>BGPR01000024.1:689204-855406 GCA_013235015.1 Araneus ventricosus
CAGAATGGTCAAAATTTACTGTCCAAGATTTAATCGTACAGAACCATTCAGGTGGTGGGAATGCATCGTCGAGGTGGAGTTTAAGGAAGTTAGTTATGTACAGCGATACTGAGGACGGATATTATGTAAGGAAAAAAACCGATAGAAGAGAAATAAAAAGTTTTTTTTCAAGAATACAATCTTTCCATCTCGGAATAGGACATGTTAGATTTATTCACCGTCACTTGTTGCTCGGAGACCCAGTACCAACTCCTCCACAATGTAACTGTGTCTCTTATGTGTTCGGCATATTCTATTAGAATGTCCAAAATTAAATGAGCAACGTTTACACTTTTTTAAAAATAACGTTAATTTTGTTGTCTACATTATTTGGAAAAACTCCTCATGTTCATCCATTTTTTTTTTTATTTTTGAATTACATTGGATTTTATTCTTTCATTTGAACATTGATAATATTTTATGGAAAACTTTTCTAGTTAGATCATCTCAGTTTTATAGTATTAAAATTTTGTTTAAATAAAATTTTACCATTTAGTTTGGAACAGTATAATCGTTATCGTTAAAGTATGAAATCCGTTATTTCATAGAATACCTAGTTATTTCATGAAATATATGATAATGTCAGTTAAGCCGTAAGACTTACTTGTATTTTATTGTTTAACTAGTTACTTCATAGAATAACAATCTACACCTCGTTAGAGTGGAAAATAATTGACATGATTCATTCCGCTTGTTTACATTGCGATTACGTGGTGATTTTATTATGTCTTTGTATAAGTGTCATTTTGAATGCTGAATAATTCAGTTAAATTGTTTATTTTAGAAATTAACTTTATATCATTAAAAAATGTATTTATCTTAGAAATAATGCCCTATGCAATTCCAAATGTCATTTCAGTAATCTCTGTTGTAGTAAATAATCCTATAGTGTCTTGTATAAATAACATTTTGTATATTATAAAATTCAATTAACCCTTAAAACCCTGATTTTTTAAAGCTGATTTTAAAATGTTTTTCGACTTTCATTTCTTGAATAAAAAAATCTGAAAATACTTTTAAAAATCCTATTTTGTTTTAAGTATCGTTTATGACTAAAAAGCAGTTCGTTACCAACTGACAGCACTGGGCTTTATTTAAAAAAATTCCTTAATAAAATTCTATAATGTCAAACACAGATGGATTTTAATAAATAATAATACTAATAAGGGATTTACTTCAACATTGTAGAATAAAATATGGTATTCTCAAGCGTACAAACAAAGCAAAAAAGAGGCAGCCTCAAGTGAAAATCAGTAATTTATTTTTTATCAGCTCTCAGGCTGCCATCTATATGTTGTAAATTGATGTAATAAATTTTTAGTTTGTATCCGTTTGGCTACAACAGGCATTAGAGCTTCAGTCTTATTCTCAAGATTTTAGAATAAGAATTGGGCATGCTTCTTAACGGCAGCACGGGGTATTTAAGGGTTAATCATGCTACGATGTTTCGAGGTTCGAGTTGTTTAGAAAGATATGGAACATTTTTAAATATTCTAAGATATTTTTCGAAAACTATTACATTTTTGGTATATGTAGAAGTGTTTTTAAAATTTCAAAAACATTTTGGAGCATTCTAGATCAATCTGAAATATTATAGAACAATTTTTTAAACCTATTTCTAGGCTAATCTAGAATTTTCGAAATGTTTGAAGAACTCTCTGGCGATTTCCTGCCATAGAGACAATCTGAAAATTTCTTTGACAGTACAAAAGGAAATGCAATGCGAGATATCATTTGCGTCAGTCTGAATTCATTACATAAGTTAAAATGGAAGTGCAAGGTAAAAATTCTCGATCTCTTGATAGTGAGTGAATTCAGATCATAATGTTTTATTGATCCAATATAATACAATATTGTATTTTATTGTAAGAATTCAGTACAAAACTGTTATTGCGAAGTGTATAAACTTTAGCCTAGTGATTTGATTTTTATCAAAAGAAAATGCGAGTCCATCGGACAAATTCAAACGAAAGCGAAGAAGGGACATTCCATGTGAAATCATCCAGCCTAAATGCATTTTGACAACCAAGGTTGGCAGACTTTGATGAAACTTGATGAGTATGTTCTATCCATGGATATAAGTATATTTGCCAAATTTTATGCTATTATGTCCATTAGTTTCTGCAATATAACACTTTAAAATTTCGTTGAAAAAGTGTAAAAAGTCATCGATCGCACATTTGACAACCATGCATACCTTTATAGTTTTTGCAATAAAACAGTTAATTTTGAAGATATTGAGTTAGTATTAAATTATGAATAGAATTATGTAGTCAAATTTTATATTTAAGAACACTGAAATAGTTTTAAGAATGTTTAAACAGAAAAAATGAGATTGATTCAAAACACTGATATGTATCCAGAAACTACTGAATAACATGAGTCTGTCTCAAAAAATTCCTAAACCCATTGTATCACTGAAAACTAGATAAAAATGCTACAATGTGGTGTAATAAAATTAGTGGGCTTTTGAGTTTTCACCAAATTAGAGTTGATGAAAGATATACTATTAAAAAGTACCAAAATCAACTATTAGGCATCCTCTATTAACTCTAAATAACCCAATAATAAATATGAAAGTAGTTTAATAATATTTAAATGACTATTTATATGATGTTATTAAATAAAGTAAAATATTAAAAAAAATCTTATTTATTTAATGCCTAAATTTAAGTTTTCTTTTTTAAAAAATCTATGGCACACAATTTATTTCTGTTGTTAATAATTTGCAATTATTGTAAGAGTAAAAGAAATAGTAATGAAGTTTGGCTATTATAATTGTTAATAATATATTTCAATAAGAAATCATTAATAAAAATTAAAATATGTAGATTAGATAACAAAAACAAATATTTGATATATATTTAATTTAAACTGGAGTATTAAAACATTGTGATGACATAAAGTCATATTGAAAAAAGAAAGAAAAATGAAGAAATAAAAAAAAATGTGATGATATTTGACAGGCTTGTTGAGCTCATGAAAGTAAAGTTGAACAGCAATTTAAGTAAAAGAGAAAAAATACATGTACCAACAATTGCACCTCAATCCTGATCACGCAAAAGAGTTTCCACCAAATTCAATGTCATAAAATATATGGCTCGAAAAGCTTGGAACTTAACACTTGAAAAAGGGATCCTGGCTATTCCAGGTTCACAAATAGTAAATAAAATTTCCCAAGAAGTAATGGAAACTGTTAAACTTTTTTATGAAGATAATGAATATAGTATGATGATGCCAGGAACCAAAGATAGAGTAAGCGTTAAGAATAACTAATGTAAACAAAAATATCATGAAATAAAAATTGGTTTTTCGACATTTTGCTGCTTGCGTCCAAAATGGTGCGTATTAGCTGGCTCCCTTGGTACACATGAAGTATGTGTCTGTGTAATTCATCAATTTGTTTATCTGTTAGCCTCTGTACTCAATCTACATCACAAAGAAGCAATTCACAAGCTCATGGATAAAATTGTTTGCAGCAGGGACAATAGAGCTTGCATGTTACACTAACTGTCCCAACAATAGTGAGTCACTCAAAAATTACTTAAGTGATTTGTTAAAAGATTACGATGATGAAGGAGAAATCCAATTCTCGCAATGGATTAATGATGGTCGAATGAAGCTTCAAACAATGACTTTACCTGTTGAAGAATCCATAGAGTTGGTAACAGAAAAAATAGTAGCTCTTATACCTCATTCTTATATATCTAAAATTCAATGTTCATATCTCAGAACGAGAAAAGAAAACTTAAAAGATGATGAATGTTTAATCTTAAGGGAGTTTGCAGAAAATTACAATTTTGTTCTACAAAATGAGGTACAATCATACCATTGGAGTCATTTAAGCTGTTCATTACGTCCTACTGTAATTTTCAGCAGGACCTCTAATGGACTCAAAGACACTCCTTTGTGTTTCATATCTGACAACCTAAATCATGACGTTCCGTTTGTTTATTGTATTCAGCAAAAAACAACAGATTTCATTAAAACTCAATTTCCACACATAAACAGAGTCGAGTATTTTACAGATGGGTGTAGCGCTCAATACAAAAATTTTAAAAGCATGATGATTTTGTGTCATCACAAAACAGATTTTCAGATGGATGCTTGTTGGTCTTTCCATGCTACAAGTCATGGAAAAACAGTTTGTGGGGGAATCGGTGGAACTGTGAAAAGAACAGTTGCAAAGAAAATTCTTCAGAGTGTTTAAAAATCGACAAAAATTACATATGCCCACCAAATGTACTTGTATGGTTGTGGTCTGTTTTCTAAGATATCTTTCTTTTTTTAAGTGAAATAGAAATTCAAAATTGTAGAAATAAATTTGAAGAATGATTTTGTAAGGACAAAACAATAACAGGGACAAGAAGTTTTCATTCCCATCCAGAAGTCCATCCCAGAAGTCCATCATCAACTGAAGAAATCATAGAAAAGCGGACAAGTTTGGATCCTGAACTATGTATCAGATGGAATTTTATTAAAAGGTGCGGAAAGTTCAGCAATATTGCAGCGTTTAGAAGCAAGTCTTCATAATTATGTTGCTTGTGTTTATGAAGAAAACTGGTGGATTGAATTGATCAGTAAACTTAACAAAGAAGAAGGTGACTATCTAATTGCTTTTATGCATCCAAACGGGCCTTCTGAAACATTTTACTGGCCTGAAAGACAAGATGAGTGTTCTGTTCCCTCTCAACATATTTTTATGTGTGATTTTAACTCCAGAAATAACGTCACATACGGGTCGTCTTGACAAAATTGGGGCAACATCTAAGAAAAAAAATTTATGACAGCTGGAATACTTTCAAGGAGAGTTGTTAAAAACTGCATAAGTCCGTGTAATTTCTTGAAAATGTATGATAATCGTAAGTTATTCAATTTAAATATATAGCCTAATAATTTAGTACCCTAACAAAGGCTGTGCATTGTAAAAATTATAATTATTTTTTTAACTGTATTTTATCTAATAAACATGACATATTACTACAAAAGCACTTTCACATATTTATTATTGTATCACTTTGAGGTCGTATGAACAGCCTAACAGTTGATTTTAATAGTATATTTGCATCAACTCTAATTTGGTGGAAACTCAAAAGCCCACTAATTTTATTACACCACTTTGTAGCATTTTTGTCTAGTTTTCAGTGATATAATAGGTTTAGGGTTTTTTGGAGACAGACTCATGTTATTCAGTAGTTTCTGGATACATATCAGTGTTTTGAATCAATCTCAATTTTGCTGTTTAAACATTCTTAAAACTATTTCAGTGTTCTTAAATCTGCAACTTGACTATACAATTCTATTTATAATTTAATACTGAACAAATTGCAAAAAGAATTAACTCTCTATCTTCAAAATTAACTGTTTTATAGCAAAAAATTTAAAAGTATGCATGGTTGTCAAATGTGCGATCGATGACTTTTTACACTTTTTCAACAAAATTTTAAAGTGCTACATATCAGAAACTAATGGACGTATTAACTTAAAATTTGGTAAATGTACTTGTATCCATGTATAGAACATACTCACCAAGTTTCATCAAAATCCGACAACCTTGGGTGTCCACTCCTGGATGATTTGGCATGGAATGATCCAGAAACAAAGCATTAGTGAGCAGACCCAATAGATGACCATGCTGTTCAGGCTTTAGGCTGTTCAGGAACTTGCCAGAACATCGCTGGCGGCTGAATTTGAGGACCAAAGAAAATTGAGGTTATCTTCAAGAAATTTGGAAACAAGCTATTACCTAATAGTCTGGAGGTCATCGAAGCAGTTATAGCAGCCTCATATTTCGGTTTATGCCAGATACTATATGTGCTAGTATGCAAGAGCTAATTTTAAATCCTTTACGTCCATTAGTCTCGTTGAAAGTTACATATCTTCATTTCTGAAGTCATCGACGAAGAATTGGGCTGCTAAGCTTTCCCGAACATCCAAAAGGCACTCGTCGTAGGCCAGGCTCATTAGTCGTTCCACATCGGTGGCTTATACCTGAAGACTTTCTCTTGGCTTCTGTCATCTTGTCTTTAATTCAGTTCTGTAAAACTGAGTAAGATGGCTGTCTGCAAATCGGGATTCAAGAGCTTTCTCTATGGTCGTTATATCCGTCAAATTATCAGCTGGTATTCCTTGAAGAACGTTCTCAAGATCCTCGGAGAGAGGCTACAAGTTGACTGGTTTTCCGCTTTCCCAAGATCCGTCTATCCGTTTGTAGAGCTCACAACGTTGAACTGAGTCTTGAAAACGGTCCATAATGTTTGTCTGTCGAATGACAAGGGTTTGAATGTCGGTCTAGAATACATAAGTTCTGGCCTTGCCGGGAAATTTGTGAGTGTACGGTGAAAACAGTCCAACAAGCAGGGCAATAGGGAATGACGCTTTATTCTCTAATATTCCGGTAAGCACAAAGCACAGGAAACAAGAAAAACAGCACTTGCACAAATCAGCAGCACAACCACAGAAATTACTGTAACGGCACTTTGAGTACCGCTCGGGGTCTATCATCTTACCAGCTCACACTGCGGAAAAAAGTCCAAAGAGATTCAAAAACGTTCAAACACATTCCAAAGACTTTCAAACGCCAAAGACGTTCACTCGTCGTAGCACCTCCGTGTTTTTATACCTTTTCCGTTTGGATGTGACGTCATATATAATCATCTATATATTCTCTATATCTCTGTTCCTAATAGAGATAGGACGAAAATTCTAGTATTTTCGAGGATCTTGCTTTTGTCGCCAAAGTAGCCAGATTTGTCTCCAATTTTGTCTTCTTGGTCGGGGGTTAATAGCTTCCATTCCCCTGGAATCCAATAAATCTCTGTAAATGTCTCTTTCCAACCATAAGACTAATATTGCTGGGAGCCATATTACAAGTTCGTAACAATATGAATTGCTGGAACACACTAGCAACATGAGGACTACCGAATCTGAAGATCAACATGAACGTCGCCTTGAAGAAATGTGGTAACGAGCTGGCGTATCGCGACAATTGAATCTCAAGACCAATGCGAATGCCGTCTTCAAACAAGCTAGCAAATAGTAATGTGCC
Organism: Araneus ventricosus; assembly: GCA_013235015.1. Taxonomy (NCBI): domain Eukaryota; kingdom Metazoa; phylum Arthropoda; class Arachnida; order Araneae; family Araneidae; genus Araneus; species Araneus ventricosus. Next base: position 696,292 of record BGPR01000024.1, read on the forward strand.
GAATGGAATTCTAATTTATTTCCCGAGAGTGCCGTCTCTCCGATGCTGTGCTTGTCCGGCAGAATTACGGTTATTTATTATTTATTGCCCACTTATATATATATATATATATATTGATGTCAAGTTAAGTGAATGTTTGTAATTATATGTGTAATTATATGCTGATTACAGGTAAAGGATAAGAAAACACATTGATTCTATAATTCCTAGTAAATAAGAATGGATTTTTTATTGACTGATGTATTTATTGTTTTTAGTGCAATATATTGATGGTAAATCTTAGATTTAATATAGGTACTTTCCATATAACGATGCTATATTGTTAGGGTTATCTTTCATTTTAGGGTAATTTACCCTTTCTGTTTTTTCAACAATTTTAGTAACGGGATGGTTTGTACAGCAAAATAGATTTAACCTGGCTAATGTGCTCTTTTAAAGCGGAGTAACTAATTTTATTGTTGAAAATTCCAAATTTTTGGTTTGACTTTTTCAATAGTTGTAAGAGTAATATAGTTCATATATTCGTTTTAGTTTTACATGTGCTTTTTGTATGTGTATTGCACTTTTGTTTATAGGATCATAATTTAAATTTTGTTTAATTAATAAATTTTTAGTTTTTGAATTGCATTTTGATATGTTTTGTTTATTTTGTTTTGAATGTTCATATATAACATGTTATATTATGGTTGATATTACTATATATATATAGTTTCGTATTCGCTACCGAATATATACCTAAAGCAATATCATGCTGACTGATGAAAATACTTAAACTACTTAGTATGCTACATACGTTAGATTTCCTAACGATAACTATGTTCTGCAAAAATATTTTTCGGTCTTAAAGAAAGGTGTGGTGTAATTAATTGAGGGAAGAACTCACCGATAATTTGCGCGTATTCGTAACTGTCAGATGCACTTCTGATAAAACTACAAGAAAAAGAATCTTATCCAGCAAAAAAAACACCTGACAGCAATTTCACATATCTTCGTTCGGATCCCATTTCTTTACATAGAATACGGCTGCTGTAGCCTTATGGTAGAATGATGGTTTCGAAACCAGATTCAAGAGTACAGCAATTGTTACGTCCAGTCGAGGGTCAAGTCCACATCCTGGATTGGCCTGAAAAATTATGAGAATGAGATGCCGATGCAGCTGCCGTTCTTGTCATCACACAGCAATTCAAAGGGATGAAGTCTGTCTCAAAATAACCCTTGCATAGCTTTTAAACTGGACCAAATCCCAACAAAGTTAATACAAATTCTTTATGAAGGATGTCTCAATAGGTCGTTTACAAACTTTAAGGTTGGGAAAACATACAGAAACAAATCATTTTTATAATAGATCATGGAATCGCAAACGAAAGGACGATTTGTAAGAGAGGTTCTTTGCAGTGAATTAAGTTAAAAAAAAGGTGCCCCAAGATAAGGTGTAAGATGTTTAATGGATTGCAAATTCACAATAGTTCAACAGCGCAGTACAAAAATAACAGCAGTACAAGTCGTGCGCATCATTATAGATACAATGGCAAGTAAGACGCAGTATCAACAACAAATCTTTGGCGTATATGAAGTAAGTGTTCAAAGGACTTGCCATCTGAAGCGAGACACCCTTCGCATGTTGTTATTCATGCAATTGTGTTGTTGTGCTGCTGTAAATTTATATTCACCTAAATAGGTGTTGTACACTTTAACTGGTGTATCATTTTCTTTTACTTAATTCACTGGCAAAGAGTGACTGTATAGGTCGCCTCCATCTTCCATTGTAAAAATTACCTGTTTCCGTATGCCCGACTTACCATTTAAATTTGAAGGTGGTGTTTCGGACAGCCTCTACTACATCTAGACATTATCTTTCATTCTGTTATTAAGAAATATTTAATACAAGATCGTTTTAAGTTTTTTTATTGCCCACGCCGACTTTGCTTGCCCAAAAGGTGTAAAGAAAACGTTTTAAGTTTGCTGCACATTGTGTTTAAAAGAAAACATTTTATCGACTTCATTCCACTGACGAAAACATTTCTTTTTATTTTAAATTTTGTTAGGCGCTGAATAGTGAAAAATGGCGTTGAGAAATGAATTTTAACATTCATCCATTCTAGAAAAGAATATAAAATCATAGAAAAGCTTTACAACGTATTGTTCAACACAATTAATTTCTTTTTTTCTCATTTTCAATTTGAAAACGAAGTTGTATTAAGAAGATCCAATAATGATATGATAAAAAAATTTGAGTACGTAAATGATAATAAATAAAAATAAGGATGTTTAAAATGACGGATCATGACGGTAGCAAAACGGATAATGACTTTTGGATGAAGAACAGATCCAAAACTCACTGAGTCTGGACTAGGCCGAACGTCTCGATGGGAGGAGTTGTCGACTGTTTCTGGAGGAAGTGTTGCCAAAGCTCTTGAATGAACAACAGATTCAGCAGTCTCTGAATATGGACATGGGTGAGAGTCTCGATGGGAAGAGTTGAGGGCTGTTTCTGAAGGAAGCGTTGCCAGAACCTTTGGATGGTCAACAGATCTAACAGTCGATGCGTGGAGTCTTAAAATGTGGTTCCAGATGGATGGAGATACAGTCCATTTCAGGAATAACACTCATAAATAATAAGACCTTATTTGTATAAAGGTGAATCTGGTGTGATAGTATGCGACATTGGTCGTCATGATTGACGGGCATAACTCCCATGTGATTTAGAAGTTAGATTTCCTAGCTTTACCATGGAAGCTCCAGTTCCATATCAGAATGGGAAATCAAGATACCCTAGTGTCCAAAATATAACATGGCTTACGAGCAGGAAGGACGGTGGCCTTGTGAGAGAGGCTAGGCTCTGTTCCAAGGAAGACCAGCTATGTATACGGGACTGGCCCACGATAAATTCGTCGAGGGTCGAACGTCCTCTTGTTGGTTTGTCGCGGAAGTTTGAAGAGGGTTGGCGGCTTAGATGTCGTTCTCTTCATGGTTCAAAAGTAAGGGTCCGTCCCCAAAATTTCTCATGTAGCTTCAAAACGGGATGTTAATTCACCTAAATTAAATTTCGATTGAGAGACATTCTGGAATAAATAATTCTTCCGCTTCACACGAAAATTGTGGTATACGTCGCCCTCGAGATCTATCCTGAGGATATTGTTGCACTTATCTCCTTTCTTGCTGAAACCGTCCAAGATATGTCGGGAATCTTCTGGAAATTTCGTAATTCATGCGTCGACGTGCGACGATGAAACCACGCATGTAAGCAGTGGCGGCTCATCAACTAAGGAACGAAATAAAAAATATACACCTCAAGATAATGTATTTAAAATAGAATTTTTACAAAACAGTTTAACTTCTAAATAGCATAAATTTTTAATTGTGATTATCTGCATGGTATTTTTGAAAATTAACGACGTATCTTTTTCCTGCGAGCAATTTGTAACAAAAGAAAACGGATGCTTATTAAAGTAGATGAGTTTCCGTCGGCCATCATGAAATAAATGAAGAGAGAGTAGTTCATCCTCGGGTTGAAGGGAGGAAAAAAAGGGGCAATACATAGTTGGCCCTGTGCCAAAGGCTGCATCGAATGCAGCTCAAGCCACCGCCAAACTCATTGGGAGGAAATACTGGCTTCGTCTTCCGAAGCATTGCTTCGCTGTTGTGTAGTGAGGGAATTTCGATGCTTGCGAGCGCTGTTTCCAGAACAGCTCAGAATTGTATATCTCCCGCTTATTGATGTATTTTTGGTCTTCTTTCTTCGTTTTCGCTTGTCTTTTCTTCCATTTTTTTGCTGGTGGAACTTTTTAATGAAAAAATAACCTAATAGGATTAAAAACAAAAATTGAGAAACAAGCTTTTAAAATAATTTCAGGGGGCTGCAGCTCTGCAGCCCCAAATGGACGAGCCGCCATTGCATGTATGGTATGGATTCTGGCATGCTGGAATCCTCCCAAAGACCTACAATTATCAAGAAAAACGCCTTTGTTTCACTTCTTAATTTACAACGTTCTATTCATACTAGCACGTGACAATGGCGTTTCTGACAATACACTGGTTTACGAATCCGATTCCTTTTTATACGCACGGCCCCCTCCAGAAGTTTGTGCATGTTGTACTGATACAGGCCACCCAGTATAAGGAAAAAGATATTGACATAACTATTTTTCAGTTGAAACACAATGTTAAAACTAGAAAATATACTGTAAACAGACTACTGCTGTTAAGGTAAAGAAAGAACAAAGTTCTTGTTAAGGATTTGTAGCAGAGAAAATGTGAAGACTTCAATGAATGCAATGGAAAAGGAATTCTGTAGAAGGCAGAATTTGTAAGACCAGAGGGAGAGACAACATTTTTTTGTCTATAATGGTTAAAATTGACTCTGGATTTTATGAAAGAGACAATAAAATCTTATTTGGCAGTTATTAATACGTGTTTCTCAATAATTTTTTTATATATTTCTTGTTGGAATGTTAAGAATCCCTGCAAATACCGAATGGAATCCACGGGCAATTTGTAATATCATACATAAAATCAATTAACTTTCCTTCTTCACGTTTTTTCAGCTGAATATTCTTCTAATTGAATGTTCCTTACGTAATTGAAAAGGTTGTTTCGAAATCTATGGTACCTATTGAAAGTAAATGTTATTTATATTTTAATTAATAAATTTATTTTTAAATTTCTTGAAAATTGTAATAATTTTATTTTATAAAAGTTTCTCTGAATTGTTAAAGTTTTCAATGCACTTGGAAGAGGAATTCCTGAAAACGAATTTTAGTTCTTAGCTGATTCTTGTCAACAAGAAATTAAAATTTGGCGATCAAATGTCAACTCTTTTTATGATATTTCGCCAAATTTATCGCCTATAGTATGATAGCAAACTTTTAAGCGGGCCATTCACATCTAATCCAAAATGGAATTTTTGGAACAAGGGAAAGAGAAAGCATTTGTCAAGGTCGAAAACTTATGAAATTTGGAACAAATCAATTCAGATCGATGAAATTCCAACGAACTCAAAATCCAACACTTCATGCCCTGATTCCAGTTTGGAGCCTTGAGGGAGGGTAGCGGCAAGATCAAAGGGTCTGCCTAGATTGAGACCTCGCGACGAGGCTAGAAAATCGGAAATCCTCCGAGTGGGGGGAGGAATGGGGAGATCGAAGAGCAGCGGTAGGGGGAGCCAAATTCCCCCCCCCTCCCACCACTCTTGGTAGCACATTTTGGAGCCTCAAGTGAATGACGTGCCTGGTTTTTCGACTTGAATGGGTGGAAAAAAACCCAGACTTAGGACAAATAGAATGGAATGGGGTACAGATGAATTGCCGGCTTTAGAATTTCATACACCTGCAACATTTGTGAAGATACATGTTTTTTTATCTATAATTCTCTTGACTGAGTAGCTACATAAGCGCTAAACGCTGAAAATTCAAGTCATCTGTGAATTTGACAACTGGAGAAGTTGACGATTTCGGTAGTTGTTCTACTTCGGAGTATTCGGCTCGGTGTATTGTTACATTTTTTTAGATAGTATGACAGAATATTCTTATAGTATTTCTGGGTTTCCTTACTTCGTGTATTTCTTTTCTTTATCGACATCTTTTACTGTTTAGTTTTGAGAGTAAATTTTTTACGCATTATTTTTAACTTGATTTGTTTTATGTTTGAAAAGACTGATTTTTATAAACAATTTTTTACTCACTTTGATAGGCTAGAAATTTGAAATTTAGTACCCTTGTGTATTCTCAATGACACTTTACTATTTTAATATTTTTAGAGCTTAATTATTAGTTAATCGATCACTTTAATTAAATTCTTATTCTATACGTTTGACCTCACTTAATAGTCAATTTGAGAAAAAAATATTGCATGATTCCATAATATTTATAATAATAAACTAAACATTAAGAAATAAAAAGTAGATAATATATTTTTTTAAAAACTACTTTTTAGTGTACTAATAAAAATGTGTTTGAAAAAACCTTTTATTCTATCTTGTTTATTCTTGTTCGATTCCCTGATTGTAATGAAATTGACATATTTACAAGTCAACGGATGCTAACGAGAACCGCAACAAAATATTCATTATGGAAAGACACCATACTTCTTTGAGACTTAGGGTCAGAAACTGCTCGATCTATACGCGCAAGCAGTGGCGAATCCAGGGGGGGGGGGGTTGTTGGGCCCCCCCCCCCCCCAGAGCCAAGCCAGAATTCTTGATTTTATTTAACAATATTACAACCTGTTTTTTCTTAATTTATCTCTTTTAAAAAATAATAAAATCGTTTCAACATTACTTTCTGGCTTGACTGGCTCGAAAATTTTCCTACTTTTGTAATCATTCCACTTGTACTTGTAGCTTTGGCATGGTCGAAGACATTTTTTGGCTAGTTATTTCATTGTAATTTTTATTAAATTATCGAAAGTATTGTATTGTTTTTTATGATTCTTATTGTCAGTGAGTAAAGTCTGTAAAGTAAAGAGTTTGGTTACTTAGCCTTCAGATTTTACCTTCATGAACAATACAAAATTTTATGACACTCAGCCCCCAGACCCGAATCCTAGATTCGCTACTGCGCGCAAGCCATATTTTTTTCTGCAGAATTCACAAATTGCTCAAACTGTGTTGCCTAAAAACGAGTCAACCTTCTCACGACCACCATGGAAAATCAAACCCATTAATGGTCCTTTGGGATCGTGAGAGCTTGAAAACTCTCAAATGCAGTCAGATATGCATTATCACTTCGTACTGTCTATCCCTGAAGGAATTCAGGTGAGTGCATCTATGAACACCAGGGAATAGTGGACACTCTAGAGGCGTCTGTTTGTACTATCTTTAGATTGTTTGGGCGAAGTGTTACATTTTTTTTTATCTTCAGTGATATTACCAGTTCTCACCACACCTAAAAGGAGAAATGTTTTGGGAGTTGTTTTTGAATCATTTTCCAATTTGCTGCTAGTTTTCCAGTTTGTGTTGCCTAAAAGCGAGTCACCTTCTTCATGACTACCACGGAAGAAAAAAAACCATGAATGACCTTTTGGCCCCGTAGCCTTATGGAAACGCTTAAATGCAGTCAGATGTGCATTATCACTTAGTATTATCTATCCCTGAAGGAATTCAGGTGAGTGCATCTATGAACACCAGGGAATAGTGGACACTCTAGAGACGTCTGTTTGTACTATCTTTAGATTGTTTGGGCGAAGTGTTACATTTGTTTTTATCTTCAGTGATATTACCGGATCTGACAATACCTAAATGGAGAAATAGTTTGGGAGTTGTTTTCGAGTCATTTTCCAGTTTGATGTTTTTTCTGTTTACTTCTAGTTAACAGTATAGAAAAGACAATATTAACGCTGTGTATTGAATAATGTGTAACTAATGCAAACGATCGAATGTGAATAATCATGTGTTTCAACTCCGAATTTCAGTTTCTTCAGAAATGATGGTTATGGTGGCAGTGCCTTGAACCTGAATTCCCTTTATAGACCATTGTAGTGTATCGAAAACTTATACTTTGCTATTGATGTTCTGTGTCTAAGTATCGAATAAATTCCATGCATACGATAGTTTGCATGTGTATCGACGAAAGGTCTGATTAACCATAGAATTAAGTATATAATTGGGAAAACAAGCTTCAGGAAAACAAATGATACTGGCCCCAAACTGAATACAGATCAACATTTCATGTGATAAAGACACATAGAGAATTTCATCCATTTAGCTCGTGTTTTTGAATCCGATCATATCAGATACAAAGGGATGGACAGAAAGACTTGCCGTTGACAGATTTTGCTCCAAATTTTATTGCAACTACAATTTTGACATAAAGGTCACATAACAAATTTAAGTCAACTTGCTCCTTCTGTTGATCAGTTATTGAGTTCATAGACAGGCACAGTTCCAAAAATGATATTTTTTCGGACAAATCTCGTCAAACTCTCGATGTCAAATTTCGTAAATGATTGTAATACTTTTTCTTTGTATAAGAACTTCTTATATTATAACGTGAAAACTAACTATAATTTGGATTTCGTTTGAAAGCAACTATTTGACGTTCATCTAGATAATCAGGAAGTTGCAATCCTTCTGAAGTACTTTGCCATAAACCATTTCTCAATCGACAGTTTTGAATTTCCCCGAACAAAGTGGTTTGCCATTGTCAACATCGCATGCAGCCGAATCATCCGAACTTTAAAATCGGGGTGAAAATCTTTAATTATCGCCAAGCCGAGTCACCTTTTACTCCATCACCGATAAAAGGGATTCGCACAGCCCCAAACAATCGGTAGCTGGCGACCGGAAACGGGAGATGGTGTGGGCGTTCTTCTTGGGAGACGAGGCTCTTGCAAATGGGGGACCTTTTAAGAGGAGAATGGGGAAAATCCAATTACGTCGAAGGCAGGGGGAATCTATTAGGTAAAGGTTACGCCATCTAAAGGTCGCGCAGGTAACACACGTTCCGCCTAAACGTCGAATGAACGCATTAGGAAGTTTAATTTGACTGGATTTTGCTTCATTTGAGAAAGGAAGTGTAAATGAGATTAGACACGGATTACGGCGGGTAATAAATAAAGGAGAATCGGAAAGCAGGAAGCTTGTTTGGCATTTTCTTCAGGGGAAAAGATAAATGAACTTTTGATTTTATTAGCATGTAATGTGCTTTTTACTTGCTAATGAACGAAGTACACTTGGAGAAAGTACTGTATTCGTCAAAACATTAGACCTCGGAATTTTGATGAATTTCCACGTTATACTTTTCACTTGCTGATATAATAAGTACACCAGGAGAAAGTATTGTATTCGTCAAAAAATTAAACCTCGGAATTTTGATGAATCTCCACGTTATACATTTTACTTTCTCGTATAAGAAGTACAATAGGAGAAAGTATTGTATTCGTCAAAATATTAGACCTTGGAATTTTAATGAATCTCCAAGTTGCTTTTGGTGAGTCCGAATAACACATTTTTGGAATTATGTCTACCTGTCAGTCTATGTGCTTTTAAACACGATAATTCAAAAACTTAATTAGCTATAGGTATAACATTTGGTTTGTGTCCCTTACACAATTTGGAGATTTTTGTCAGATTTTCGAACACGAAGTCTGTCGTCCGTCCATGTTCATGCGAATACGATAATTCGAAAACCCAAATATTTAGATAGATGCAGGGCCAGATTTCCCATATGGTCAACCTAGGCCGTGGCCTAGGGCGCAATCGGAGGGCGCAACTGTAAAAGAAATTACAGTAGAACATTTGTAAATTTCTTTTGGAAAGATCAGATAAAACACTTTTTTAAGCACATACTTACACATTAAATAATCTGGTGCCACATTTACTCTGCCTATCTCTATAGTTTCTGCGAATGTACCAGGTGAGAAGGCGCAGAATTAAGTGCTTTGGCCTAGGGAGTAAAAATGTATAAATCCGGCTCTGGATGGATGAAATTTAGCATGAAGTTTTATCATTAGAATTGTAGTTCTGCTTCAAATATCGGACTCAATGTGTGAAAGGGGTGACCGTCTGTCGGTGTGTATATGAAACTTGTAGCTCGAAATTGCAACGACTTAAACGTTTTAGACAAATGAAATTTGGTATATAGTCTTGTTACTAAAACTGCAGATCAGTATCAAACTCCCCCCCAAAATGGAACTATATTGATTCTGTGAACACGAAAATTGAAAGAAAACCCGTCGGCAATCCGTAAGGCGAAGGTAGATTCCTTTTGTTCGGAGAAATAAGAAAAACTCGCTTTTTAGTTCACAGCTTTTGAGCAATTGTAGCTATCAAAAAACTTTCAGTTTAAAAGTTATTCGTTATGATAAGGTGATCATTTGCATAATTTGAATTTTCTTTCTGACTTCAATCGTAAGTGAGTTATGGGGAAATGAAAATTTCACCCCCCCACCACCATTTCCACCTCCTAGGAGCTCGATAGCCCATCTATGAATTCGGTCGAGATTTTAACCGTCCTTACAACATATTATAACCTCGCCTGTTAAAATCTGACCAAAATTACTCAAGTTATCGTGTTCACAAGATAGCATGGGCGAATGGTCATATATATAAAATGATTTCTTTGTTGTAGTCATGAAAAGACCGAATAAAGAGCTATTTTTTATTTATTATTCATTATTCAACATATTATGAGAGTGGCGGTATATGCGTACATATCGTATGAAAGTTTCAAGTCAAAAGCGAGCAGCAAATATCCCTGCATTTTCTCAGATAAGGGATTAACATATAGACACGTGATCAAAGTGAAAGGAATATTAGCTACTTTTTGGTAAATTACGTAAGTGTTTTAGGGAAAAGTATGTCGCCAACAAGACGCTGTCATGATTTTCTGTGGGCGCGTGAAAGCGATTAAAATATTCTTTTAGTAATAAATATGCCAAAACGATTAATATATTAGATTTAATATACCTCCAGCGCGTGGAATAATACGAAACTGGAGTTTAAGAAAAGCCATTTTGGAATACATTAATATTGTATTAAGATTTTAAAATATATAATATTAAAATTTGAAGTAAAATTAAGTCAGATTATATATATATATATAAACTCTAAGAGTTATGATCAGTGAAGATCTGTAGACATTTTCCGGAAGTCGTGTCATGAGAACCATTGCAATAAGTAAACTTCCTGTAAGGAAACTACTCAAAAAAGCAAGGAACCAGACGACATCTGGTATGTGGCCTTTAGACCAAAATCGTAGATATGCTTCCCATTTTGGACGAATTCTGACAAAATGAAATCTGTCTGTCCGTATGCGTATGAACGCGATATTTCCAGAACGCGACAAGTTAGATATAAGGGCTTTAGTTTACGATATTTAAATTCAAACTGTAGATATGAGTTTAATTTTCCATTAACCCTCCAACTGCTTATCCCGCCGGTAGGAAGAGAGTTTATTTTCTGCTGCACTGCGAATTTTGCGGGCTAATGTGTTTACTTAGAACTAGTATACTATACTATTATACTAATAAAGCTTTATATGTAAATAACAGTTCGCTTGGTTCAAAGGTATGTGAACAAGTTTGTAAACGTTGCATCTGAATGGTGATTTTGAAAAATATCGGCAGTCAGAGGGTTAAACGCATCAAAAGTTAGGCTGTCTGTTTGATTGTTTCTGCTCAAAAATTCACCGAGCTGGATAAACCAAATTTGGTATGTGGTTTCTATACTAAAATTGTAGATATGTATCAAATTTTGGACAAATCGGCCAAATGAAAGAGGTCCGAATTCCAAACTGGATTCTCTTCGATACATGACGAAATTAAATGTAAAATGTGCTATATATGTTTCAATATAAGAGAAAGTGGATTGGAGAACATTTCTGCTGGTTCATCCTTATGTTATAGTTTTAAAAAAAGTTTAAGAGAAATTACATCAAAATGAATGAACAGTATTCAAAATGAGATGAATAATATTGCCACTCATCACATGAATTTGTAACGATTTATTTTTTCTTTTAAAGGGATTGCATTTAATTGAAGGATATTATTTTTTATAGCAAAACGACATGCTTGCGGCAGTCTAATTTGTAACTGATTTAAATTTATTCAGTAGTATGTGTGTATTTGAGAGACTGCTTTTTATTCTTTGTTTATCATGATGTTTATTATTGGTTGAAAATGATGGAAGATTATATATCAATTTTATTTTGGGTCCACTTGAATTTCAGCTTGATTATCAAGTAAATCACCATATTGTGTGCACCCGTTTAATAATTTTAAAAAATCCACTAAAAATGAAATCAAAAATGAAGTGTTGACTATCAAATTGAAATTTATCTCTTCAAATTTATCATTTATCAATCAGTTTCAAGAATAATCCTTTTCAGAAATCTGTAAATCTTTTTTGAGACCACATCTCAACACATTAAGTTAAGAGATAATTCCAAAAAAACTTTCAAGTTGTCGTTTCTGATAATTAACCTTCCACCTACGCTATTATCTTCTCGTCACGAAACCACCTCAAGTACGAGGATGGGAGATTTTCCATATATTCAATCCAGAACACCCTGCCCAAGCCTCAGCCATACAGTATATCTGAAAGACCGGCAGCCACGACAGCAAATAAGGAACTGTGGCGCCCGCATTACAGCCCCGTTACGAGAGGCTCATGCGGAGACTCTGCTTTTACGGGGATACGACCCGTCTTCGGAGATGGGCGCTAAGAGCCACATCACCATTACTATATCCCACTAGGAAGCGAGACTTACTTATACGGCAGTTTCTCATCCCCATATTTGAGGTGCCCCGTAAGTGGGATTAAGTAAGTAAGTTTACTCCCAGTTCCCCTCGAGGCGTTATAATGAGTTTGTAGCTGGTGAACGACTTCAACGTCAATGACAAGACGTACCGCACTTGCATGGGTTCGACTCAAGAGATTCTAGTAATATGGTGTTCATGCTATTCATGCACACCTTATAACGGAAGATGAGACTGGGTGATTCTTTATGGTTACTCTACTATTCTTACTCTTATTTGATATACGATGTTATTGTAATTACAAAATAATTGCACTACCTGTAAACTCCTTCTAAATAAAATTAGGAAGAAAAAATGCGAACGCAATGCAGAGGGAAGCTATAAGCTTTGTTTTCGTACTTGAAAATTGCCTGCGTATCTTCCCTTGGTCACATGGGCAAAATCCTAGCTGTATCCATGTCGCCATGTGAAACATTCTCTATGCGTACCTCCAGTTCGTTCATGGTTGCACGCAAAAGAGGCTAAAGAGAGAGTCTAAGACAATATCCCATCCCAATGCAGAAGTTCGCAACCTGTGGTACGCGTACCCCTGGAAGTGCGCGAAGGACCATTTGGAGGTACGTGGAAACAAAATTGTTAATGGAGGTCACAAGAAAACATAAGGGATTAAAAGAGAGAATTTTGTTTTTCCAACTGGAATACTTGCTATTTAATATCTATAACACTTGAATAGTTGGTTATTACGAAGCGAAATGTTTTAGCTGTCTTTATATGTTAAAACGAAATAATTACAATACTGCTTTCATTTGCTTTTGCACTGAAATAATGCTGTTGTAAAAATGGAATAAAATGTCAAATCAAAAATAAGTTATGCAAATATTATTAAATCGAGTCATTTCACTTTTAAGCCAATCTTAACATTATTGGTAAAAAAAATTCTTTGCATCAAAGGATGGTTGTGGTGGTGGGGTTGGATATGATAGTGGGGGATACGCGAAAACAAAAAGAATAATCAAGGGGTGAGAGAGGGAAAGAAGGTTGGGAACTCCTGCCCCAATGAAATGAAAACACAAAATGTAATTTCAGAAGATTTAGATGGCCAGACGAATGTTCTGAATGTGGCTATAGAATCTATGGCGCATCTACGGCTGCGAACATGGTTCACAGTGTCTGGCTGAAATAAACTACCGCACGGATGTTGCCCGTGTGAACAAGGGAAGTCACAAAGAGCAATTTTTATGTACGTAAACAGAGCCTTAAGCTCCTTTATGTATTATGTTCAAATGTTTCTTCCTATTGTTGTTTACAAGGAGGTTAGACATTTGTAACTTCAATTAATTTAAATAGCACTCTACTGTACATTCATATGACAGTTTAAAAACCGATTACAAATGAACGCGTGCCCCTTCCCCAAACGTTTCTTTGGGCAACACTCCGATACATTTGGAGCTTAAAGGCGTATTTTTTGTTTGTTGTCAGCGCACTTTTGTAGACGCAACCGATTATATTGCCTAAAAATAATTTTTCGGTCCTTCGGAATAATTGATAGATTATCACTCCATTATCTCATATACCCTTAATTCAAACTAATTAAACATAAGGAAATGTGCTCACACAAAATCTTTATTGCAGACCGTGACAAACAATGACATTTGAAAGGCACGGAGTACGAATTCTATAAGAATAAAAGGAGCGACATCTTAACTTCTCTAATTCGCCATAAATCACATACTAATTCCATAAAAGTATACTTGGAAGACACTACAAAAAGTGCACTCCTGAGAGATGGGATCTGTTTTCAGGAAATCAAAATTAGAAGCGCATAAAATGACTTTATGATTTGAATTGTTTCGGTATTGAAAAACTTTTAGCAGTTCGTACTTCTCCGAAAATCGGGAAATTCTCATTATAATGAGAAGTTCATGAAATAACTGCAAAATCAAAAACTACTCCTTTATGTTTCTGGAAAACCGATTCATTACAATTTAATCCATGTAACGAGTTGAAAATAGGAAAAAAAGTAATAAAATGCATCAATTCTGATTCAGTGATCTTGTTAACTGTGCTATTTCGATTCTTTAAGAAGTGTAAAAAGAAAACGATTTCTGCGAAAAGCATTAATTTGATTAATGATTTTTTTGCAAGAAATGAGGCTTTTATTTTTTTTCTTTCAGTACGAATGTTCTCACGAAGAACTTCATTTCCGTTTTCTTAGAATTTAAGTCTTTTCTCCTTAACTTCATCGTTTCTTATTTGTTCCTGCTATTTTTCCTTATTTGTAAGATCAAAGTACACTTTCAATGAGCTTTCAAATTATTTTCGATGTTGTAGTTACTAGGAAACTATTATTGTTGAATAAAAATACCATAATATTTTCGCTTTTCCAGGTACAAAATATACAAAGAGGATGTATTCTAATCATCAAGAAATTCGACCTCAAGAATTTGAAGAATCACCACGTTTCAGATCTTCCTCATTCTGAAAAGCACTTTTGTGATTAGATCCGCGAACACGGTAATTAGAAAATGCAAGAAGCTAGACACCAAACTGTTGTATCTATATCAAATTTTGAACTCAGCTGGTTGAAGAGAAGACTGACTGCCAAATATATACTCGATTCTCTTCACGATATAAAGAAGATTACCACAAAGTGCGCCGTATAGTGTAAGTATAGGAGCAAGTCTGGTGGAAAATATCCTGGCTGGCTAGTTATTGTATTTATTTAACTAAACGTTCTACCATTCACATGCAAAGAACATATCATGTATTTTTATCACTATAATTAAAATAATTATCTTAAATCATAAACATAAAGTAAAAGTATCATAATAAAATAGGTATCTTTGAATATAAAAGATACCCAATCTAATCATGGCCCAGTAGCTAATGTCTAAACCATTAGAGATAGCCATATACTTTGAATTGGAAAACCTCTTGATGTTCACTAAATATAGGTGAATAAAATGGAATAGCATCTTTGCTAGTACGTCAAAGTGAAAGAAACTCCTATCGCTAACAGATAATCAAATTTGTCTTCCCTCAGCACCATCTGCATTACAAATCTGTTTCAATAAGTTCCATCTTTCATTTCAGAAGGAATATCTTACGAGCAGTGAAATAGTGAAGTTCTGCAAAGAATTCAAATCGCATATTGACATAAAGTACATTTTCATATTTAGAAATACGGCTGGATTTAATAAGATCACAGGCTACACCTTCTCCTACTTTATGAATACTATGGAAATCAAAATCATTCAAAGAAAGCAAAACGCTAAGCTAAAAACTCCGAGGTAATCGAATTAAACAAACAAGGAATCCATTCTAGTCCATTTTATCAAGGGCTAAGAACTTTATTCGAAATGGATTCAAAATATTTGGGAAATTATTCTGTAAGAAGCTTGCATTACGCCAAATATAGCTTCTTTTAGCCCGAAATTTCCCAACAAAAAACAAAGGAGATCAGTTCCATCTGAAAAACATATTTTAAAAGAAAAAGAAAAACGAAACACAAACATAAAAACGCTAATAATATTGATTTAAAATATCATTAGCCTTCGGACTGGCTGAAAAAACCGCCTTCATAAAAATAAACTTACCCCACGCTTAGAATAAGAAATCATTCTTTTTTTAAAAAGAAACACTAGAACCATGGCGCCATCTATATTCGAAAAGACAAAACAGAAGTAGGAAAAACAGGAATGTTAGGGAATGAAACTATTTAGACATATTAATAAAAAAAAATTACTAATAATAATAATTCTGTGAACGATATACCTCGCTTTCCAAATCTGAAATCTGTTCTTCATCGCAGTCTTTAAAGGTTTATCCAATGCAGTCATTCCTTTTGAAGACAATATTGTTTCCAAGGACACCGGGCATCATAATTTGTCTCTCGAGGAGGTACCGTTTTTGTCCCCATGTAATATCTCTCAAAGCTATATTTACAATTTTAAACCTATCAATGTATAATATTGCATATCTATATTATTAGTAGCGGATAGGATCCGAAATTAACGGTTGCGATGATCAATAGGGGTCCTATCACATGTACAATGCCATCTCACATATATTTTTACAATTTTATTTAAATAAAATTCTTGTGGTTATTGCATCCCGGTCTTCTACTACCTTCTATTTCGGTTCGAAAAGGCTTAGGAATTTGCAAGGAAAAGAGTTCTTCCTTTTTCTTTCCCTTATGCACACATATCCCGTCTTCTGGGTAAGGGGGGCCACTTGCCATCGGGCAAGCTGGCAACCTAGTCCGCCACTATACATTATGCACAGATTTTGCTCCCTTTACTTGCGAAATAAATGCATTAACTTATTAATAAAGTTACATAAAAATTGCACTGCAACAAACTTGAAGAAGATTTTACGCTCGAGAGTGCAGGAAATCAGCAAATTTTTATAACATGATCCGTTTGGGTAGAATCGTTTAAAAAACATATTTTCAAGAAAAGAGAAAAACAAAATTAAGTTGAACAAACCAGGAGAAAGCAACTCTCAATATGGAACTATGATCATATTTTTCTTTTTTTATGCGAATTATTTACACAAATCTTTGCTTTTATCAGTATTAACAAAATTACAATTCAATTTTTGCTTTTATCAGCGTTAAAAATTACAATTAATTGTTTGCTTTTATCAACATTAACAAAATTGCAATTTAATGTCTGCTTTTATTAATATTAACAAAATTACAATTAAATCTCTCCCCTTTACCGAAATGATTCAAATGTTTTAACGGTGCTAAACTCGCCATTGACTCGCCAAATCGTTGAAACCTTTAAAACGGAAACTATCTTCATATTGATTAAAAAAAATAAAAATTCTTACTCATTCGTCGTTTTTTCTAAACTCATGCCAAATTCGAAGAAAATCAAACAACATTTTTGGTCGTGATCGCGTAACAAACAAATTTACAGACAGACGAAGTGCTAAACGGTCCAGTTGCAACAGAGATCTCGCTTCTCTCTGTCAATTAACAACATCTTCAGAACAAAATCTATGGTCATTCTCATTGCGGTAAAGTATATCTTAGCAGTAAAGCAGAAATTATGTCTTTTTGACAGAGAGCAGATCTGAGCTTTCTGCCTTGAGGAATATTTCTGTTATATTTCCTTATGATACTCTTCACATTCAAAAAGTCAGCCTGAAAGTAAGCAACCAGTCGGACCAAATACTCCACACATTGATTCTCATCAGTTATGGCATCCCAGTTAATATGGCAGCGGATTAACTTGCTACTTCAAACGTAACCAGACCGATAGTGGACTCCACCTCCCCCAATACATTGTTAACTATGGTGCCGAACAACAGAAAACGCATTCAGACAAAGAGAGGAAATCATGTAAAAACTTGCATATTTACTCACTTAACTTCTCTAAAACTGTCATCACTTCTAACCGTGACAAGTAAATCCTTTTAAATCAGCTCATCACAAGAAACCTATAATTTTACTATCTCCTTTCTAAAGGTCTCCCCTTAATGCGAGTTCACTCCAGTGATTGACACCAATGACCACTTCTTTCTAAGTTAGCCAAAGTTTCTTCACTTGCTGCAGAAATGTGCAGAGATATATGACGTTTCCATCCTGGGAAGTTTCTTTCTCTGAAATGTGCGTTCTCCATTCAGCCGGTTCGGTTGCCGTAAAGGCATCAAGCACGGGGGCATGGGGTAGCGTTCTGTCTCTGCGAAACGGCAGCTGGGATTGAGGGGCGTAAACTTACTTACCTTATTCAACTGTTACTTTCTGTGACTAAAGTAGCTCCATGTGACTAAAGTAGCTCTATGTGACTGAAATAGCTCTATGTGACTAAAGTAGCTCTATGTGACTGAAGTAGCTCTATGTGACTAAAGTAGCTCTATGTGACTAAAATAGCTCTATGTGACTAAAGTAACTCTTTGTGACTCTGAGATTATGTGACTGAAGTAACTCTTTGTGACTCTGTGATTATGTGATTATTTGCAACTCTCAATTTATGTGACTGATTCGTGATTTTAGTTGGGTTTTTTTCCACCAAAAAAAATCTTGTTTTCAAATGTAATATATTTATTCATGTTATTAATATTGAATACAATTTCTGTTAGTATCAATCTTATGTAAAATCGGATGATGGTACGAGAAATAGCATACTTAATTCAACAATTCTGGAGTAATATTTCGCGTGAACGTAAGATCGATGAATAAATTGCCTAATGTACTTGGATAGTTTGTAGGAACCATATTGAGATTAAAATGATGTTTAAGAAAATCGAATGCCTTCCTGTAACAAAATTTGGAAAATCCAGTTAATGTACCGCTCACAACTGACTACAGCAAGCGACTGAGGCCGCCAGACAGTTAGGCATGAGAAAGCGCGGGAAGCTAGGTTAGTCACTGTGTGCGCGTGCATCGCCCGCTGTGACGTCATTAAAATTCTTCGTGATTTTTACCAACTTTGCAACTTGACTGTGACTAAACCGTAGTTCCAAATTCAAAAATTCTTTTTGAAATCTTCAACGCCTACCTTTCTCTGTTAAATGAAACTAAAACCAACTCTCTATATTATTTGGTTACGGAGCTATAAGCATTTAACTTTACCACGAAAAGCGTCATAATTTTTTGCTTTCCCGACCACTATGGAAGGACGTAAATTTACGTCAAAAAATTAAAACTCTGGAAATATGCCTGGTATCCTCCACTAGGTTATAAGCTAGACGTTAATTTTTCTTCTGCCGAATAAATTTACTGAAGTTCGAAATTATCTCAGACCATTCTTACATCAAAAGAAATCAAAAACTTCACTACACAGCTTTTTCATCGCTCAGTTTCCGACCGTTTTTCAACTTTTCTTCTCCTACGACTTTAAAACATCTTGGATCGTTAGAGGTAAAGCCAGCCTAATATTTGTGCTGCAGAAAACCTCAACTCGAAATCTTGATTTTATTTGGTTTCGTGTCATCTCGATATTTGATGACCGTATTTAAATTAGTTATTTCCAATTTGATTCTTTGTAAATTTTATATGTTTCTTCGCAAAATCTGATGCCTCGAGGAAAGAAATGGTATGAGTATGCACGTCCTATACCTTTTGACGATCACCATCGTCGGATTTTACAAGATCGGATTTTCGCAGAACACAAACTGAGAAGGCAATGGGAAGAAAAGTATGACAAAACGCTTCATTTCTACAGGGCTGACTCCAGATATGAGGCTGATGAGCAAAACAAAGGTAAGAACATGCTTCGATAAACGCAGATTAGTTTAATTTAGTTTAGCTAAGTTAACGTCCCATTTTTGAAGTAATACGAGGATTATTTCGGGTCAGACCTCGTAATTTTCAAGTGCTGTCAGGTGACGTAAATACAGAATAGAACACTCGATGTGAGAATCAGAATTGGGTTGAAATCTGAAAGTCTTGAACATTGACATTGCTACGACACACGATAAGAATTATCGCCAACAAAACAATGTAAAATTATAGTTTATGGTGTGGTCTTGTTTGGCGCTATTTTTTCTTGTTGCAGCTCTGAGTGCATACCATCTCTTTGAGATCATTTGTTGGCAATAGCAAATCGCGGGAAACAAGTCCGCACCAAAAACTACAGCTTAACCCAAAGCAATGTGAAAAATTTTGCATGCTTTGGCAAAACGAGTGTTAGTTGATTGTTTTCTCTTTCGCCCGAAATGCTCTACTAAACCTAAATTCTATACTCCGAACTGATTCAATCCTAAGCTGGTTTCCGCCGGCAGCTTGCGATCCAGTCTTGCCACTCTTTAAACTAGTCAAGACTGTTTTCAATGCATTCAATGACTACATTTCACATAAATCCTTGAAGTTATTGAGATTCATTCCTGTTATGTTACAATTTAAGACGAATCGGAGGTTGAAATCTGGTTTAATGTAACCCTTTAGTTTGTAGCCAGTACGGCAACCCAAACATAACCCTCACTTCCTTGTTTGGTCGCCAAACGGGCTGCCATACTGGCAACAAATTCAAGTGGCACATTGAAATAGATTTCAACCGAATCACAAAACGGCATAACATCGTTGTAAACAATTCTAGATGTCATAAACTTCAATTCTCAAATTTTATTAAGGAAGCTGTGAAATGTTTTGTAATGTAACTTTTGAAATGGCTTTGGTTATTTCAAAACTCAATATTCAATGGAAAAAGCAGTTATTTAAAGATTCTTACCAAGCTAAGTTTCGTAACATGTGTTTACATTACATTACACCACCTGCATCTCCGTGTTTAGAGCCATTTGGCTCCTTTCCGGTTTGGATGGATGGAGGTGAGATTTATTTTTTAAGAAAGGACAAAAACAAGTAACAGGTACAAAAACAAAACAAAAATGAAAAAGAAACGTACACTGGACAGAACAGCATAGAAAACAATACAAGATAGAAAAGAAATACGTAGAGGGAAAAATCATAAGTAGCCGGAAGTATGTGTCAGTCCGGGTGAATGAGTGCTCAATTATTATCCTCTACAATGAGATAGTTCTCATCACATATGAAACGCATTAGGAGTCGAAGTCGAGTTCTTGATAAGTTGTTCGTGAGAATGTTTTTCAACCACTGTAATTTAAGTGACACTGTTGGAGTTTGGAAATGCCAGGAGAGGGTAAACCGACATTTTGTGGCATAGTAAATTGGATCTCCTTTTTCTCCGCACGAGCAGTTGTCATGTGTTCGGAGATTGAAGCGATGAAGGTATGAAGGGAAAGGCCTCTAACGAGCATTATCTCTTCTCTATTCCATTCTACTGGCTTGTTTGAGACCCTAGGCACTATATCGTGTGTACTGCAGCCAGTTTCTCCGTTATCCCAGTTGTCTTGCCAGATGCTTAAAGCAGCTGACTTAATCTCCTATTTCAGGTAGGAAAGTGGCTTAGGTAGAAGGAAAGGGTCCCCTTTTGTAATGGCTTCTTTGGCTAATTGGTCTGCGCATTCGTTCCCTAGATAACCGACATCTATAACTAGCCATCTCAGGTGAATGTGTTTATGGGAGAGCAAAAGGGTTTGAATTTCTCGGACTATACTATAGTGGGATTTAGGATTAAGTATGGCCATCAAACTTGAAAAACTGTCTGTCCAAATTTTGATTGGTCTATGAAGGGAAGAAGCTGCTTCAATTGCCATTCTAATTGCGAGGATTTCAGCTTGGAAAACCGAATTGCTGCGATCAAGTTTATCTTGCCATGAGGCTATTATTCCATAGTTTTCGAGAATGCAGTATACGCTACCAGTGCCTTCGTCCGTTTTAGATCCATCAGTATATATAGCCTTGGCTCCTGAGTCCATGTGATTTTCTGCAAATGAAATTTGATTAAGGAGAAGAGAATTAGGGGGGTGAATATGAATTCCACTGCTTTTTCTCGTAATCTGTTGGGCTGAATATAACGGTGAAAAAGTTGGATGAAGATCTTGCTCGAGCAACTCGGGCATAAGTTGCTTCTTGTTGGATTTGTAGGTGGAGGGGTTGAAGACCGGTGACCACTTGGAGAGCAGCGGTTGGGGTTGTCCTGTATGCAACAGTAATATAAAGAAGAAACAGACGTTGAATGGAGTCCAGCTTTTTCAGGAGTCGGGATGTCATATTATGTCCACAGGCAGCTGCTCCATGGCATAGTGTTCTTTCTATAACTGTTTTATACAATAGCCTTCTGATGTTTTGTTGATGCCCCAAGTTTTTCCTGCGATTCTGCAGAGATGTTGGTATTGATCAATGCCTCTTTTGCCCTGCTCTATTACGTGTGGTAGCCAGCTTAATTTATGATCTATTGTAACGCTAGATATTTTAAATGGTTTTTACGGCTAATTGATTGGATCCCCCATTTAATCGTTGGTCCTCTTACAAGCTTGCTGAAAAGAACATAGCTTGATTTTTCCATTGAGACGTGCAGTTTATTTTTGTCTGCCCACACCTTAAACTTGTCCAGTGCTAATTTTCTGAGCTTTCTGAGCCCTTCTCTGGTGTTGTCTGTGACGATGAGCGCAAAATCATCGGCAAATGCTTGTAGATAAACTCCTTGAGGCCACTGCACCGATAAGAAAAGATGTTATTTTTTTTTATCTATGCTTGACTTGGTGTGTAATTACTACAGTCAAACCCCGTTATAACGAACCCTTAACGGACCGACTCAGAAGTTCGTTTTGACCGAGGTTCGCTGTATCCGTATTTGCAAAAAAAAAATGCCCTAACATGCTAAGGTACTACTTCTATAATAAACTTTTTAATAATATAATATTTTCATTAGTAATTAGGGACAAATAAAGTATTAAATAATATACTCAATAATAAAGAAACTAAACATTTAACTTTTTTTACTTATTTGCTAATCCACTACTTTGAAAAAAGATGTTATTTTTGGTTGAAAAGTTTTCAATTTTATATACAAGTCAATTTTCTTATCCACTATTTTAAACAGGTTCACAACATGTTCGTAGATGTTTTCTGCGGCAAAAAAAATGTTCAAAGCGTCTGCAATAGAGTTGCAAGACGAATCTACAATAGAGTTGTTTTTTTCATTTACTAATGCCACGATATCTTCCTCACTCACATCCCCAGATGTAATGACTTCTTCGTCACAACATTCGAAATGTTCGATTTCAATTTGCGAAAATGCATTCACTCCGTGCTTTTCTAGCCATTTGGAGAGAGGAAGGTTGTTATCTTCCTCGCCATCATCTTCCGTCTGCTGTGTTTTCGTAAGTCCGGCATGACAAAAACAATTTCTGATAGTCGATTCTGTTATCAATCTCCAAGATTTTTCGAGTAAAACAAAAGCATCAAGAAGATGACTGTCACAGTCCTTGTTTTTATCATAGCATTCCAAAATGCTGAAGATGAGCTGCTTCCGGTAATAACACTTCAGGCTACGGATTACCCCCTGATCCATCGGTTGCAAAACTGATGTAGTGTTGGGTGGGAGAAAGTCTACTTTGATCTATTGTAAGTTGCTTGGCTCAATGTGGGCAGTACAATTGTCTATTAATAAAACGATTTTCCTCTTTTTCTTTGCCAGTTCCTTATCTCACTGTCGAAGATATTTCTGGAATAAATCCGAAGTCATCCAAGCCTTTTTATCTGACTTGTAATCCACCGGGAGTTTCTTCACATTTTTCAAGCATCTTGTTTTTTGAGATTTTCCGATAACAGTCAGTTTCTGTTTTTCTCAACCATTCACATTGGCGTATACCAGAATGGTTTTCCTTACTTTTGAGAGTTTACCAACGACACATTTTTCTCCTTTGAACTTTAAAGTTTGATTTGGAGTGAGCTTGTAAAACAAACCTGTTTCATATGTGTTGAAAATGTCCTTTTCATCGTAATTGCGAATAATGTCCGGCCAAGCATTTTCTATCCAGCGATTGATATCGGAAGAACAAACACTAGCGGCTTCACCCACAACTTTGCCGCTCCTAATGTTGTGCCGCTTCTTAAACCTATCCAGCCATCCATTGGAACAAACAAAGCTCTTATCTTCAAAAAGTTCTGCAAATTCATTACCTTTTGCCTGGAGAATGGCGTCCGCTATAGGAAGATTTCTACTCCTCTGTAGAGTAAACCACTTAAATAAGGCCTCTTCCACATTTACTTTTTCTGCCTTTCGCAACCTTCTGCATCCGTTTATGTTTTTTTCATATGCAGAGATGATAGAGTCACGATCCTTCCAGATAGTGGCTACAGTTGATTTAGACAGGGAAAAATTCTTTACAAATGACTGATTGACTTTCTCCGTTTTATAATTTTCGAATAAACTTAACCTCATCCTCGATAGAAAAAGCTTTTCACTTGTCAACGCTAGGGTCACTGCAAAGCTCACAGAATGATAAACAATTAAACTAAAATGGCAGAAAAAAGTGTTTGCTCCTTGGTCGTCTGACCAGAAAGTCCCCCCCCCTTCCCTGGTTGACACCAGGCCAGGTGTCCACCGGTGGGAGGAGGGGAGATAGAAACTGTAAAGAGACTTGCCTATTGTTCCTTTGTCCCAGTTATGGGGTTAGCAGCGACTCGAACAAAGGTACAATAGGCGAGGAATGTGGTCTCTGGACCAGAGTATTTCATGCAAAAGAGGTAACTCTTGTAAAAGTTGGTTTGACTTGAGCACAATTAGTAAAGAATGTCCCTTTGGGCAAGTGAAAAGTTTGAAGTTTTAGAAATTTTCAGTGCGCTATAACCGAGTCTCTGGAGTTTGCTGTTCATTGTAAGCGTATGAAAATACATTATTAACATAGGGCTTCAGTTGGGACCATGTAAAGGTCGAGGGTTGTTTATATCCCAGGTTCGCTATACCTTTTCACTGTATTTTCATGTTTGGCCCACATATTTTTATTGTATTTTTCTTTGTTATGCTTGTATAAAAAAATTTCTGATTGTCACGAACACTAAATTTATTTGACACCAATATGGCAGCCCACTTGGGGACGCAACCATTTGATCAGTTCAGTACATTGTTTGGTAGCTAAATGGTCTAACATTTTAGCGACCAACTCAAGGGACACATTAAACTATATTTCAACCGAATCGGAAAATGGCATATCACGATTGTAAACATCATAGGTGTCGTAAACTTCTATTAATCAGAAATTTCCTTTTGGAGGCAGTAAAATGTTTTGTAAAGTAACTTCTGAAATAGCTTTAGTTATTTCAATATTCAGTCTGTAATGAAAAAAAGCAGTTATTTTAAGATTCTTACAGGTCTAAGTTTCGTAACATGTGCCAAAAATGTTACCTTACTTATTTGCCGATTCTTTTTTATATGTTGCCATTTGAAGAGAATTCTCTAACTGCAGTATAAATTGATTTAATTAGGTTACGATTTCTAGTTAAACCTTTTGAAAATTGAACTATGAAAGAAATGTTACAGAGAAATAATCTTAAAATGGTAAAATAATTTTCTTTCTCAAGAGTATTTCCTCAGCGATTTCTTGAATGTTCTGAATGCACTCTACTGTACAGTATTATTTATCCGTATATATTTTTGTACTATCTTATTATTATTGATAAGAGTATGCGTAATTATTTTTTTAAGGCAAACTATTGTTTTAGATGTGAAAGAAAAATACGTGAAAAACAGTTAATTGATTTTTTACAATTATGTTATTTTTATATATCGTCGCTTAATAGGCAAAGCCACCTATCTCAATTTTTAAAAATTTCAAAGAGGAATTAAAAACTGAATTTTTCGCAGCCAATAACGAATAGCTTTGAATTTCTTTCACATCCGGTAGGAACACGTGGTCTCATGTTCATACCAGATGCGAAAAAATAATTCAGAAATATTCGTTAATGGTTGCAAAACATTGAGTATTTTCTTCCTGTTTGAAGTTTCAAAAAATTGAGATAGATGGTGTTACTTCTTAAGTGGCGATATAAAACATTGATTTTTTTCGGAGTTTTTTAAAATACTATTTCAATCTCGTTGTCAGATGTTGAATGTGATGCTTCAATGTAATAGCTCAATGAAGCGCATAACGTCACTTAAAATACAATGCTAAAAATTCCATTTGTTTAAATTCCACTAATCGGCACTTCTTCGCATCGCCAACTGATGCCAAGTCGCCAGTGCCA
Organism: Araneus ventricosus; assembly: GCA_013235015.1. Classification (NCBI taxonomy): domain Eukaryota; kingdom Metazoa; phylum Arthropoda; class Arachnida; order Araneae; family Araneidae; genus Araneus; species Araneus ventricosus. The sequence continues at coordinate 722,045 of BGPR01000024.1, forward strand.
AAAAGCAAGGCGTCTGCTAAGGTAAACAATGCAATGAAGCGACCATAACTAGTTAGTTCTGTGAACAGTAGACCTCGATCCCTTAACCATTTCTATGTGACTAAAGTAGCTCTATGTGCAACGGTGACTCGGCATCTGTTGTCTGTGTAAAGAGGTACCGACTAATGGATATTAACAGAATGGAATTTTTGATATGCGACTTGTTTCAATTTCAGAGACGATATGTTTACTAATTTCATTTTTGATTTAAAAAAAGAAAATTGCTGCTTGAGACAATCGACTAATATGCAGAAGCAACGTATTTGTTCAATTTTCTAAAGGTGAAATTAATTTAATTGAGATATCTAATTATTCGCATTTTTGTACAATTTTACAGATAAGCAGTGCACTTTTTCCAGAGTCGGTACTTCCTTAGAGGTGGGAGCGCCTACTACTGAAAGATTGCAGTGCGAACAAGTGATTGGAACTGGTCCTGTGATAGAGAACAATACAGATGTTGAACATACAGGGTGGAAACAATGCGAAGGAATACAGCAGCCCTTCTGTAGGACAAGATGTGAAGAAATGGTCAGACCATTGCCAAAGACCAAACAGTTTGTAGAGCAGGATGAACGCATCTGCGAATGCCCTCAACGATTTCGGAAACTGTCATTTCCTCCAAAATGTAGGTATTATTTTATCTGTTTCTTCTCAGGGTAATTAAGAAAGTATAACAACGATGAAATAGAAAAAATAAATTTAATAGAAATTGTTTTTAAAAACACAGGTAGAAATTATTAAAAAATAGAATTTTTCTTTGTTTTAATCCTTTTTATAGGTACAAATTATTAAAAAGTAGAGTTTTTCTTTGTTTTAATCCTTTTCTACTTTTTAGTCTTTAATTTATAATTCATTATTTTAAATATTATGAAATTTTGAAATTAATTCTTTCTCGAATTTATTACTAGGTGGCGCCACTCGTATGAAATTAAAATTTAATTAAATTAAAAGATTAACTGATACAGTAGAACCTCGGGAATCCGAACTAATTGGAGTTGACCATTCCTGAAAATTTGGATTATCCGGAAAATTCGGTAAAATAATCGTGATATACCAAATGCAGTAGAGTATTGGCTTAGGGTACTCTGTGAAAGAGTACCCTAAGTCAATACTCTACTGCTAGCTGCGATTCGCATCGCCAAGCTGGTTTAGTTCCTTACGTCGAAAAAAGATATCCGTTTATGTTTCAACCAATTAAGGTACTGTATTCATTCTTAAACATCAATTAAAATGTTTCTTTTAAGTTAGGAATAAACAATAGCTTTGTTTCTGATTCCCAATTGTTATTTTCCATTATTTTTTATTAAAATTTTTTCAGAAATTAAAAAGAAGTTCGGATTATTCGAAATTTCGGATTCCGAAGGCTCTACTGCAATTAAGTTCTGAAAATATAAAATTCCTAACAAAGGAATTTTATATTTTTGAAGAAATTTTGTACACACAAGTGTACACTCTAGCGCATCAGAAGTGAATGAAAAGTCGAATACAAAGTTCCATTTTTACAAACATGAAGCACATCGAGCTAAATAAATTATTTTAAAGCATCAAAAAGTCATATATTTTGTTCCTGAGCCTTGTTGCTTTCATACAGTCTTACCAAATGCTGAGTTCCAAAATCTGTAGAGTCAGCAGAACGCAGCTATTTTTAAGATGTCTTGAAATCGATAACGGAGAGCTCTAAGACATGAGGCGTACAGAAATCTCATTTCCCAGAAGGATTGTTTTTGAAGCAAGTCGTGTTTTTAGAGATTCGTAGCAGATCAAAACAGAATTCCCTGGTTCTAAATATTCTATGCGCTGAACTATTGTATTGCTGTTGTAGTCACACAGCAAATTGTTATGTTGTGAAATATGCAGTTTTTCAGCCATTCTGCTATACACTACGCATTGACTGTTCTTGTACTGTTCGGCTCGGTTCTTGCCTTGAATAACTGGGTTTCCGAGGTTTGATTCGTAGTATTAGGAGCAAGTTCAGCATACAAATTAAATTTATTTACAAGGTTTTAAAGAGGACGGGATTCTTTGCTTCCATACAGAAGGAGGAAATAACGTTACTTAATATCAACAATTGATTCGGCTTCGAATAGCCCTTGTTGACGGCGAGGCCTGAGTCTGAAAAACGGAAAGGCGAGCAATCCATCTGACTCGTGCGAATTCGTTCTTCACCTTTTCTGTGGAGCTTATTTGCTTCTCATACGTGGTGATGTATAGCTGAAGCGCAGCTGGCCGCTTTGGCGATGATTTAGTTATTCTATCTTCAACATGTACCCAAGCTTTAATTATTTCTTAAAGTGAAATATAATCTAGGTAGATTAACCTCCCATTTTGAGGCTACAAGTAGGCTCATAATTTTGAGCTCAAATTCACCAATCTCGGGGAGGACCTCATAATTTTGAGCAGTTGTCAGAAAATGAGTAAAACAACCAACCCAGTGATGGGTCAGTTGTTCGCCAGGTGGAGGAACAGATGCAGAGTCAATTAATAGCTACATGCATTGCAGTTAGTCCTTTTAATTATTGGACACTGGCATGTATAATATTATGTATTAAAGACATAAATTTACACGTCCTCTATCGGACACATTGCAACAACATCTGAACTACGGGTGTGAGCAATACCATGCAAGGTTGCGCCACTCACTCAGAATATTCCATCTCATATATGAGGGGTAAATAAGATGATCCCAACCCTTACCATCCCTCTCTTAACTTCCAAGTCACTCAAATTTCAGGATGTCAGACTCTCGCCGGAATATGTAATGTGTACCAGGACAAGGTACTCGGGGGATTTTTTGTGGAATAAAGTCTCGAAACTTCAATCCTCCGACTCTGAAGCTGCTGCCTCTGTTTCAATACTGAAAGTACGCGTTCTATTTATCAGATATTAAGATACAGTAAAACTTCGATTAACCGTCACTCGTTTAACCGTCAGTTTCTGTTATCCGTCATCGTCTAAAAAATATGAACGAACAAACAGACATCTTTAAAATTGTCCACGGATTACTCTTACATCCTTCTGTATAAAGCTGGAAATTATTGATGTATGATGGCGCAAGTGAACAGTCGTCGGTGGCGGAGGAGTTGAGTCTGAAGAACCAAACCCATCACTTAACCAGCCGCTATTGTATTATGGTATTACAATACATTTCTGTACATTACTACTCTTTTCTTGAAGTTTATATTGATCGTTTTGTAAAATTAATTGCAATATGTATGTATTATTTATTCACTTGTAAAGGATTTTATTTTCATTTTAATCCCAAGGCATCAGTGAAATCAGGTTACTGTACATATGTATGAAAAGCTATTTGTTATCCGTCACAGCTCTGGTCCAGTCGGTGACGGTAAATTGAAATTTTACTGTACTTGACCATAGTTGTCGTGACAAAAAATCCTCTGTTGATAGTATTTTACGTTTAAAGCCAAAATATGGTCAGTGATTTCTTTAATGAATTATTGTAAGTATTCGCTTTCCTTGTCTCTTTTTAATTTCTCTAGAAAGTACTGCAATTGTCAAAAAATTGGACCTCAAGATTTTGATGAATCTCCAAGTTTCAGACACCCCAAAGCCCGACGAATTCAGTGCGATCAATCCACTTTTGTTACTACGTCTGCTGTCCGTCTGTCTGCCTGTGAACAATATGACTCACCAAGCATGAGTGGTCTCCTCAAAAGTTTCTCGTATCCGCCCTAACACGTATGGGTAAAAAAAAGATACCAAACACAAGTAACATGCGCTATTCCCTAACACAGGTGGGGAAACACGCTCGAATCTGTCGTGCCTTTTTCTGCGTCGTAGAACGGCGAAGAAGCACTTTTTTTAACCGATTGAAATGAAAATGGGGCACGGATCTACAATTAATGTTAGAAGACCTCATACCAATTTTTATTTTTCTAAGTCATAGGATTTAGGAGTTATCGTGTTCACAAGTATGCGATTATACAGACTGACAGACATTCAACACTTCGACTGATTTGGTCCAAAATTTGACACGGACCTACATCCCTGATGACAAAACTGTGTACCAAATTTTATCCTTCTAGTTTTTAAGCTTTTAAGTTATCTTGTTCGCATGAACAAGGACAGAAAGACAAACAGACTTCCCGTAGACGGAAGATTTTGTCCAAAATCTAATAGTCCAATAATAATAATCTAATTATGTGTAGATATGACATACCACATTTCATCCCTCTAGCTCTAATAGTTTTTTAGTTATCGTGTTCACAGATAGACAGACATAATTCTAAAATTGTGGTTTTGGACTAAGGGAGGTCTAAAACGTGGAGATTCATCAAAATCTCGAGTTCGAATTTTTTGACGATTACAATATTTTCTCTTTGTATAGAACTTTGTATCTCACTTCGTATACAAGAAAGTAAAATCACAACACGCCAGCAGCATGAAATTTGTTTGTTGCCTCTACACCAAAGATGCAGATTTCTGAACGAAATCCGTCTGTCTGTTCGTCAGTTCATGTCCATAAGAATACGATAACCTAAATACACAAATAGCTAGATAGATGAAATTAAGCGTATAAATTTTTTCATTAGAATTTTGGATCTGCACCAAATTTCCGATCCAACACGTCAAAGGGTCGACCGTCTGTTGGTCTACATTATATGCGCGTAAGTGAACGCAATGACTCGAAAACGCAACGACTTGAACAAATGAGATTTGGCCAATATTATGACACCAATTTGGATGACACCAATTTCAAAGATCTGTATCAAATTTTGGACCCGATCCTTCAAAGGGTGGACCGTCTGTTGGTCTGTATATCCGCTTGTTTGTGTATGCGATGACGAGTGGTATAACACCTTCAATCTAGGTCAGTGGTGGCGAACCTATGACCCTCGGGTCAGACACTGACCCACGAAGGCTTTTTAAATGACCCACTCGTTGATTTTTCTAAACTTATTTTTTATATCATAAAAGAGACAACAATAAAAAATATTGAAAAATTAAAGTTTATCTATTTTTTGAAGTCGACCTTTATTTTTTGCTCGAGTAAAGTTGAAAAGTTGTAAAACAAAAAGGAAACGTAAATTTTTAGAGAATTTTAAAGGTGATGAGAAAAAAACGGCCAGCTGTCAAGCTTTTCTGTCAACAAATTTTCGGGATTTCCAAATTATTGGTATCCTTTTTATCACACCCTCCCCTTCCGAAGTGACGCCACTGATTTAATGACCCACGAGCTAGTATAAAAAAATTATGAACAGAATTTGATTCTTTTCTCAAAAAGTTTCGCTGCCATTGCTCTAAGCGACCATAGAAAAGAAAGGCCAAATGTTAAGCTTTTCTGTTAACAAATTTTCGGGGTTTCCAAATTATTGGTATCCTTTTTATCATGCCCTCCCCCCTTTTCCAAGGGACGCTACTGGCTTAGTGACCCACGGACTAGTACTAAACAGATAATGAACAAAATAACCCACTTTTCATAAAGGTTCGCCATCACTGATTTAAGTTGAGTGGATGTTTGGAGAGGAGCGGAACTCGCTTTTATTACGCACTTTTATTTGACTTACTGCTTGTTTATAAAGATGGAATTTTGTAATCGATTTTCCACTCACTTTCTTAAGTGCTAGTGTTTTGAAATTTTGCACCTTATCTTTTCCCAATGGAAATATACTATTTTAATATTTTCTGGACCTAATTATTCCATAATCGAATACTTAAATCATAATTTGATTTCATACCAATGGCGCCATCTGGTCGTTAAAGAAAGAGTAGTAAAAGTAAGAGCAGAAGAATTAAAAATATATATATATATATATATCAACAAAAGCAACTTGAAATTTTTTACATCCTAAAGTATCCCACAGCAGAACATGTTCAGTTATGTTCTCAAGTTCGGAATCGTGAAAATTGCTTACTTGTTTTTCATTTGGATACTGGTTGATACCCTGAGAATTCCGCTCCCCGGTTTATCTTGAAGTTAACCTTATGGTATATTCTCAAGTTATCAAATGTATATGCACAACATGCCACAATTTCATCCTCAAATTAAGTGCCATTATTAGATAAACGAAGTTTAGTTTATGGTCATGATACCAAAATATAAATCTGAGTTTGATTTTTGAACCAATCGATCTTTCTCTTCATAATATATAGAAGTTAAACACAAATAGTGGCATATTTTGGAAGTATGCGTGAAATTTGAGAGGAGAGTAGAGACATCCTGCTGATTTCAATAGTAAAATTTACTTTTTTCTCGGAATTTCTCATTAAAATAATTTTTTCAGTTCCCATTAACAACTACTTTTATAATAAATAATATAAAAATGTCTTGACACTTTTATTCTCTTGTTGGCAATAATATTAATCTCTGACAATAAGCATTGATTGCTGCTAAACATAAATAGTGCCATATTTGGGAAGTGTGCGATAAAGTTGAGAGAAGAGACATCCTGCTGATTTCAATAGTAAAATTTGCTTTTTTTTCTCTGGATTTCTTTTTTAAATGAATTTTTTCTGTTTTCATTAAAAGCTTTTTTACGGAGAAATAATATAAAAATATTTTGACATCTTTACTCTATTGTTGGCAATAATATTAATTTCGGACGATAAGCATTGATTGCTGCAAACAAATTAGAAATTGTGTACCTATAAATAAAGTATGCCGTTTATTAGCGCAAATTAAAAAAAGTATGGAAAAATTTGCGAGAAATTTTTGGTATCCTCTAATTACTTGAAAAATGAAACTTTCCGACAGATTCTTCTTTTAAGTTCTTTATTTTAGTATTAAAATATTATCATTATTTCTTAAAATATTCAGATTAATTATGTTTCTACATATCTTTATGAGTTGTTATTATAACTTTTAAATTAAATAACTTAATTGGGAAAATGTCAGAGTTTAAGTTATTTTTTTCTGCTGCAGAGTTATAAATTAAAATATTTAGCGGCGCAGAAATTTTAATCAAACCGTCCTTTTTCTATGTAAAATTTTTGCAATGAAGTTCAAACTCATTAAGACAACTCATGTATTATTTACCACTTAGAATTCCTTGAAATAAGGGAACTTACAAGAACAAAATTACTGTTTTTGAGTTTTGTTTCGGTCTGTTAAATTTAAATAACGAAAATGTCTCAGAAAGCGCATTATTTGCAGTTAGTCTAGACAACATCTCAAAAATGTTTTGTTGATACAAATGAAAATAACGAGATTTCTTTTCATTTTTCACTGTATCGGATACGAAATATAGATGGAAAAAGTACTGTAAGCATCAAAAAAATTTGACCCGATATTTTAAGGAATCTCCACGTGTTGGACGTCTCTGATTCCGAAAAAACATTTTTGGATTTATGCCTCTCTCTGCGAAGGCAATAATTCAAATAACGCAGTACGCTAGACGGGTGAAATTTTGTATGCCGTTTTTACAACAAAATTGTAGATTTCCAGTGGCGTAGCTAGGTAAGTAGTGCCCGGGTTTTAATATGATTTATTTGCCCCCCTCCATCATCATTAACCCTTTGGGGACGGCTGTCACGCTTGCGGCCGTCTTCAAAGGGTTAATGGTTCAAGCTGGTGTGAACGGCATAGCAATTTTCGTCTCCTGACGGCATTTGGCTTCAGAAAGTGGCATAAACCCCTAACGTTTTGTAACCATAGCCAGTGGCGTATCGTGGATAAGGGGCACCAGGAGAATTTTTTTTGTACCTCAGTTGTCATTAGTGGCTCAGAAAGCGTAAATGGTACCCGGCGAATGGTATTATTTTTACTTTGTCGTATACGAAGGGAAAGTATTGTAATCGTCAAACGTATTCGAACTCAAGACTTTGATGAATCTCTGCGTTTTAGACCTCCCCGAGTCCGAAAAACACAATTTCGGAATTATGTCTGTCTGTGAACACTATAACTTAAATACTACTGTTCAGCAACGAATTCCGAGACTACCACTTTTGGACGATTTTACACCGGAAAGGGGTGTCAGGCAATGAGTCATATGAGCGCATTTCCGGAGTTCTTTATTAGATCACGCTCAGTAAAATGTAAACATCACCCTTCCATTCTTCACTTTCTCTCCTATTTTGATGAAAATAACTCCGCCCGGCGCATGCGCAAAAGCGCGGAGTGTTTCCGAATCCGTTGCTAAGCAATATCAGAGCTAGAGATATAAAATTTTTTATATGATCATAAACATAATTTTCTGGTTTCTATCAAATTTTGGACAAAATCCGTCGACGGGAAGTCCGTCTGTCCGCGTTCATGTGAACACTATAACTCAAAAAATTAAATAGCTAGATGGATAAAATTTGGTGCACAGTTTTGTCATCAGGTATGTAGGTCCGTATCAAATTTTGGACTAAATACGTCTAAAAGGATTGACTGTCTGTCGGTCTGTATAATTGCATACTTGTAAACACGATAATTCCTTAACCCTACTAGTTAGATGAATAAAAATTGATATGTAGTCTTCTCATCATAATTGTAGATCTGTGTCCATTTTTTTGGTTTCAATCGGTTGAAAAAAGGGCGTTCGAACTGCATATTCGGTTTCTTCACCATTCTACAACGCAAGAAACGCGCGTTTTCCCCCACTTGTGATAGGGAATCGCCCATGTTTCCGCCACTCTGTGTAGTTTTTCCCCAACCACGTTAGAGTGGATACAAGAAAGTTTTGGGGAAACTTCTCCCGCTGGTTATAACCCGTCATCACAGTTGTTCTAATAAGTGACATAAACGCAGTAACATTTCATCTCCATTACGCCCCCTGAGCCTAGCGACCGTGGGCTTCTATACTTACCTTGCCGCCCCCCCCCGGTCGCAACACCACTGTAGATTTCTACTGAATTTTGGACGTAATCCGTTTACTATAAGTCCGTCTGTGTCCATGTGAACGCGGTAACTCAGATGTACAAAGATGTAACGATGAAACCCGGTTGTTCAAATTTACAGCTGCACAAGCTTACCAGGAGAAAATGTTATTCTAAATTGAATTATTCGAATATAAAATTGAGTACTTATCTCCGATTCAATGATGCCATGACTCGCTGAGAGACCAAATACATTTATTTCCTTGCTGACATGGAGATATAAAGCTACACACAAAATACAGGGTTTTTTTTTTAAAAAATTGACACTACTCAAAGCCATCTGTGGCTCGATCTATCAGCTGAAATGTCACCAAATTTGGTAGGGGGATAGTGACGACATGGGAAAAAAAGATTCTGAGAAAAAATTTTTATTCCGAAAGTCGGCGATAGAGGAAAATTTGACGCTGTTGTTGTCTACATAACTGAGAATAAGACAAATGAATAGCAAATATTAAATTTCAGTGCGACACATTTTTAATGCAGCAAATGAACTGCCTCAAAGGGCTAGAGAGATGATATTTCAGTGCACCATATTACTTTTTCAATAAAAGCGCTTCATTGGCGAGGTATAGACCTCTTTCAATGTGACCATCCTTCTCGTTTAGTACACATCGCATCCTGTACACAACATTCTCGACGACCGAATGCAATATGCCACTGTTCAGCACAGCCCGTGATATCTTGTCTTTTAAGGTCGTCAAGATAGGGACTCCACCAAGGTATACTTTGGACTTCAAATAACGCCACAGGAAAATGAAGGACACTCAAGCCATCAAATATTGTTTAAAAAATATGAAAGATGAAGCAATACACTGCATAAAATATCATACTTGGGTTCATGCATTGTGTGCTGGTATGAATATTTTGGAAAAATATTCACGCTGGATGGCTGGAAAAATATTTTGCTTTAATTATGCTTAAAGAAATTGGTGGTCAAATCTAGGCAAACTTTTTCCTTGATTTGACCAGCGACACATTTTTTTGAGTTGCTTTTTTCCTAAAGTGTATTCCTAAAAAGTTAATTACACTGTTCTGTAAATAAATAAACTACAATAAAGTTCCACTACCTGTTTTCTATTAAAATTTCTTCTCCATCATTGTGCATTAAAAAATGTCCAGGTGGTCCAAATTCAGCGACTCTCCGCTATATATTTTATCAAAATAAGCGAAGCTTTGAATGCTCGTATATTGTAACAATTTTTCTGTACACGTCTCTTCATTATTATCTCCCTTTACAGAATTGGATGCAATTGTGCAAGTAATTTTTTTGTCAATTATTTAGCAACTATCACCAAATGTATATATTTTTAGATATAACTCTTTTAAAGCATTTCAGAAAAGATTCTAATGATGAATTTTTTTCAAAATTATTTACTGCATTACGAAGAGTCTGTTGCGCAAAGGATTAAAGGTTCACTTTTTCTTAACAAAGAAGTAATTTACGATAGTGAATCCGAAATCCCTAAAATTATTTTCTGTGCTTCAAAGAGCCTGTTGTGCAACGGACTGAAGAGGGTAAATTTTGCTTGCTAAACGATACACTCTTAGATGTATACTTTGCGATACTAAAACCCAAAATCCATAATTTTATTCATTGCATCACAAGAAGTCTTTTGCGAAACGGTTTGAAGTTGGGCCACATTTGGTTAGCAAACTGCACAGACTTTTTACGATAGTGAACCAGACATTCATAAAATAATGGGTGGCTCCTTGTTGCATAGCTGTTTGGAAAATTTTCAACATTTCAAAATTCCTGCAAAATGATTCCTATAAACTCTGTATCGGCTAGATGAGAAAGCGTAAGCTTCTAAAAGCTTCTATAGGGCCAATTTTATTTAATACTGAGTAAGACAACTCTTCAACTGTAAAGGTGTTTTCCCAAGTCTGATTATTTATTGCAGAATTTCATTTGCGACGACGCATATTTTGATGAATTCTACTTGAAATATATCGAAGCACTATGCGACCAATGAATAAATTATGATTTTATGTTTACGAAATATAGTGGAAATCTTTACTTAAGAAATTCCAATGCATGTTTATGTATTGAAGGAAATTAAAATTTGGAAGTGTCGCTTATGGAAATATCTCTCTGTTTAATTTCCTTCAATGCTCATAAGATGCATTAGAGTTTCTTAAGCAATGGTATGGTAATGTTGTTTCTCAATGAATGAAAACATTAAAAAGTTTATCTTCATTTTCATGTATAAGGAAAAAACTGGAGAATGTTTGCTATAATAGGCGACTTATTCTTTTAACAAAATATCCTTTTAATCATTTCTGAGTAGAAATGATACATATTTGCTTCTTTACTATTTTTACCTTTTTATTTATTTAGTTTTAATAGTTTCTGTACTAAGGTGGAGAGAAAGTCCGTAAAAATTAAGACAATTTATATTAAGAAATGAATAAACAATGGTATGGTAATTAATAATAATGCGGCTTATAGTAAAGCGTTCTTAGGAAGGAGGATTTTTTTTTCAATAGAAAAAAACGTAATTCCAAAAGTTACCAATAGAGGGCACTAGCACAAATACATTATCAAGAATTGTTGAAAGAACAAAATCATATAGAACGTGCAGAATAGGTGATTCCTCATTCAGAATCGCATAGGTGATTTATATAAACAGGGCCAGATTTCCCATAGGGCCAACCTAGGCCATGGCCTAAGGCGCAGGAAGTCAGAGGGGACATATGTACAGAAGAAATAAAAAAAAATAAAAAATACTAAAAATTTGAAATAAATTCCAATACTATTTTGAAAGGCCGCATAAAGTACTGTTTTTTTTAAATTTATATCCATATACATTAAAATTATCTCTACAGTTTGCGTTATGTTGCTCAGTTACAGGCAAAAGCATTTTCTGTTCCTTTCATGCACACTCAACGTAAACCATGTGTTGAAAAACTTTTTGAGGATAATGTTGTGTAATATTTTGCTTGAATTAGAACACAGTGAATTACATAATGAACTTGAGAATTCTCTGGAATAGAAATTTCCAGAGTGGTGGCGAATAACCTTCGCGAAGTAGAGGCGGTGCCACCCTTGAATTCAAGATAGATCGAGAAGAATCAAGACCCTCTAATCCTCGCAAGAAAAGCGACGTATCCCCTGAACTTTAGAAAGGTCGAGAAAAATCCAGAGATACCACCCCTTGCTGCACCTGCCCATTCAGCAAGGCAAAGGACGGAGATTGGACCTCGACATATATAAAGGGGTGGAGATAAGAAAAGAGAGAGCCGAGAAGAATGTAACAAGAATCGAAATGAGTTGTTGCGAAAAACCTTAAGTGGCCGATGTCTCTGAATGGCTTGACGGTGACGATGTTATACAAATGACGGTGGCTGCCTGGTAAATTAAAAGATTTTATTGAGACCATATATGGTGAGTAAAGAAAGCAATTAAGTGACTTGATTCTATTAGTACCTTTGATTGGAAACGACAAGTGCATATATTTTAATGAACACTAGACTGGAGATTGCTTGACGCCGCTTGGTGAGTTTGAAATACATTTGATTATATCGAATCTCTAGAGACAATCGCAGACTGTTGGTTAGAGACTGTTTTAATTATTTTTATGTGATCCTACTCTTCCTGGGTTTTCATTATTTAAAGCTAAATTTATAATTAAATATCCATACTGTAAATAAAGTTTAATGTTATATTTTTCAAATTAATATTGTCTTTCTTTGTGTCGTATTCTGAGTGCTAAATTGATTACATTAACAAAAATAATTATTAGACAAAGATCGAACATGTAATAAACCTTATTTGAATTAAACCTAAAGCTAATCATAACAATAAGAGTGGGCTCAGAATTATGTATTTCGGCCTAGAGCGTAAAAACATGTAAATCCGCCCGTGCATATACATATAACTGGCTCAATCAATTTGCTGATAATTCTTCAATCGATGCACATAACTGATCGAAATTGCAAATTTATTAATCAGTGGTCCATTTCTAGTCGAAAGGTATATTGTCTGACAGGTTGCTGAATTAATCCGTGGTAATGCCTGAATTTCGAATATTATATGGTTTAGCAATGAAGAGTGTTCCCACCTGTCGGGAAATGTGACCACATAACATTCCAGGATTTATTCACCAGAAAACCCACACGAGACTGCTGCAAGCGTTACTGACACAAAACGTGGAAATATAGTTCTCCATATCTGGTTTTCAAATCAATCGGCAAATTTTCTTCAACAATACAGTGGGCAGTACAATATTATACTGAGCAAAATTCATGGATTAATGCTTTCAAATTCTACCACCTGTTCGAACATCCACGGAACACTGGATTCGGAAAAGCCCATCGATCAATATGCCATAATTGTTATCGGTAATGACTGTCGACTGCGGATTTATTAGTAAGTTCATTGGGTCAGTTCTATGCAAATCGCACAGTATTATAATTGTAAAAATATGAAGTACTCCCTTGAAGCAAAGCTATCTTTTGTGTTGGTATGAAATGCACGAATGTTAATGCAGAAGATTCTCAGTTATTTGAATTTAACGAGGAAAGCCGATGTGTGAACAGAAGTGGAAATATAAAGAAAGGATAACAATGAAGTGTTTTTGTTTACTTTATGTAAAATACCAAGCGTTAAATAATTACCTTCGTGATAAACTGTTTCTCAAAATAAAAAGATAAGATATATAAGGAAAAAAACTAATTACTCATGTCTATTTTATTAAAAAAAATTGAAATAGCATCAAAACATTATATAAAAATAAAACAGTTGGAATTTTTAAAATATGTTTCTGATAGTAATTAGATTCAGTGCAGTGATGTTTTTTACTTGCTACGGTGGTCGGTTTTTTTCAACCTCCGATGGACCATAGAAAAAGACAACAATAGAGGACAAAATCAATTAATTACTAAAAGTTATGTTCGAACATGGTTACTTTTCGACATAATCGCCGCGAAAATTCAGGCATTTGTCATATCTGTAGACCAGATTTCCGATCCCCTCTTCGAAGAACGTTGCCGCCAGTGATACGAGATGGGCCTTAACTTTGCTTTGAATCTCCTCATTTTTCTGGAAGCTTTGGCTTCCTAGCCAGTGCTTCAGTTCAGGGAAGAAATTAAAGTCACTCGTCTCTAAGTCGCGACTATAGACACGTCCCATTTAAACTGCTCGAGAAGCTGCTGGGTTACAGCAGCACTGTGAGGGTGAGCGTTGTCATGAATAAGACAACTCCAGAAGTCAGAATGGCCTCTTCGCAGTCGTCGTAAAGTCTGACAAGAAACAGCTGCATTCATCGTTTTCCAACCTTCTGCTTGAAGAAAGCAAATCACACTACGGAACTCGCACTTGGCGGGAGCATCAGTTCTACTAGCCATGTTTACATGCCGACAAATGAACTGAAAGTCGCGAGCTGATGTCGGCAGTAGCAGATGTTACAGTTAGACACAATCGCTCACCGCGCATTCCAACATCCTACCACCTGTCTGTTTTGCGGTACCATCGGAAATTGAAAAAAATGGCCCTCGTATATTCTGCCATCTCATAGAAAACATCAGAATGATTTTTGTGGCTCCATCATGCTTTTCATTATATTTCAAGGCTACTTTAATAGCATTTGGTATATATTTATGAGTCATTTCAGCATTAATGACCAAGATCTTCATAATCTACAGCTTTCTGCATAATTTCGTCTTTTTATACTTTCTTGATTCTATTTAATTTGTCTCCTCTGAAGCAACAACACTTTTCCTTCTAGGCGCTATAATATAAGAGTAGTAAAAAAACACAAATGAAACTATGACTGATCAAAATACAATTGAAGGAGATTCGAACATCTAGTCCGGAAAATCAAAGCACGATAGTGTTTTAGGATTGATTCCTCTGTCCTTATATTATTTTTAAAAATTAACTCTTAATTATAGAAGCGAAAACATGCGTACACAAAAAAATGTGCTTAATATCGTGATAACGCGTGCGTATAAATGCAGTTACTAAAACAATGAAAATAGTGTTATAAAATATATTTAAAAATATTATTAGAAATTTGTTAGAGAAAAGTTTGTGTGGAAATAAAATTGATATCACTGAAAAGCGCGTCTTTCAAATTTTCAAGATCTATAAACCTGACTTATATACTGCGATAATGTGCTCCGAAGTTATTGAGGAAAAACATTAACATTTCTGTTAATTTTTAATTAACGAAAACTCTAATTAAGATTTTCAGATACTCTTTCTGAGTCTGTATCTGCTACCCAAGAAGCAACTATTCGTGCCAAATTTGGTAGCTCTATGCCCAACGAATTGCCCTGTTGAGCTTCTTGAATGATTTTTGCATGATGAATGCCACATCACGCAATTTACGAACAGTATCCAGCCTATAAACATCATTATGTTAGGGTCGTGTGTAGAAAATTAAAGAATGATTAATTAAAGTTCAGCTTCGGTATTCGGTACTGCAGCGATTTGATCGACATTGAGTGTATGCCAGTTCGTACATCTGAGTTCGACACCCACAGTACAGAGAAAATGTTACAACAGAATGCCGGATAACTGAGACTCTATTGTAAAACACGATATTAAACATTGTAGGAAAAGGATAAATATAAAGGATCAGAATAATTCTGAGTTCTCATTAAATCTTTTTTCCGCCTGCTTAAAAAGGATTTACCATTAGATGACAGAAGGACCCAAGAAACCAAAATCAAAATCAGCAATTTTAGTATCGAAACCGAAAAGTTTTCTCTCTGTTTCACGGTACTGGAAGATTAGATATATAGTGTCTTTCGAATACTGTGAGTCCACCTATTCTTGTCTCTTCTGATTGGAAACAAATTCAGCCATCGAATAAGGGTTTATATAATGGAATAAGATAATGAAGCAATCTGCAAGGTGGTTATATGGAAGAGTAACTACATTGAGAAAGCGAATGTTTAATAAAAAATTACCGTGTGTTGTTTCTCTCCCTTGAAATGATGACACTAGAATTTAGAAAAATGTCTCTATTTACACGTGCACAAACAAGACGGAAACACACACTTTAAAAAATTAGTTCAGTTCGTCGCACTGAGAGAGCAAGATACACAAGAGCTTTTTCCAAACAACAATAAACAAACAGGCCAGACATGTCATCGCTCTCTTCCTAGGTTGACGCCAAACCCTATCGTGTTTACAAAAAAGCAATCCTTTGTAGTGAAAGGATCGCGCCAATCGCTCTCCCAACCGTCGCCAACAGTAACCAAATATTACATACTGGTATAGCATATTTTAAGGTATTATATATATTATTATTTTTGAGGATTGTATTTTTAATCTGTATATGTAATTTTATTGTATTTATTATATTTTAATATTTATTTTTATTTGTTATTTTGATATATTATGCGTTTTATTGTATTTGTTATGTTTATACTGATTGTATTTGTTTAGTGTTTGTACACTGTATCTTTTTTTTGTACTCTTCCCCGCCAACCGTTAAAATGCTCCATACCCAATGGGTGAGTTGGTGGTTGGGTAATAAATAAATAAATGCTGGTATAGCATTGAAAAATTATCTGTAGTGACCTTCCCTCGACCCAGTAGAACTTCGATTAAGTGACGGATAACAGAAATATCTTAATACATGTGTACAGTAACGCAATTTAACTGCTGGCTTGGGATGAAAAAGAAATAAATAAATGAATAATACATATATGTTGTATTTAATTTTACAAAATGATCAATATAAACTTTAGTACAAGAGTAGTAATGTACAAAACATAACACCGCAGCATACCCCCGAACTCGGAGCCTAGACGGCTCCCTGTGTGAAACTTTATTGAAAAGCATAAGCAAAAAAGAAGAAAAAAATGCATCGAGATATAAAAAACAAGCCTACGTTCCTTTTTGCTTTTCAGACGACGACGGATAACAGAAACTTACGGTTAAACGAGTGACAGTTAATCGAAGTTTCACCGTATGTAGTTCGGACAAGGATACCGTGTAAAAAATAATCGTTTTCGCGTATTGCGATTTTGAATTGTCGCTTAAGAATGGGCAGGCCAACAGACAGTTAGCTCCTGAAGGGATCTGATCCAAATTTTCATACAGATATAGTACTCAGGAAATTATATGAATTATATAAAATTTCACAAAATTATCTGCGAAATTTCACTCTCCTTCTTGTTTTTGTGTTATTGTGTTCACATGCATACGGATAGACAGACTCAGAGACTTTCATTTGAGAGATTTCTTCTAAAATTTGATACAGATTAGCAATTTTAGTTTACAGACCACAGACCAAATTTTGGACGCCTAACTTGATATATTATATTTGTAGACAAACGGATTGATATAATTCCTGAAATTTTTTTATCGCACTCCGGGATATCTAAAGCGTGGAGATTCGTCAAAATCTTGAGATTTAATATTTTGTCGATTGCAATAGTTTCTCTGTCTAAACTTTATATACAAGACAGAAAGAAAAAAAAAGCTTCTGGATTTAGACGGGAAACTTAATCTTCTTCAAATTGCATTCTCAATCGAAGTAGGTAAGAAGATGTGTATTCCATAATGGGTCTTGAATTTTAATTTTAAAACTGAAAATTCCTAAGAATCAAAATCTTTGTAGTTAATAGTTATAATAAGCAATACTAATAAAGAAAAATGGAATGTCTTCTTCCCAACACCAAATATTTCCTTTCTGAAACTGCTGCTTCAGCAAGAGGATATAGACATTAAAATTTTCCGCCTTTTTATATTACATGGTTTTAGGTAATATCCTCTTTCCCTTCCGTGTTTTTTTCTTCCTTTTTTTTCCAGACGCAAAAAACAGTAAGACTTTTTTGCATAAAAAATGAACTCCTACTTATATCTTACTGCTCTGTAAAATGGGGATTTGGGGGCTATTTATCAGAATTTTTTTCTCAATCCACATATAAAAACGGAAAAGTATTCATTACTTCTTGATTCTGTGACATTTTTGGACAGATAATGATCTCCCACGGGGAAGATAAAGGAGGTATTCACAATTATATGCCATAAGATGAAGTGCGTTGAGAAAAGAAACGAAAAATCGTTAAAACTTACTTTGCAATAAATGAACGAAGTTTTTCTTTGCTACCAACTGAATATAGCATACTCATAATTGAAGTTCATTTATTTAAAACAGTTTATAGTGGAAACCTTCTTTTTCTAGAGTGATGCTGAATTTCCAATTTATTTTAATAAGGCATTAGGGAAAGGGTCGCGAGGAAAATGTTAAAAATAGGAAATAAAAATAATTAAATAAAAACTGAAATCTATCAATGAAAATATCAACTGTCCTTATGCAGAAATGGTGGATTCTTAATGTCAAAGGCAAGAATAAGCAAAATACTTACGTGATAAAACATGGAATGTGCCCCAAAAATTTAACTTTTGAACCTTTCAGCCTCTTCTAAGAGCAAATAAAAAATGTAACAAAGAATCATAAGGCAAGGTTATGTTAGAAATTACAGAGTCTGTTCATAAATTTTTGAGTGTTTTTAAGTGGAATATTTTAATAATCATTTAGTTGAAACAATTTTATTTTCACATTAATTATTTACTTAGACTTTTAATTATCGTCTGATATTATAAAGTTTTTTAATTATAAAATGGTGTTTGTAAACAAACAATGTATTGAAGTATATGCTTTCGGTTTTTTTAATGATAACTATTCATATCTTGTTATTCAAGAATGTTGTAAAATTGAATTACTATATCTAAAGATAGAATAACTATCATTGTCAAAAGTAAAGGAAAACGCGTAAAATTTCTCAATATACAGAAAAAAAAATTCCAAATGCGAAACCACAAAAGAAGCAATCTTCTGAGAATATTTCTGAAGTAATATCTTTAATTTAAAAGGAAAATATACCATATTCAGAAACTGTCGCAATATCATTAAATTGCTTTGTTTCAACTATGAATTAAATAGTAAAGAGTCGGCAACATACGAAAAATTTTTTTCATTCCATTTAACATCTTTTCCGAGTAACATACACCTGGAAAGAAATGAGAACATTTCTTTAAATGCAAATGAAAAATATCGAAATATTTATATTTTCAACTTTTATGAATGACAAAATTTGTTACAAAAGTCGTCTAGTGTTTGTAGGTTAATGTAGTCGAACAAACGGGATAGTAAAAAGAGAATGACTCTTTATTCCACGAATATTCTATAAAACAAAACGTATCACAGGCAACAAAACCAATCAACACTTTAATAAATTTTAACACAAGTAGACAGCGGATCACTAATGGAAATCAGTAACGTAACTTTCAATAGCGCTCAGCGTAGATTAGTTCACCAGTTTAGATTACGATCAGAACTCTAAAGAGATCGACTCACTCGATGAGCGCTCTGTATTTATAGCTTTTCCGACAGGATGTGACGTCACATAGACTTATCTCGAAGGTTCTTGATATTTCCGTTCCAAGTAGAGATAGGGCCATATTTTTTTGTATTTTCTAGAATCTTCTATTTGCTGCGAAAGTCACCAAATTTATAGCCAAGTTGCAAAATTAGTCGCCAAGGTCAGATGGCTTTGCTTCTAGTAAAATCTCTGTAAAACTCACATTCCTGCCATAATATTAGTATATTAGAGAAACAACTTTACAGATTCGTAACAATGTAAATTTGAATTCTTTGTTACTCAAATGAAAAGAAAATCCTTAAAATCACTAAGTTTCCGTTTATTATTGATGAATCTAAAATTGCTTGCATGATTCTAAAATAAACAAATGCTTTCTCTCTACTAGGTAATCACGTATGTGCTAGAATGGGATTTGATTGCTGGATGTGCCATGCGAGATGAAACAGAATGTATCACATTAAGATTATTTTCCTTATGAAAGTGACTGCATGAGAGCTCTTTACAATGAAATTTTATTTTAACAAATACACTATCTAGTTTCTTTTAAATATTTCATGCATCTTTTTTCAATTAGTATCACTATGTTTGTATGTTTTTAGCGAAGCCGAATCATTTAACGTAGTGTTTTGAATTGTTCGAGGTATACACTCTGTCCCAAAAGTTTATAGAATCTTGTATTTTGCCTATATTTTTTGTTGTATATGATATATTTCGATGTAACTTACTGTATAGATATGTTATGTCTATTAAATTGAAAAAAAAAACAGCAGTTATACCCCGTGTATTTAATGCCAATTTTTAAATCATGGAATAAACTGAAATAACTTGTCCCAAAAGTTTATAGAAAAATGCAATTTTATGCAAATATGGTATCGGTAATCATGACGTCGATCTGGAGCCTAATAAAGAAGACGTTGTAAGAAAAGGAAAGCTTTCGTTTGTTCTGCGTTTCAAGATGCCTAAAGCGTAGCATCTCTCCAATGAAGAAGTGAGTAAAATTCTGCATTTGAAATTGCTCTGTAAGACTGTTAAGGAAATAATGAAACTCTTAAATCGTTCTAAAAGCATGATTTATCGTGTATTAACTCGTAAGACGCCATATGAGACAAAACCTCGTTCGGAAAGACCACGTGTGACGGATATTCGCAGTGATAGACGGATACAAAGAATGGTTTTCAAGTCAGAAAATGTCCGTTCGCGAAATTACTGGGGCTTCCCTGTTGCGAATCTCCAGGAACACTGTTCATAGATGAATTATAGAATCTGGTTATATGATCCACGCAAAAATGGCTCGCCGTTTACCACTCTCAAAGCTTCACATTAGTAAGAGATTACAATGGGCTCGTAATCATACACTATATGCCCAAAAGTATCCGGACACTTGCAGATTTTCACATTTTTTACAATTTCTCCGGAATGGTTTAACCGACTGCCTTTAAACTTCGGACATCTAAAGAATAGACAATAACTCATATTTTACATTGAAGATTCGGTCCTGAGGGCAATTAGGGGGCCATCTACAAACTGATGAAGACAAAAATGTTTTTGGCCCACCCCGCTTCACAGAATACTGATAACAAGATGAAACTTTCAGAAATGGTAATGTTTAATGTGCATATTATGTACAGGAATTTTTGTAAACTCAGCGCAAATATTTAGGAAGATATAAAGGTTTTCTTAAAACTTCTCAAATTTTCCCACCTGTTTTTTGCTTATAACATGCAGAGTTTTCTGTTATATTATACGAAACTTACAGAAAAGATGACAATATGTTAGAAAAGCACTTTATAAAACTTTCGAAAAGAATTGTTGAATATTACAGGAATTATGAGCAATTTTAGTAAATAGTGTTTTACTGCGCATGCGCGAAACATAGTGCAATTTTTCTTTCACAACTTTAAAGCCAGACATATAGGGCAACTTATATAAAAACATTCAGTTCAATATCATTAGTATTCAGAAAGATATCGGCATTACAACGAGCAGAATTTTAGCTCCTGTCGAAGGGAAGCTAAAAGATGAGGGGTTGTACACAAATTGATATTCTTTAAACTTATATCTTTGAATAGTTATATTGAATTGTATAGTGGTTAGAATTTGCTGAATCCCATGAAAACTTATCAATTACGTGCATAACTTAAATTCCAGCTAATTAGGCACTATAAATAACAAACATTTTATTACTTTAATTATATTATTTACATGATTATTAACAAGTTACATATTACAATTTTACGGCCAAACGATATTTTTAAATATATTTATTTTATGGCGAAACGATTTTTTATCTAATTAATTTCTTTTCTTAAAGTATTTTAATAATTCTACATATATATTTTTTTATTCGTTACGAATATTAGATGTGTTCATGGGTATTCAGCAAATTCTAACCACTATGCAATTCAATATAACTATTTAAAGACATAAGTTTAAAAATATCAATTTGTGTACAACCCCTCCTCTTTTAGCTTCTCTTCGACAGGAGCTAAAATTCTGCTCGTTGTAATGCCGATATCTTTCTGAATACTAATGATATTGAACTAAATTTTTTTATATAAGTTGCCCTATATATCTGGCTTTACAGTTGTGAAGGAAAAATTACACTATGTTTCGCGCATGCGCAGTAAAACACTATTTACTAAAATTGCTCATAATTCCTGTAATATTCAACAATTCTTTTCGAAAGTTTTATAAAGTGCTTTTCTAACATATTGTCATCTTTTCTGTAAGTTTCGTATAATATAACAGAAAACTCTGCATGTTATAAGCAAAAAACAGGTGGGAAAATTTGAGAAGTTTTAAGAAAACCTTTATATCTTCCTAAATATTTGCGCTGAGTTTACAAAAATTCCTGTACATAATATGCACATTAAACATTACCATTTCTGAAAGTTTCATCTTGTTATCAGTATTCTGTGAAGCGGGGTGGGCCAAAAACATTTTTGTCTTCATCAGTTTGTAGATGGCCCCCTAATTGCCCTCAGGACCGAATCTTCAATGTAAAATATGAGTTATTGTCTATTCTTTAGATGTCCGAAGTTTAAAGGCAGTCGGTTAAACCATTCCGGAGAAATTGTAAAAAATGTGAAAATCTGCAAGTGTCCGGATACTTTTGGGCATATAGTGTATGTCATATGGCGATAAATGGATGGCTGTCCTTTTCAGTGATGAAGAAAAATGTAACCTCGATGGACCTGACGGGAATATAAAATATTGGCATGATTTACGAAAAGAGCCCAGGAGCTTTTTTAGTAGGCAAAGTGGTGGTGGATCTGTGATGGTGTTGGCAGCTTTCAATTTCAACGGTCAAGTGGGTTTGGCCTTTTAGATGGCCGACAGAATTCTCCTAAATACATAGAAACACTAGAAAATCAATTATGCCATTTGCAGAAAACATAGGGGAACGAAATTGGTAATATCAGCAAGATGATGCTCCCATCCATACCTCCAATGCTACAAAAAATTATTTAAACTCGAAAAATGTTATTGTTCTTGAGTGGCCACCGATGAGCCCTGATCTAAACCCAATTGAAAATGTGTGGGGCATTATGTCTCGGAAGGTATATGAGAATGGAGGACAATTTTATTCAGTGAATGCCTTGAAGACAGCCATTGAAAGTGTATGGTACAACTTGGAACCAGAGATATTACAAACCTTAATTATATCGATGGAAAAACGTGTATACAATGTCGTACTGAGAAAGGGAAAACTTTAAACTATTAAGAACATTGTATTGGGCACCTTTTATTGAAATGTCATGTATTCTATAAACTTTTGGGACACCTAATATTTCCATTTTGCTATATAATTGAAATAATTGTTATTTTTTCTAAATATTTCGTCGAATGCAAGTCGCATATGGTTTGAATAAACATATTTGTAATTGGTGTTTGTATGCCTTTCCGTTTTGCTAAAACATATGTTTTACTAGATTCTATAAACTTTTGGGACAGAGTGTAATTGTTTGAAAAAATGAATTATTAAATGTGTGTATTAAAAATAATAACATAAACTCTAGTACTAGAAATTTTCAGGGAAAGATTTCCAAATATAAAATTTTTTTAACTCGTAATATGGACGAGTTTTCTGGTTTGGTTTATTTTGGATTCACTGACCGTTTTATGGCAAGATTGAAAATCTAATGCAAAATTTTCAGGAATTCCATCGCAAAACAGCTTAAAATGATATAACCAGGGTAATGGTGCAAACGGCCGTATGGAAGTTTTTATTTTTAACTTATTCAGAAAAGTTGTGGAAAGTGCTGAGAATACATATTTTTTTCTTAAATGATTTTTGTTGCAGAAAACTAAATCAATAAAAAGCTAAATTGGAAAATACGTATTTCGAGTACATGTGCATTAAATACAGTAAAAAAGACGTCTCAAATCAACTACTTGTAAAACAACAAGCTTCCCACAAAATTTAATTCGTTCTTAAGGAATTTTTTAAACAGAAAATGCTCAAAGCATTCGACTTAGAGGTGGATAACGTTGCATGAAAACTGAAACGTTTTCTAGGGCGATCTTTAATAATGCGTATATTCGGTACTTTAAAGTACAAGTTTCATCTACCATTTTTACAGTGATGTAAAAAGTAGTTCATATAATTAATTGGCTTATTTCATATTTTTCATTTCCATGATTAGGTATAAGATTTAAAATTGTTATGAAAAGGTGAAAGAAAAAGAACGTGAATTTTTTGCAACAAATGAAATATAAACGATATCCGTATAAGGAAATAAGATAGAAAGCATTGTGCATGGAAATAAAAAAAATTAAGTAATTTCCCATGACTAGGCAGAGTCAGCATTAAGATTTTGTTATAAGCATGAAGTCTTACAATTATTTTTAAGAAAACTAAACATAATACATTGCACAGGACATCTTACATTTAAAAATATTCCTTCTTTTCCTTCTAGCAGCCTCTGGCCACAGGGCAGTTAGGAAGTGGCGTGGTTAAAGTGGGGCGGAGGGGCGAGCCCCCGGGAGGCACTTCGAAAGGGGCGGCAAAATCAATCATGTAGGAAAACAATTTTATAATTAAGAAGACCGGAGGCACTAGCTCAATCTTTGTGTTCATAAAAAATAACCAATGTAATTAATTAGTATTTTTCGACTTTTGTCGGTAAATTGCCGATATGAGAGGAAAGACTGGCGGTGGATGCGTGATTTCGCAACCTATTGGCAGAGATCTAGGGTGTCAAACGGCGAATTGCGTTGCTAATAGAATGTCCCCCCCCCCGGAATTTATTATTTTTTATTTTGAGTTTTATGTGCCCTATGCAATTTGTAATAAAAGGGCGGCAAAAGTTGCAGCTATGCCATTGCTGTTAGGCTACCTGCGTTTGTTGGCAACGTAACCTATCATAATTTTGTTGTTATATTGTTTCAGTGTCCTCCGATGAAAAAAACATAAACTGCATGAAATGTTCGTTATCTAACATAACAACGCAGAAATATTCTTCGAAATTTTGTATTTATTCTTTCCTCTGTTTCTTCTCTTTCCATTTTAAGGTGTCAGGTTATCATGCTTAGTCTGACAGTTAGATTGTTAAAAATTTTAAAATTGGATACTGTATTAATATAGATTAAGTGATAAAAACCTCGAAATGCTTATAAATATACAATTTGTTTTATTTCTCGAGATTTTATGCGCTTCAAGGTTCATTAATTATTTAATGTTAACCTTTATTTAATTTCGCATATATGTAGGTGGTTTAAAAATTAAGGTAACAAGTCCTCTGAGAGAAAAGGTTTAGGTTTATTCACGAAATAAAAGACATATTACCACATAAGTCACCATAGTTGGTGAAGCATTTGGGACATCGGTGCACCAATTTATCATTTTTTAAGAAGAAATGATGGTCCAGGTCACGGAGCTACTTAACGATGGCTTCCTGGACTTCGGCATCGGTTCTGAAATGGCGACCTGCAGGGTGCTTATTCAACAGTCCGAAGAGTTGAAAATCTCTTGTTGCGAGACCCCTGCTGTAGGAAGGGTGTTCCAATGTCTCTGTGGTGGGCGTGCTATTTGGTGCACCGATGGCCCATATGCTTCAGCAACTATGGTGACTATGTGGAAAATGTACCAGTGCCTTTTTACCTTTATTTATCTCTTTGATTTCGTGAATAAATCTTTTATCTCAGAAGACTTGTTACCTTACGTTTTGAACCACCTACGTATTTACACATAAAATTAACAGTCATTGAATTAGGTGTATTTGTTAAATAAAATTGTATTTGAGCATAAATAATAGAGAGAACACATTAAAAATAATGTATATTTTTAAAAATGACAGGTTTTTTGGAACAATTTCCTTTTTTTATTTATAAAAAGGAGCGGAAAAGGGCATGTCTTGTTTATTAAATAATAAATAAAGGAAATAATTAAACATCATACCCAAGTTATTAAACACATGTTTATAAAAAACAAAAAAATGGAAGATGATGCTAATTATTTTTACAACAATATTTCTTTGCTGAAACGTTTTGACGGAATTCTTCATCAGCACTTATGTTGTTCACGAAATATTTATTTTTCGCTCGCAAGTACTTGTAGCCAGATTTAAGGATGGAGAAAAAACGAGAACATCGCCATTAACTAAAATAAAACTTTTTTCCATGTGTGTTTGCAATTAATGATGATGAAAACGTGAAACAAATTCAACCCAGACATTCTTTCCACACGCTTTGTCATTTAAGCCTATTCAGAAAATGGAAAAAAGAAAAGCGTAGATTTTTTTTTACATTCATTCGAATTCTTTTGCAGTTCTGCATCGTCATTTTTTGTTCTATAAAAAAAAGAGTACATCACCAATCTCAGCTTCTCTGGGCAGTATGGAATATCAAATGAAGAAGTTCTACTTGCGACAAAAAAATCATCCAAGTATTTGGGAAAAGCTCTTAAGAGAAACAGTGGCACAAGAATATTTAGGAATTCGCATGCATAGCCTTATCTTCGTTTGAATAACTTTTACAGCAAAATTTAGGCGAAAAAGTGAGCAACAAATGATACAGCATGGGCATGATAGGAACAATATTTGAAGTGTTCTTGTAGGAAGCATTCTTGCATTTGTTGCATCTATTATAGAAGTGAACGTAGATTTTGACAGAAAATGCAGAATAAATAATTCTGTCGCTTTGTCATTTCATTCCTATTTCAAACCTCTAGACAGAAACTTTACAGCATGGTAAAGTTTTAGGCTTGATTGCAACATCCGTTGTATTCACTGTGTAACGATTTTTAAATCATGAATTTTGAAGAAAAAATTCCAGTTGTGCTTTGGAATAAATAAATTGTGCTTTGGAATAAATGTCCAAAGAACTCTTTTTTTGCTATAACGTTAACAATGGCATAAGAACACGAGTGCAAGATTTGATGCAATAATTATACTGGTTTGAATTTCATTACAACAATAAAAAGCATTATTATAAAATGTGTTTAAAATTATTTTTGAAGAATGTATTAAAATTAAAGAAAAAATTTCTAGATATAAAATTCACATCACTGAAAAGCTACTTATTTGAATTTTAAAGTGGTATAAAAATAGTTTTTGTGCGATAATATGCTCCGAAGGTATTGAGGAAATTGTTAAAAATTCGAATAATTTTTAATTAATTAAAAATTTAAATAAAATTTTGAAACCCGCTTTCATATTGAGCACGTACTACTCAAGAAGTAACAAATTGCCAAATTTGGTAGCTTTAAGTCTAACGGTCTGCCCAAGAGTTACATTCTGTGCGCAACACAACCCTCAGTTTACAGATAGTTAGGATTGCCATACGTCCCGATTGTCACTGCATTTCACAACTCAGTCCCGTATTGCTCTTTGTCCCGTTTTATCCCTAGGATTATTGAGAGAAAAAATTACACCAACCAAAACTACGAAGCAACTTCAATTGAGTTTGGAAGAGAAATGGTTGAAGTGTTTTGCAGAGACAAATTGTATTGACCAGATGTCTAATAAAGCTATACCGATACGTATTTGTTATTCCAGTCCACAATGCAGATATGGAAAAAATATTTTCCTTAAATGTCAGCTCAAACAGGCTGATATTGGAAACAATCGAAGCAATTTTGATTTTTCATCATAATTTTAAAATGACTTGCGCCCAATTTTATACTTTTGTGAAAGAAGAAAATGACATAATTAAAAGAGTAAAATCAATTTTAAAATATGACTAGGCTGAAAAGGACCAGCCTTGCATTTTTTTTATTATTATTCTATGTGTTCATTTTATTAGATTGCTTAATATTTATTAATTTTACGAGAGTAAAATTAACCACTATCTACCCACTTTTATCATGTTTTATTTATTTAGCAATTAAACGTTCCATATCAATATTTGGCGATTATGGCAACCCTACAAAAAGCATACCCGCCTAAAAACATTATTGTGTTAAAAAGTAGAATCTATGTTTTTGATAAATAAAACAAGTTTTATTCCAATACGTTTTATGTATCTGATGAACATCATCCATCTTCAGAAGAATTCGGAATTATTTTATTGTATTCTGCAGTTCTATTCTTGCCGATATTCTGTTCTACTAAAAATAATAACCTTACACGATGTTTACTTTCTTGGACAAAATTTGTATAATGTAACATTAACTATCAAAAAACTGCAATTTGAAACCCTTATATTCTTTAATTCAAATTGTTTAACTAATCTTCTTTGAAACTAGTTTAATATTATTTAATAACAAACATAATCTTCACTATGACGAATTCCACCACATTTTCCTGAAAAAATAATTGATTTATCAATTTGAAACCGATTTTGTCATTTGAGATGCATTGTTGCAATCATATTTAAAAGTGGTCCCGTAATTGTTAAGTTCAAAGTTGTATCTTGAATTTTGGTCTAACCTTTTCGATTCTTTGACACTTCAATAAGCCATATCTAATGCTCAATACAATAGTAAAGCAACACGAATTTGTATATTATTTATGACTAGCCACCTTCGGCGACCAGCTTGTTCACCGGGAATATAATTTGAGTTGAATCTCTTTTGCATAAATTGATATTCATGGTCCCTTTAGCAAAGTAATTTTCTTCTTTTTCTTTAAACTTCAAATGGCGATAGACATATAACCCGTGTTCTCTAAGTAGCCTTGCACCTGTTCTGTTCGTTGTCCACGTGAACGTCCCTAATGGAGCCGAGAAACTGCTCGTGTCATCTGACAGTTAATTGCTCGTTGTCGGCGCCTGATTTACTTTTTTATTCCTAATACAAAACATGCATTTGATTTCAAGATTAAAATGGCGAAGTACATTTTACGTCCAGAAGCATGTTTAATGACACGGTTAAAGATGCTGATAAAAAGAATTAAAACATAGCAACCATGATCATTCAGCTTAGTGTATATATTTCCTAATAAACTTACTGTCTTAGAGGTCTTTTATTAGAGATTTCACAAAAAATTGATGAAATAAAAAAAAGTAAAATCCATTAGGATTTCACCTTGGCTCTCAACAATAGAAGAGAAATACGCAATTAAAAATGTACTTAAGCAGTGAAACCGGTTTGAAATTATTTTGAAACGATGAAAAGTATTTTTGTATATTACGCTCAAAAATATTTTTAAAAATTTATTAAAATTAGAAAAAAAAATTGTAAGACAACCTAATTGATGTCATTTAAGAGATAATTTTCAAGTGGTTTGAAAATTGTTTTTGTGCTATAATTTTTTGGAAATTTAGGAAAAACGCCAAACTTTTACTTAATTTTTAAGCAAATAAAATTTAATTTAAAAAAAAACGGCTCCGAATCCACCTTCCCACCCTGCAAAGTATGTATGTTCCAAATTTCATGGCTCTAAGTCTAGCGGTCTGCTCTACAGAGCTCCAATACACACGCACAGGCACACATGCACAGGCACACACACATACGCGCACACTCACAAACACGCGCACACACACAAACACACTTTCTTCTTTATTATTAGTAAAGATTGAACTATAAGCCTATACGCATAAAACTCTCAAAGAGCCCAGCAGTGGCCTAGTGTGCTACAGCATCGCATGTTCTGGAGCATGAATCAGTGGAAGAAAGCAATGAGCCATATCCTGTAACTGTGCTATTTAACAGTATTATTCAAAAACTCCTAGACCTATGTGCCCATTAGAACGAAATGCTCCCTGTGGCCGTTTTGGCTGCTGAAGCTTTTCTTCCAAGTGAAACACAAATTTAATTTCCTCTGAAAGTCTTTCTGAATGGCAACCCATCCTCATATCTTGGAGCAAAGACAGACTTTTGCCTAAGGCGCTACCTAAGAGCCCAAAGGTCGCTTTGACCAGCAGAAGATGCCCGACTTCCAATTTTATAGAATCATTGTCGCATGGACTTGACTAGATATGCTAGATTAAGTGGAATTAGAAACACCACTTAATTCAAACTACATTATTTAGCTTTGATAACGTGACATAATCAGCATGTATCAAAAACTGTAGTTAGTAAGAATACTTAGTTCTTTAAATATACAGATATGTAATCTTTCTTCGACTTCTTATTTCAAATGGCAATCGTAAGTTAATTCAGTGGAACGAAAAAGTACATGATGATAAAAATGAATAGCCTTTATCGATATTGCGTTTATACAAACCGATGGGTTTACACTAAAATAAAAACCGTTATCGATTGGGTTTATACATACCGTTGGGCTTATACTATAATAAAACCACTATCGATATTGGGCTTAATGTAGCTTGCGCATACCTCTTCAGTCGGAATTAAGAAATAATGAAGAGAGACTTCTTTCCTTTGGTGTAATGTGTACTACAGCAGAAGGTATCTCATAAATAACATTTCAAGCTTGTAGATGAAAAATTTAAAAAGTTATTCTATGACAGAATTCATCACAGAACTCCACTTTGCGAAGAACAAAGATTTTCTGAAGTTGTTTTGGAAAAACTAAATAGATGAAATGATTCCATTCCCGAAACGAAGAACTCTTCTAAAGATTATAATAATAAGAGAAACGAGAATAAAAAAAACCCAGTATATAATTTCATTAATTATTGAATTTATAGGAGCAGTTCAAAGTTGATGTCTTGTATACCGGACACCAGTTCTGAAAACATTGCCTGTTATCACACACTTAAATGGCGTGTTTTACCCAGAAATCATCCTTATTTTAATTAATTGCGCATTAATTTATATTTTAATTGTAAGTTGTTTACCTGTTAAGAAATAAAAATCCAAACATAACGTTATTATATCAACAGACGAATCTTGAAACGGCTTCTGCTTACAATTTTGTATTCTCCAAAAGCAGAAATTCCCATGTCCTTTATTTGACTTGTGTCTCTGTTTATAAATCTACAATGTCAACACTCAGAATTCATGTTCACACAAACGAAGCTGTTATTAAATTAAATAGAGAGCTTCTCAAACATTCGGCTTTAAGCAGCAGACGGCTCGCTCTTCACAGAAGATCTTTCCCAAAGTAACGAGATTTTTTTTGTTTTAAGATCTCTTTTGATAAGCAAATTCCTCAAGATGAAATGCTTGAGGCGTTTTAATTAATTTAATAGAATATCGACCGGATGGAAAATTCTTCCGAGTTTGCTAACGTGATTCGTTCTGTACTTTGTTCCAAATCTTGCAGTAAGTTTTAAGAAATTATGTAGATTAGCTCAGTTTTCATTTGACCTTTGCAGGTGAAAATTTGCAAAGGTTTGTTAAAAAAATTGATGATTATTTTTTATGTAGATATGGCTTGTGGGAAATTCACCACGGTATAATTGAAATTTTTATAATTAAAAATAATCTTTTCTAAAACTTTTTCTCCCTGACTGTTCCCTGCCTCTCTTCGAACAATTAAAATGGTATAATTCAATGAAAAAAGAGTAAACTATATATATATATATATATATATATATATACATAATTAAAAGAAACATTTTTTCTTAGTTTGCTATCATTAAACACGTTGACCATGCATGGTATGAACCAAAATACGATTCGCAATACATTTGTTTCATATGCGGCGTGAATCATATTTGCTTCGCATTTACATTTTATTTTCAGGTTTCATAACTCACCCGTGATTAACCTGCATCGTATAAACTTTATCTGCTATATTCTCTTCTTTTAATTAATTCACTGACAAAAAGCTCACTGTAGCCATCTCCCCTGCGTTTGTGACCCCATTCAAAACTTAAAAATGACTTGTATCAGTATTCCTCACCTATCTTTATAGTTTGTCTATGGACTTTGAACCACCCTGTATTTACTTTTGAAATGCATCCGGGGTTCGCTTCAAATATAGGGATGAGAAGTCATCGGAGAAATAAGCGTGCTCTCGCTTCCCTGGAGCACATTAAGGCTCAGGTGGCCTAGTAGTAAGGTGTCGACTTCGGGGTCGAAGGGTTTTAGAATCGAAATCAGATGCCACTGAAGATCCGACGTGCATGGGGCCTATTGCACGTTAAATCATACGTAGTGGCCGCACGTCCTCTCGGTGGTATGATGAGGAAGCTTGGAGAGGGGTGATTCAGATGTCATCCTCGTCATCTGACCGCGGTTCAAAGTTACGAGAACCGTCCCCAAATAGCCCTCGTGTTGCTTCAAAAAGGGACGTTAATGTAGCTAACCTAAACCCTGGAGCACATCACCAATGATGATACAGCGATAATGATGTGATTCTGTTAGCCTTATCTCAGATGATGGGAAATACCTCTTAAGGGAGGTGTTGACGTATTGGCTATTTTGTACTGACTACAATACCTATGTTATTTTTGTGGTGACCCGTTTATTTAGTAACCCGGATGCTTAAGAAGAGAGGGGTGTAGCATATATGTATATTATTATTAAAAATAACTATTGGTTATAGAGTTGTAATTATTGTGAACCTTTTAAATATTAATTAAATTAAAAAAAATATTCAAAAGTTTATCGAAGACATAAAATAAGTATCATCTAAATGTACTATCGACCAAATGGATGTGTTGTTTATGCTCCCACAACGCATAAAGTTTTGTAAATTAATTAGAGAACAGCTTGTATAATCTCGCATGTAACAGCAGACAAAATTTAATAATTGAAATAAATGCACTTTTTAAATGAAATTTATATTTCAGTTGAAAGAATAGAAATTATACTTTTTCCAGAAAGAATAATCCATTTAAAATACTGACAAACTTCATAAAAAATTGCCCTTCTTTTACAGAAAACAAAAGAACAAAGGACTTATCTTATTCATTAAATAAGGAATTAAAGAAGTAATGAAACAGCATATTTACGTTATTAAAATGATGTCTTCAAGAAACAATGCAAAATGAATGCTAATTATTTCCACATACAAGATTTTGGTGTTGAAACTGTTTGAAAGAAAACTTCATCAACACATCTTTTGTCGTAAAAAATTAATTACTTTTACGAAAGAACTTGGAGTCACATTCAAGAAAAAGAAGAAAAAATGACAAGAACTTTGTTTTCAGTTGGAAGAAAGTTTTTTTCACAATTGATGAAAAAAGCATGAAATAAATCAAATTGAGACATTCTTTCCACATACATTACCATTCAAAAGCATTAAAAGCGGTTTTTTAAAAAAAAAGATACAAAACTATCGTGAATTTTTTTTGCATATATTCAAATTCTATTTGGTTCTTTATCTTTTATTTAATCAGAGAAATCAACTCAACACGCATCAACCACATTTCCAGACAAGACAAAATCTCTCTCTATATATATACATATGTATGTAATAGTAATAATAACATATTTTTGCATTAGTAAAACAACAAACATATCAAATATTCCTTTCAAGAATTTCAATTGATTACAAATCTATATATAAATTAATCCAATAATCACAATTGTTAAATTAATGCCAAAAGTACTTATAGAAAGTATTTTTGAACACATCACATTAATTCTGTTACTATTAAGACTAAATTAATAATTGAAAAAGACAATCCAACACACACACACACACACACATATATATATATAGCATATTAAATACGTCAATTAGCAATCTACACAAACATGCATTATATTTACAATATATATAAATATTAAAATTAAATGAAATTACCCTATACATAATCATACATTCGAATTACAAAAGAAAATTTGAATTAAAACTATTAGCATCAATACTTATCACAACTTGAAAAAGACAATCTATTTGAAATTCCAACAATCAAAATAGTCAACGAGCCTTGGGACTGGTTTGTCGCATTGATCTAGATTTTGTGGCACCAGCCCTCTGCGAAGCCAGTTGTTGGACAAAAAGAAAAAGGGAAATATATGCCAAAATCATCTCAAGATGAGAAAAAAAATATCATACTATTATACCTACCATTAATAAAGATTTATATAAACACACTAATATACAACATACTATTCAAAAGCTAAATCTAGTTTTATGTATCCGACTTATGTACCTAACTATAACATAAGTTCCGTATTTAATGGAAAAATGCTATTTTTTATTTAAGCGTCTTAATACTATTATAAAACACTATAAGTAATATTACATTTAAACTAAATTTAACCTCTTAGAATAATATAAATTAGTTATGTCTTTAGATAAATAACAATTATTCATTATATGATGCAATCAAAATCTTTATGGCGTTAAATCTTTATGACCGTTAAAATGGCGTGCTCCATTTTAACGGTCATTATTCTGAATTATTTTTACTTTTTCAAGAGGGAAAATAGATAATTTTGTTTATAAATTCCTGTCCTCCCAAAAGTTTAGGTACTAAAAAAGCCGAGCAACGCCGAATATTTTGCTAGTGCCAGATAAAGAGGACTTTTTTTTACCACAAATAAGAATCATCACAATATTTTGGAAAAGGATTTCCTGTAAGAGAACCTGTAGCACGAGCATATTCAGGAATTCACATGCATAGCATGATCTTGGTTTAAGTCCTCTTTCTAGCAAAATATACATTTTTCCAGTTCTGACAAAAAAGGCGAATAACAAATGACACACTATGTGCATGGTCGGACTGTAAGCGCAGCATTTGAAGTGTTCTTGCAGGGAATAATATTTGTATTCCATCTAGAAGGGAATGCAGAACTGAATGGAAAGTACTGAATAAAAAATCGTGCTACTGTGCAATTTTGCTTTTTAAAGCTTTTCGTGGTATTATTATTTTTTTTAAATCTCAGAATTTAGGTTTTTGACAATAAAATAATATTTAAACTGCATTTTTGCAACAGAATGATATTATGTGATAACGCATTTCCGCTGACGAGTGACCTGACCTATGTGATAACGCATATATTCATCAAAATAGAGATAAATTTAAGAAATTTGCCCAAAATAGAAAAAAAACAACAATAATATTAAGGTGACCAACTTTTTTACAATGAAAAGGTGGACAAAAATAAACTGAAGAAGAACAATATCATAAATAAAATAACATTTTTATTCATTGCAATAATAACAAAGAATACGCTATAATATGATTATATGCATAATAAAAAATATTTGTTACATTTTTTTATTGTAATTATGCTTACATGCCTATTAATTATTATTTAAATGAGTACTTTTCCATTAAATGAATATTTTTTGTCAATGTATCATCTTCTGACAATATATTGGAAATATATGAACAAGAAATATCCTTCAAATTGAATTTTACGGCAGCTGCCGCCGTGAAGAGTATCAACATTCAAACTCAATTTCTCACTTGTTCAAAAATCATTGGCATTTGAAAAAAGCCTTTCAACTGGTGCATTAGTTACAGAGAAGCACCACTTATGTTGAATAAGAATAAATAAATTTTCACTTGGAATATGTTCATTTTTTAAATAAATCGAATACGGAGATTTACAGATTAGTTTTCAAATATCGAAAAGAGGGACAAGTAGGAGGACACTTTTCGAAGGAAGACTGAACTTACAAAAGAAGGATTGTCTTCCCAAAAGGAGAACAATTGCTCACCTTATTAATATGCTTTTTTCACTTTTGTAAATGAAAGTTTAGGTATGTGGCAATATTTTGAATAGCTTGGGGCAAGGTTCAGTAATTTAACAATACTGCTCAAGGTTCGTAACTGAATTTGGAAATATCTAGAATCTTAGAAGCAAACAAAAGTTATAAAGATTCTAAATAAGCGAATTAAGTGATTATTATAAAATACTGTTACAAATTTACAAAATCGTTAAATTTGCAAATGACTGGACTGGAATAAAGTCTATATTCTAAAAACCAAGCAAAAGATGGAAGGATTTTACAAGAAATTGCTTAAGTAGTTAGTTATTGTAAAATCACCAATTTACGAGTTCATTAAATTTGCAAATGTGTCGAATGAAATAAAGTCTATATTCTTAGAAGCAAAGGAAGGTTGTACAAATTGTAAATGACTTAAATGATTAGTTAGTGTAAAATCACGCTATAAATTTACAAAAGCACTATCTTTATAAATGCCTGTAATAAGATAAATCCCATATTCTGAGAAGCAAACAAAGGGTACAAGGATTGTACAAAAAAGGCTTAAGTGGTTACTTATGGTAAAATCATGACATAAAGTTGGGAATTATGATCAAATCTATCTATATATATGTAATAATCGCACTTAATTTTATTTAAATTCTAATATTATATATTTTAAAGTCTTAATAACTCCAGTTTCGTTCCATTTCCCGCGCTGGAGGTATATTAAATCTCACGTTTTGGCATATTTATTGCTAAAAGAATATTCTCTCTAATTGCTTCCACGCGCCAACATAAATCGCGAATTCTTTTCCAGACTTTTCCCTAAAATACTTACGTAATATACTAAAAATAGCTATTATTCCCTTCACTTTGATCACATGTCTATCTGTTAAATCCCTACCTGAGAAAAAGCAGGGATCTTCTGTTCTCTTTTGGCTTGAAACCTTATACTAAGATGTACGTCACTCTCTCATAATAAAATGAAAATTAGAATTTAACTCGGCCTGTTTAATCATTTAACGATTACAATAACGAATACATTTTATATATAAATATATATATGCACGTAAAAGTCAAAATGCACACTTATTATACCTGATCCAGCATCTTTTCCTGACGGCAAAGGAAATTTTGATGAAACTTGGTACACATGTTCCACATTGGTTGACTAAAATTACTGTAATGATAAATGAATCCTCTCTCTGCTCATCCGGGTTAGATAGGAGTGGTAGAAGTTATTTAAATACAGTTAATAAATGGGTCTATAAGCGTAAAGTTTAGTTGACATGTTTCATCCTGGAGCGATTTTATTGGAATTTGGTTCATATGATTTTCAGTGGTCGACTAAATATATTAAGAGTAAATTTGTAAATTGTTTCACAAAAATTTAAATAATAATCTTGGGCTAAAATAATACTAATAAAAACTTTATATTATTTGAATAACATTGTTATTTTTCCTTTCCTTCACCAGAAAAGAATAGACCTGGCTGTGGGACCGAAAAATCTTAACGGATTTAAAGAAATCCGAAAGGTGAACGTGTGGGATTTCACTTACCTTAAAGTGTGGCTGAAATTGTGAAAGAAGTGTAGGCGCTGGATATTGAAAAATGGATATTCTCTCTGAATGTGGTAATCGGATCGGGAGCAACTGCAGCGTGGGCACACGCGAGCCTTTTCGAGTAACACAGGCTGATACATGAATCTGGCATATCCAATGCGCTGGCGCATTAGAAAACTTCTACTTTTTCGATTTATTTCGTACAAGAAGCTTTTTTAAAAATAACTGCCAATTTATTTTGTGTAACAGGCAACTGCATGGAAATTATCTTGAATTTGATAGTTTGAACGAAAAAATGCCCTTCATATTGTTACGAACATGTAATGTCGCTTTCCCACAATGTTAGTCTTATGGTTGGAAAGAGACATTTACAGAAGTTCTTAAAACCTATCGGGGAATGGAGGCCAACGACCCCCCGATCTTGGTGATAAATTTGGCGACTTTGACGACAAAATGCAAGTTTTCGAATTTCCAAGAATTTTCATGATATCTCTATTAGGGGCTGAGATATCGAGATTTATGTAGAAAATTCTATATGACGTCACATCATGTCAGAAAAGGTATAAAAACCCGGGAGTCGATGAGATGAGACAATCGTCTTTGAACTCCTGCGGAGTTCGAAGAATCACTTTGGAGGCTTTCGCTTTGCGCATTGTGTCAGCTGTTAGAAGCTGAGCTCTATTGTTGGTGTTATTGCTGTTATTGTTCGTGATTTGCTGTCTACTTGTATTGCTAATTTGTGCAAGAGCTGTTTTTCACTGTTACCTGTGCTTCGTGTTTACGGAATATTCATGAATAAATCGTCTTTTTCAATTATCCTGCTTGTTGGATTGTTTCCACCGTACACACACACCGGACGATTGTTGTAAGAATATATTCTTTAAGATCAAATGCAAGGTAGATATATTACTAAAAAAATGGAAACCCATTTAGTTGCCAAATCAGCCTTTCCGTTTTCAACTTTTACCAGATGGGATAGTATCGAATAAAATTTTACTGTAAAACTTCGGGAAAGAAGTTTATAATAACATTCTGAAGCATTAAGATTCGTAAGATGAGTGCATATATTTAACATGAGAACTATATGCCCTTCAGAGGGAAATGTATTGAAAGGTGTTTCGCTTAACACGGTAAGGTTTTAGGAACCTTATTATACGTGAGTCCGCTGTTCATATTTAATGACTCTTAAGATTAGTGAATTTTTTATTACACCAGCCTTGTTTCTAATAAATTGAATTAAACATTTGATTACCCACCATTTATCCCTTTAAAACGTTCGGTCACTTTCTGAGTTCAGATGACTTTCACTTAATGTCCAGAAAAGCCGTTTTCAGGCGCATTGTTGAATGTTCAAAAGAGGTAGGAATTCTCATGCATAGTACAGTAAAACTTCGATTAACCGTCACCGTCCGGACAGGGGCTGTGACGGATAACCGAATAGACGGACAACAGGAATCATTTAATACATATGTGCCGTAACGTGATTTTACTTCTGGCTTGGGACGAAAATGAAAACAAAATCCTTTAAAAGTGAATAATACATGAATATTATATTTAATTTTATAAAACGGTCATAATAAACTTCAATATAAGATAGGTTTGAAACGGCTTCATCCCTTCAAAGACCAATCAAAATTTGGACAGAAAGTCTGTCTAGTTTGATGGCTATACTTAATTCTAAATCCCACCATAGTATGTTCCGAGAGATTCAAACACTTTTGCTTTCCCATAAACACATTCACCCGAGATGGCTCAAAGCCCATGTCGGTTATTTAGACAATGAATGTGCATACCAATTTGCCAAAGAAGCCATCACAAAAGGCGACCTTTTCTTTTTCCCTAAGCCACTTTCCTTCCTGAAATGTGAAATAAGGTCAGCTGCTTTAAGCATCTACCAAGATAAGTGGAATACCGGAGAAACCAGCCGCAGTACATACAAAATAGTTCCTAGGGTCTCAAACAAGCCAGTAGGATGGAGTAGAGAACAGCTAATGTTCGTTTCAGGACACGGGCCTTTCTCTTCATACCTTCATCGCTTCAATCTTCTAACACATGACAACTGCTCGTGCGGAGAAAAAGGAGATCCAATGCACTATGCCACAAAATGTCCGATAACCCTCTCCTGGCATTTCCAAACTCCAACAGTGCAAAATAAATTACAGTGATTAGAAAAACTCTCACGAATAACTTGTCAAGAACCCGACTTCGACTCCTAATGAGCTTCATGTGTGACAAAAACAATCTCATTGTAGAGGAACATGAATGAGCATGCATCCACCCAGACTTTCATACAATTCCGTCAACTTATGACTTTTCTATTTTTCTTTTATTATGTATTTTTATTTTTCATATGGTTTCGTTTTCCGTGTTTCTCTTATTTGTTCTTGTAAAGTGTTTGTTTCTTTTTGCTTTATTATTTGTTTTTGACCCTGTTACATGCACTTTCCTTTTTAAAAAATAAAATTCACCTCCATCCATTCAAACCGGAAAGGAGCCAAATGTCTCTAAACACGGGGACACAGGTAGTGTAAAGAAATGTAATATAAGAGAGGTAATGTACAGAAATGTGCATTAGACGTAATTTAGACGATGACGGATAACAGAAACTCACGGTTAAACGAGTGACGGTTAATCAAAGTTTTAGTGTATTTAATTTTTGCCCTTTCCCGTCATCTCATTCGTCGACTTTTGACTTTAAAATCTTATATAAAACAAAGCAAAAATTATTGTATTCCAACTCCCTTCAAAACTGGAGTCTGGTTACATACCTTTTGCTCTTCCGTCGCAATGTCACTGTAAAATCGCTTAAATTAAATCATAGGACAGCTTCAATGTTTTTTTTATGCCAATAATGCTATTTCAACAAATTTTCAATAGATTTGTTTTCATTTTATTGTACATATAATACGGAGGTCCCTGTTCATTTTCAAAAATCAGATAACTTTTCTTTGCTCCATGAACCAAAAAGTTGTGATTTTCTCCTTCATTTGCACAGCCGTTTTTGCGTTAAAACTTTTTTGTAAGAAAATTTGCAATTACTTTATGCTTCTAAACTACAGAGTAGATGGATTATAAAATATAAAAACTATTGATTCATGGAACTATTAGTGACAAGCGAAGAATTAATCAGCATGCCATTGGCAATTTCTTCATTGCGATTTGAGAAAATTAATAGCAGATAAAAAATTATTTTTACTTCGATCAAGCAGCACAGAAAAGAAATAATAAAATGGATAACTAATCTACCATCTTGTATTCTTATTAAATAGAGTTTATATTTAAGTTATCTTTTTTAATTAGCTAATGAGATGAAATAAATGAAAGCAGAGGAATTAAATAGCGTCTGCATACTAATCTTTTTGGTTCTATCACAACGCATCGACACTATAATCTGAGAAGCTCACTAATTACTAATTAACGCAAATAAGCATTGTTAATGTTCTGGAATTTTGTATATCAGCGAAATCTGAGTTTTATAACATGCTTAAGTAGCATATTTATTCGAAAGAAAAACGCATTTTACTTTACGAAAAAATATATTTAAATATAAACTGAAAACTTTCACAAATGCATTTCAAATTTGAATAGTTACATAGTTTGTTTTCTTAAATCCCAATTTCGTCAACAGTATTTCTAATTGATAGTATCAGACATTTTAATGCATAACACTGTCATTTAAAATATAACATGAAACTTTTACGATTAGAAATAAGTCTAAACCAAGTTTGATAATTTTATGCACAAATGTACTTTTTTATAAATCGAAGCTACATTTATATTAGGCAAAAGAAAACAACTTCTTGAAGATGGCTTGATGCTGTGAAAAATATACAGTATACAGACACGAGATTCAGATCTATGGCTTAGGTCAGAGATCCCCAGCCTGTGGTAAGCGTACCCCTGGAGGTACGCGAAGGACTAGTTGAGGGGTACACGAAATCAAAGTTGGTAATGGCGGAAAGGAAGGTAAATGGCGGAAAACATAAGGAATTAAAAAAGTTATAGAATTTTGTTTCACCAAGTTAATGATTGCTATTTAATAACTATACCACTTGAAAAGTTGATTATTACATAGTGTAATTTTTAGCCATCCTTGTAAGTTAATGCGTAATTATTATAATACTGATTTCATTTGTTTTGGCATTGACCTAATGCTATTGAAAAAAGGCAATAAAATGTAAAATAAGGAATAAGTCCAGCAGATGTTATTAATTCGAGTCATTTGACACTTAAGCTAACAAAAGCCCTTTATATTATTTATAGAAAGCTTCTTTGTATAGATGGATGGTTGGTAGGGCGGAGGATATGACAGTAGGGGGTACGCCAGAATTAAAAGGTCAATCAAGGGATACGCGAGGGAAAAAGTTTGGGAACCCCTGACTTAGGCGATCATCATTTGTTTGGGAATTTCACATTACAGTAAATTTTTGTTTCGTCTTTTACGAAGAGAAAGCGAAGCAAAGTACTGTAATAGTCGAAAAAATCAAACTCGAGATTATTATGAATCTCCCCGTTTTAACCTACCTGAGTCCCAGAAAACATTGTAACAGTGGATCTAAATGCCTGGCTCCAATTATGAAGCCAAAATAATGCTGACTAGTTTTTTGAGAAATATTTAAGATTTATTACAAACACTGAACACAAACATTTAACACACAAAGAATACATATTTACATTAATTGCTAACAATTACAAAGGGGTTTTTGATTTGGAAATTTTTTCAGTTGTTCAGTCCGACAATTCACAATTCTAACTGAATCCTTTTGCGTCAGCGCCTTGCCAACGTAAGTTGGATTGTTCTTATCGTGCAGGCGCATTTGTTACAACTCCATTTTTTGAATTATGTCTCTCTGAACACGATAACTTTACTTTACACTACGACACACCCCTGACTCCAGAGATAAAAATCTCCGGTTTGCAGTTTGGATGAGTGTGCGTAGAAACTTTATTGCACAAGAAAAAATAATAAAAAGGTTACATACAATGCTTTAACATTGACGAAAAACATGTGAAAATTATAAAAACGATAAAAAATGTGTGTTTATAAATGAAAAGAAAGACTCGCGAAGCAAACAAAAGCAATTTTAAGATAGGTCCCAAAAGGTCGCTGCTATATATTTGTAGGAGGACTGATTGGGGGTTCTAGGTATTGGACCTCTAGAGGGTCTTAGCCCATAAGTCTGAGGTCTTGATGAAGGAGAGAAATCTGGGTCGGAGTCGGATGAACTTGCTGCGTCCGGTGGTTATGAGGTTCTCATTCTCAGTGAGAAAAGATATGAGTTTAGATATTTTTATTCTTGATAGTTTATTTTGAAGTACGCTTTTCCACCAAAGTTGAGTATTTTCTGCACTTGGTTTTGTAAAATGATAAGATAACGGCATGTGACAAGAAGTTGCGTAATGGAGAGGGTCTCCCTTTTCCCTGCATGTGCAGATATCTGAATAATGAAGCCGGAGTCAATAGAGATAGCTGGGAAAAGGACCGTGGCTTGTAGCGATGAGGATGGATTCTCTTGACCATGAAGCTGGGGTTAAAGTGACTTTAGGGAGTATATTAAAATTTGCTCTTCCAGTGTCACCTGAATCCCTGTCTTGTTGCCATTTATTGAGAGAGAGATTCATAAGCATTTTTAGATGACATTTCGGGGCCTGAAGATGGAGGTGAGTTCCTTCTTTAGTAGCTTGTTTGGCTAGGTTGTCTGCTGCCTCGTTACCGAGGAAACCAACATGCGCCTTAATCCAGTTAAGTTGCATTGATGGGTTCTGAAGGAAGAAATTCCTCTGAGTGCCGACTCGCTATCACTCCAGATTGATGTTGACATTCTCTTAGAATTAGCCCAATTTATTTCTTTTATTGCTAAGGTTTCAGCTTGAAATACGGTATTATGTGGGCTCAGTTTCGCCGTCCACTGATGAATTTGGATGTTGTTTTGAATGACACAGAAAGCGCAACCTGTTTCACCTTCTAGATGTGAACCGTCTGTGTAAATAGTCTCAGCTGGGGGATGCGGATTAG
The DNA here is from genome assembly GCA_013235015.1 of Araneus ventricosus. NCBI lineage: Eukaryota > Metazoa > Arthropoda > Arachnida > Araneae > Araneidae > Araneus > Araneus ventricosus. The sequence goes on from BGPR01000024.1 coordinate 764,729, forward strand.
AGACTGTTGAGACCCCATCCCCTAAATCAAAATTAGCTGGATGAATGATAAAAGGAGGATTTGGTTGTTGAGAATCCTGAAATAAAATTTTTGAGCCTTCACAATTGCAATCCCTGCGAAGGCGACCTACTCTAACGAGAAAGGACTCCATTTGAGCTTTGATATGTAGGGGAGTAATGCCTTCGATCACATGTAGAGGTGCTGTTGAAGTGGTAGAATACGCTCCAGTATAGAATAGCTTCTCTGTATAGAATGGCGAACTTCAGCATTTTTTTTATTTTTTAAATCGATTTAAAATGTTTCGAAATAAACAATAACATTAAAAAAATTTCTAGACAGTTTTGTTTTATTTAAATTTGCAATCAAAGTTCGCCTCTCAGAAAATGCGGGAAAAACGATCCATTTTGGCGCGAAACGGGTCTGACGTCATAGTTGCCTGACAGGGGAGACACACACTTCCTTCCCGTTCTTGAGATTCTCTTTTTTTCTATATTTTCCGACTATCGCATCAGATAAAATAATGTCGACAAGACACAAGTATTGTATTGTTCCTAAATGTAGTAATACAACTGTAACGGCACCCTATAAATTATTTATCAATATGTAAAAAATTATGTTATTCGCAAAAAGTGGTGTAAAGCGATGAAAAAAGACCCGAAGCTTAATCCGGAATTATCAGCAAGCAGCATTCTTCACGTCTGTGGAGATCATTTTGATGTGAGTTATTAATCTATTATATATATTAAAATTTTATATCATGAAGCACAGTAAATTCAGAATTCGATATTTTTTTTGTTTTTAAAAGAAGTATAAGGTGAGGTTAGCAGCAAAAAAAGATATTTTAAAGCAAATAGCTAAATTTAATTAGTGTTTTCCCGTTTGATTACATGGAATTTATATTTTTTTACCTTTGAGGAGTCATGGCCCCTCAAAGGGTAAAAATATAGAAGAGCCCACCTTTTTTAAGCTTCTTTTTTTAAAAAAAAAAAACTTGCTCTTGTTATTTTATTGCATAAATTTTTTCAATGGATATTCGAATGTTTCTTATACTTTTTAAAAAATTACAATACTATTGAAAATTAATAAGAATATTTTAAAAATTAGTTTAAATTCACGACTTTTTTGACAATGAAATTCGTTTTCATTCGTAGTTCAACAAAATAATTCGCAGAATTAATTTTTGATGCAAAATAAATCTTTTATATTCAATGAATGTATTAAAATCAAAATTTGTCTTCAAAAAGTTAGGTAAAGAAGTATAAGGTGATGTTAGCAGGAAAAAACAAATGGATATTTTAAAGCAAATAGTTAAATTGAATTTGTTTTTCCCCCTCTATTATCCCCCTTTTTTGATTACATGGAATTTACATTTTAAGAAACCATTGATACTCCATAACAATATCAGGAAGTACTGTAAAGAAGAGCCTTGAATTTCATATTTGTTCTGTTTTTGATATAAGTATAAGATGAGGTTAAACACATAAGTACCTGTATGAGCTCGCATTGAAAGATTACGTGATATCCACGTGTAGTTTTAAGGTTCTATTGTTGATTATGGTTTATAAATAGCTTTAATATTGTTTCTATTTTGGCGCCGATTTTTTAAAAAAATTATTTTATAGTTTTCAAACCACGGTTTTGTTAATTTATTAAAAGTTTATTTTTTCACATGAAAAGTTAAGCGCGGACACATACATGAAAACGTAGCTGGCCTTTAGCGGTTTCCTGCTTTTTTTATTTGTGCTGATTCATCCACACGGGGATAGTGATGATTTAATAGCATTACCAGAAATAATTTATTTCTTCATTTTCAGTGGATTTTTTTATGAGAGTTTAAAGATTTCCTTTCTTTTTTTTTATGCCGAATTCGGTTAACATTAAAAAGAAGTTAAGCAAGAATTAATTTTGTTTCATCGGTTCTGTTTTTCATGCTTTTTTAATTTTTTAAGCACTTTGTATGTCTACAAATTAGTTTACACAACATGGGATACTGTTTGGATTCTGAGTTATGACAGGGTTTTTTTCAGCTAAGTTCAGCATTTTATTTTATTTTTTGTTTAATGTTGTTTCATTGAGGAGGATTGTAAGACAAAAAAGGAGAAATTTTACCATTGTGCTTTTATTCCTCGTATCTCAGCCATAATAAAATCTGAATTTTTCTTGAAATACAATGCCATCATTGTAGAATCAATCCTTGGCAAATTATCCGATTTACCTTGTACAAAATTAATATCCATTGTGAAATAGAACGTTGAATAGTAGAAAAGCCAAAAACTTCACTTTTGAAATGTTAGCTGGTACAAACGCCTTGATTCAAACCAGGGCACAAAAGTAGCGAAAGAGAAATATGCAAAGGAAGGCAACTTTGACGTCAAAATCTACTCGGCCAACGAGAGTGCGTTTCGGATTGCATCATGATTCCTGTTATTTTAGTGCATCTTTCGCTCTCAATATTTAAATAAATAAATTTTTATGTAAAATTTCACTTGGATATTTGAAATTAGAATGATTTTTTTTCTACAAATACGGGTGGCTTTCACGTGTTTTTAAAAAATCCTGAAGTTCCACATTGAGAAGTCTTTGTTGCCTTGAGTTGATATTATTTGCCCATGTCGGTGTTCCAAAAAGTAATATTCTTTCTATAACTGTAAAATAGATTTTTCTTCTGATTTTTTTTATTCAGACCCCAGTTTGACGCGGCGATACTTTTTATTTTTTGATAAAAGATTAGCGTTTTATTTTTTAACTCAGATAGATTTGTTGCGAAATTTAGTTTATCGTCAATAAAGACCCCTAGATATTTGATGCTTGATTTCCTTCTGAGAAGATTACCTGCCCATCTTATGCCTGCTGACCAGCGAGGACCGTTTCTATTTTTGTTGAAATGCATATAGTTTGATTTATCTGTTGAAATTTCCAGATTATGTTTTGCTGTCCAGGATTTAAATTGATTTAGGGCTTCATTTGCAAGGAATTTAACTTTAGCCTTTGTTGGTGCTTTTATAAGAAAGATGAAGTCATCTACGAAGGCTTGCAGATGATCTCCTTCTGGCCAGGATTGAGTTAGCACTTCGTTCGCCACAAGATTCCAAAATACCGGACCAGTGCACGAGCCCTGTGGGCAGCCCTGATGTTGTGGGAGTGTAGCTGGTCCTTGAGGGGTGTTTAAAGCTACTTGCCTGCCCGAAAGTAGATCTATTAAGGTTTCTTTTGTATTGGAGTGAAAATTAATATTTTTTGGACTGTTTTTGATTTAATTATATTCCAAGTGCTCAAAAGCACCTTTTATGTCCAACGAGATCACCAACGCATGTAATTAAGAAACTTAACATTCCAGATGAACAACGTTTGGTATGTAGTTTTTACACTTAAAGTGTAGCATTATGTCATATTTTAGACGAAATCCATCTGCAGGAAGATTTTCTGTCTGTCCTTTTGTATGCATGTGAACATGATAACTGTCAATTGCTACAAGCTAGAGGGATGAAATTTGGTTTATGGGTTCATCTTGAGAATAGATGCTTGTCAAATTTTGAACCAAATCCACCAAAAGTTGATTGTCTGTCTGTTGGTCTGTTCATGTGCATATGACAGCGATAACTCAAAAACGTAACAAGCAACAGAAATGAAATTCGGTGTATAATTTTGACGTCAAAATTATAATTTCAGTTTGCATCAAAATTTGGGAAGGAAAGAGGTACCAAAATGCTTACTTTACTGTTAAATTCGCCTTATGTTCTGTAAGTATACAGAAAAATCATTGGTAGAATGCTTCCGCTGGTAAACATTAGCAGGCAAGTATGCATAACATAGTAACCTACTTCAAAATCCAATTACGTATCCATTAAAATTCATGTTGGCGTGTTATAGCATCGAATTTGTTCCAGTCAATCATTTTTAATTCTTGGAATCATTATCTTGGATCTTTTTACTACTTATTATTTCTTTTTATCTGAGAAGTTAAATATCAACTTCTTTGCTCAAAGAACAAAAAATCTTAATCATCCACAATATTTAATACGTTTTACTTCTAGAAATCCCACTTGAACTGTCATTAAGTTCCATTAACTTAAATGTCATGATAGATATGAAAAAGCCAATTGCTGTTATAAAAAAATAACTTAAAATCATATCATAAAAGTTAACGAATATAACTTGATTGGCTTCTATTTTCCACGAAAATTAACTTTAAAAAAACTACTTCTCTAAGAAACTTTACATAAGATAAAAGAGGGAAATTTATTGCAGTGAAATTTTCTAAAGTTTTCTTTCTTTAAAGAATTAATATTTACTTAGCGAGTGCAAGTAAATATTAATTATTTAAAGGAAGCCCAATTTAGCGAAGTAATTTCTATCTGTTTTTTCAAAAAAATTGCTGTAAGAAAACATCGTTAAAAAGAATATTTACGCAATCTACAAAAAGCTACATAGAAGAACAGAAAAAGGTAGATGATCTTGAAAGGTTAACAAAATCAATTCCTTCAGAATTATTTACTCGCAGACGATTTTCAGTGCCTTATTTTAAATTCCTAAAGGAAAAGTATTGATTTCTTCCAGAAACTAATGAATCTAATTTGGAGACAAAATAGGTAACTACAGAAGTTTTTAGGTTTGCATACTGAGTTGGATATATTCAAAAAATCTTTTATATCTTTTTTTTTATCAAAAATAAATATCTTCTTTTTCCGGGAAATCATCATATTTTTTACAGACGAAATGAATTTCTCTTTACAGAATTTAATTGAAAGTGTTAGTTTTGCTAGTGTGTGTGATATAATTAATTTTTTGTGACAAAACTTTTGAAAGTAGTTTATGACAGTAATTTTAAAATCCACTTTGAAAAAGTCTTCTATTTAACATCACAAGATTGATGTAAAGAGCATGTTTTTATAAAAACTTTTAAAAATCAATTTAATGGTCATCAATAAAGACCGGTCATGAAGTTTTGAAAACGATTAAACTTAATTTTTTTTGTTGTTTTTCTTAATTTATATGATTGTAATATGTTAGAGTAATATATCACGAAAATTTCAGATTTTTCAGTTGTACAATTTAGAACTTTCGAATTGTGTTTCTAAACACCATTTCTTTATCGATTAAAAAGGAGACTTATGAAACGATTTAACTTTTTCGTTTTTACTTTCTCGTATACAAAGTTTATGCAGGGATAATACTGCAATCGTCCAAAAATCCGACCTTGAGATTTTGAGGAATTTACAAGCTCCCTGAGTCAAGAAAACCGATTTTGGAATCATGCCTGCATGTCTGGCCTTCAATCTGGGAACTCTATAGCTCAAATACGTAAAGATTGGAGGCATGAAAGTGTTATATAACCGTTACACCAAAATTCCAGAATTGTATCAAATTTTGGAGCAGGAAATTTGTTTGTTTGTTCGTCCATGTCCAAGTGAATAAGATAAATCAAAAGTGCAAATTGCTGAATGGCTGATATTTAGTTTAGTTTTATCATTAGAATTTTACGTTTGTATCAAATTTTTGACTGAATTCTTTCAGGGATTCTACTTCCGTTAACCTATATATTTACGATCACGGGAACACGATAACTCCAAAATGAAATGGCTCAGACAAATGAAGTTTTTAAGTATTACTCTACTTTCTCTTTGTAGTTTGTTTTGTCTTCGCATACGAGGAAGTAAAAATATGCCTTTCTTTAGATTTCCTGTTAGAACTAACATATTGTCCAATATTATGAATGTTGTATAATATCGGAAAGATACGGCAGCAATATTGTAGAGAATCTTGTGTTATATGGGTTATTTTTTCTTAGCTGAAATATAATATCCGAGAGAGATAAATTTCGTTATATGGTGGTAAGTACTTGTCAAATCCTCTCTGAAGCTTGTACTTTCTTCTATAGAATGATTTAATTTATAAAGCTATTCGTATGAGCATTGACGTTTTCTTTATGCTTTTTACAGTTATTTTCTGATATCTCTTGCTTTGAAGCATGTGATATTAAATGCTTTTTTTTTACTTTATATATTATTTTGTTATTTCATTTATTTTAAATGAAGCATTTTTCAGTGTATGTTCGTAAAATTTCTTGTAATACTCCGCACAGTTAGGAGAATTTTTTAAAATCTGGAACCGAATTATAGGAGGCGAAACACGATTCGGAAATTGAGTTACTTCCAATTTTTGAGAATTGCGAAGAATTATTATTAAAGTAGTGTATTATCCGTGGATTTTACTTGTAAAATTTACCATGGAGATAGCATTAAATGCCTTCGCATAAATGAACTGTCGAAGGTTATATCGCACTTTTTAACCCTCAGCTGGAGATGTGCGGTCTGCCAGATTGCTAAGGATAGTTTGCCCATCGCCCCTACTCTATTTTTATTTCATTTGAATGGATTCGTCCTGTAGCTTCTCATTTTGTAATCTTGACTGCACGTGTACATTTTCTTTGAAGTTTCGGTGCCTGCTTTTTTTAATATTCCAGTTATTTAATTCCGAGTAGTCTAGCAGACCGCACCTCCCTGCTAGTGTTCCATTATTGTGAAAGCACTGGAATTAGCACTTAATCATAGTTTTCGAAACATCATTCAGCCTTCTGATCCTCGTTATGACGCAGAACTTCAAAAACTTCTAAATGAAGTAGGAAGTGATTTCAGTGATGTACAGAGGAGTTTTTGATGAAACTTTCCATTCTACTAATTCTGATTTATCCGAATTTGAAGATGGAGAAGATCAACAAGAAAATCATCCTTCTTCATCTAAAAATTATTATTACTGAAAATATGGTTTTCAGAGGTAATTTGTTGAAACAAAACGAACTGTTAAAACTCCTGCTCATAATAACATCCGACTTCCAAACTTCGCTATGGTTATTTTCTATAGTGTATTGGATATGAGCACTGTAAATTTATACATTTTGTATCAAAGTTATTTTGTAAATCCTGTTATGAATAAAATGCAGCTTTTAAAAGTTCTCAAAAGAAAATTAGATAACGCCCAAAATAAGAAGAAAAATCGAAAATTTAAGAATATGATTCAAGAGTTGCAAATGATAGTGAAGCGAATTGTAGGAAGAGATACGGAGATCCAGAAGAGATTGATATTCCTGGAAGACCCCCAAGTTGAAGGTGAGGAAAATATGTAATTTATTTCCACGAAAGAATAAATAGAAAAATGTATATTTATACCTATATTGTGAAAAACCTGTATGTTTAGAATGCGCTAGAAAATTTTGTTATGGTATTGAGCAAAAATCTGAACAGAAATAATTCCGTATAAAAACAAGTCAGTTTTACCAAATGCCAATTTTTTATATTTTATATAATAGTTAATTTTTACACTATATTACTTTTGTTATACATTTATATAATGAAAATATAATTACCATTTGAAAAATAAAAATAATATATTTGTTTTTAAAGATTTATATCAGTTATACTTTGTATTACGCGAAAAAATGTATGTAACAAAATAATTTATTTTTCTCCTGATAATATCTTTTGTAAAATTTTATATTAAGAGAAATATCTACAGAATATATAGACAGAATTTCATGCTGGCATGTTTATTAGAAAATTTTATATGGATTTTTAAAAATGCGGTCTCGTAGACCGCACCTTCCCAGTTAAGTCCAAAATTTTCACTTCCCCAGTTAAGGGTTAATACAATTTCAACCATTTTACGTATCAACAAAACATGCTTAAGCCCATATCAGATTGGAGTGTTCTGCGTGTAGGTTCTGGCATGAGACGAACATTGCCACTCAAAAGCCTTTATCAAAAGTTTGTAGTGGCTTCGCGCATTGAGGCAACCGGTCAGATAAGATTTCAGTCATCGTGGAAGGTGCATTCACAGCTGCGTCATCCTCAAAGTCGCACCCGATTGGTCTGAATTTTCGCCGATAACAGTTTTCCATCACTACCGTGCACATTTTAAAGCTCATATCAGACAGGAGTGTTCTGCGTGCAGGTTCCGGCATGAGACGAACATTGCCACTCAAAAGCCATTGTCAAAAGTTTGTAATGACTTCATCGATCAGGATTTTGATTATCGTGGACTGTATTCAATCAGCGTAAAAATGTACCCGTATAGCAATTTTAGTTTGCAACAAAGTTGCAGCAGTCTTGCTATGCACGTCTGCAAACTTGCAGCAAGTTCAGCAGGCAAGACCGCAAGTTCATAACAAGACTGCAGTAAGTTAACGCAAACCTTGAAGTCACAATGCGACAAACTTGCAATGAACTTGTCAAGTTCATTGCAAATGAGTAGAAAAAATAGCTTGCCGTGTCAAATTAGGTTTGAGGTATTTCCCACCTTCTTCAAAGCCGTTCCTACAGAAGGTCTCTACCTTCCCCCCTTTTATTATCGCGGAACAGGACGGTGGGGCTGCTCCCTCTTCCTCCCCCTTCTTCTGACCGCATACGAGGAGTGCACTGATTTATTTTTAATTGCACTTACTTTTATGATCCCAGGATATGTAGAAAGGAGCACGATTCGAACCTGCGATCATAGGCGCGAATGCAGACCACTGTTCGGACCAGAGCCGGGAAAAGAAGAATTGAGTTTTCGCTTCGCCATTGCGTCATGAGTCTTAAATGTGCCGTATCAGTTTCATGGTAAACTTGCTTTGCAAGGGGGGGGGGTGATCGATTATGAATATTACTTTGCAGGAGTTTCGCTGCAAAATTTGTCGCCTCGAGTTTGTTATGACAAGACAATATCCAGAAAAAATCACACTTGCTGTAAATGAGCATGCTATCTGGGTACACGATAGTGAGCGAAAATTCATACCAATCAGGCGCGACTTTCAGGATGACGTGGTGTTGACGCAGTTGCAAACGCACCTTCCACGATTACTGAAATCCTGTCTGACCGGTTGCCTCAATGAGCGAAGCCACTACAAACTTTTGACAATGGCTTTTGAGTGGCAATGTTCGTCTCATGCCGGAACCTGTACGCAGAACGCTCCCGTCTGATACGGGCTTATACGAACAAACTAAATCGAATCGACTTAGACAAGAGTGTCTTTTGACATCAAAGCAGTTGCAGCTAGTATAACATTTGCACGACACAAACTTTAGCTTATGTATATTAAGGTCACATTTCGAAGCTCCATAAGAGCCAATTTGGGACAGTCCTCGCAATTTTGATCCGTGCTCAGATGACGAGTACGACCCTAATCCAGTAAATCCACTTTCAAACACTACTTGCTCTTTTTTCAATCCAAATGGTATATTTAACGTGCACCGTGCCTAGATAAAGGTGGATGTTCGGGTCTCGAACCTGCGACTCCGAAACTGGGCCGCTGTCATAAGACCACTGCAACTGCGAGGATAATTAAAGAACGGAAAATAAATGGACAGTAATAATCTCTTTTGAAGAAAAGAGATTATTACTGTCCATTTATTTTATTCTTCATTTTCAGGAGACATTTTAGTCAATTTTTTTGTTACGTTACATTCTAACTACACTGTTCTTATACAGGGTGTTCACACTTATCGTAGTCCAATAGCTAAATTCTAAACTGTTAGAGATAGACATATAGTTACAATTGGAAAAATGTTTTAAATGAAGAGAAGAATTATATTATAGTTTTTTGAGTCACTGAATATATTTCTGAAAAGTTACGAATTCTAATTTTAAATGATTCCCCGGTCCTATCAGTCATATTTAGTAAAATATTTTTCACACAATAGCATTTTAAATGAAAAAAAGTTCCATTCTTCTGCGACTAAAACTGACCGAGTTATTGAGCTTTGAATCGCTGACTTAGACCACTTTACGCCATTTCAATTTCCGCCTTGAAGACTACCTACCATTCAATGCGCAACACTTGCTCGACGAGGCGACTGATTGGTTTAAAATTATGAAATTCAAAGCTCCATAACTCATTCAGTTTTAGTCGAAGAAGAGTGGAACTTTTTTAGTTTAAAATGTTAGTGTGTGAAGAATATTTTACTAAATATGGCTGATACAACCGGGGGACTGTATAAAAATTCAAATTCATAACTTTTTCAGAAATATATTTATAGACTCAAAAAACATAAAATATAATTCTTCCCTTCATTTAAAGCATTTTTTACAATTGGAACTATATGTCTATCTCCAACGGTTTAGAAATTAGTTATCAAACCTCGATAAGTGTGGACACCGTGTATAACACAGTGGAAAATTTACAACAGCCATCGTACAATATCGAACTTTATCAACAAATATTCCATGCTATACAGTGAAAAAGCATTTAAAGGTGATTCGAGCCCTTAGTCCGAACATAGTAGCATGATAATGTTTTAGACTTGATTTTTTAAATCTTTATTTCATTTTCAAAATTTACTATTAATTATGTAGCTGCGATAGCATGCATTCAAAAAGTGTATTTAATATCGCCGCAACTGAAGTATATATTAATGCAGCAACTAAAACAATGAAAAGTGCTGTTAAAAACATATTTAAAAATTCATTATAATTATAGAAAAAATTGAGTGGAAATAAAATTACTGGAAAACGAATCTTATAAATTTCTAAGTGGTTTAAAAATTATCTTCGTGCAATAATATGCTATGAATGTTATCGAAGAAAACGTTAACATTCTGATTAATTTTTGAATAATTAAAATTGTAATTAACTACCGAGAAGTAACTAAGCGTCAAATTTGGTAGATCTTGGTCTAATGCTCTGGCCTGCAGAGTGTTTTGAACGATTTTTGAATCATGCATGTCGCAGTTTGCTGACAGTTTGTCAGTCTACGAACATTATCATGATAATACCGATTTTCCTACGGCATATGCAGCTTTCGGGGAATACAGATCACTGAATTTGGAGGTTATGGCTCAGAGCTGGCGATAAAACGATTAAGAGCCTGTAGATGGCGTTTAATGTACAGCGAAAAATACTTAAAATGTTAAGTAAACGTAGATCTGATTCAAGCCAAGAGATGACCAGAAGTGGCGTTAGAGTCCGCGCGACGGGAGGGCACGGTCTGTTGTACAAGGGGAGGGGCGCAATGATGACCTTATCAAACTTTCACCAGATATTTATTTATCTACTAGTTAAATAGCCCGTTGTGTGAACGGGGTACAAAATTTTGAGCCGACGGGTGGGGGGAGCCTGGTCCCCCCGGACACCCCACTGGCTCCACCCCTGAAAAAGACGCAGCCAGAAAGCGTTTAAATGTTCAGTGAGGAGCTGATTTTGCTGTGCTTTTCATTAAGGTGGCGATGATTGCCCTATTAGCACAAAATGTTCAACAATGCTACGATATTATCACGATATTGTGGGGCATTCAGTATATCGAACAACATCATGAGGATATCTTAAAATATCTTGTGCTAATATGGTGATCGGGTGTTAGGTTGCATAATATAAACAGACGATCATAAATACAACACATTTACTTTTAACTTCATACTTGCTGCCTATAGCTGCCAAACGAACAATTAGTTGTCAGTCCCTGGGGACTGACACCGTCTAGATGGAAAGTCCACTGACAGTCCCAAGCGACTGACGATGCCTAAACAGAAAGTCCGCTGTTAATCATTAAGGACTGACGACGTACTTAACGTGTTAAAACGCAGCGATTCTTGAAAACAGAGACGATTTTGGGAAAAGGAGCATTGTCAGTTAAGCTGAGGTTTCGGAAGTGGGTCTGTCCTAGTTGAATAGGATAAGAATTCTTTTGAGTAAAAGTTGTAAAGATGTAAATATTGTACAGTAGTCAACAATAACTTATAATTTTGTACTTTTGTAATATTCTTAAGTACAAACAAAGTAGAAAGACACTACGACAAGCTTCGAAAATAGCAATAACCTACCTAGTATGACAAGGTTTCACCAAGGCAAGTTAGAACAAATCATCTTGCCTTAGGAGGGTTGAACGTATGAAACATGAGAATGTGTCAGAAATATAAACAATGATTGCACATCTTCAACAAGATACAAACATTTATTGGAATGTCAAACAATACACAATAATTGGCACGATTTTGTGATTTTTACAAAATTTTCTTCGCGAATTGATTTGATAGAATACAGTTAACTAGTATTTAATCTGATAAGTAGTAAATAAAATAAACAAACATAATTCTAAACATAATACTTTTCATTATTTTATTCAAAAATTATGATTACGTAATGCATCAAAAAATCACTTTAATACAATTAAAAATTGTTGAAAGGAAAAATAATTGTATTTACGATTTCATTTATTGAAATAGATCGGATCATTTCCAAAAAAATTTGAAGAAAGTTTTGTCTAGAATTTTTAAGCAAAATTTGCATCAGTTAAGAGCTCCACATGATACACACAATATTCAAAGGTAACATTGTGTAATTGAGAATATGTTTGAAAAAAATATTACTTATTTTTTATTTAAAATAATATTTTGATTTCGAATCATAAATAATGAAAATATTAAATATATAATATAAATTATAGAAATATAATTACTTATACGTATACTGATCAAAAATTAAGAAAATTAAATAGTTTTAATAATTTTTAAAATTAATTACCTTAAAACTTTTGTCGGAAATGATTTTTGAATTTGCTCTTAAAATATCTTAAAATTTAAATATTCAAATCTTCGGTTCAGATGTTTTCAAGATCAAACACAATAGATATTAAATTAACACACAATTCAAAAATGATCATATACTACTTTGAAGTAATTCTCACAATTTAATATATTATGTGAATGCATTTAAAAATTATTTCCAATTGGTAACAGAAACAATTGGTTTCAACTCAGGTTGGAATTTACCAGTTTCATTCTGACCTAGAGTAAATACATAAGAAATAACTTTAGATCTTTATCTATAAATGTTATGACAAGCTCTAGCTTGTTAGAAGTTAAAAGTTCAACAGTAAGGCTACTATATTCACCTTGGTGAGGAAGTGTCAGTCTCTGTAGCATTTATTTCCATTTCTTCTTAAATGTTCACAGAATACACATCACATTATATGCTTCAACAATGATACAAAAACAGTGAGAAACTGCTACTGCCAAAACCTGATGTGGAATATTTGTTAAGCAATTAAGGAAAATATATGTTTTCAAGCTTGGGAAATTAGAAAAAAAGGATTAAATGGATTAAAAGCTTTACTTGAATTATTTAAAATAGAATTTAACAAATAATTCTTTGGATTTCTTTTATGTTTGCATAGAAAAATCATAAATTAATTTTATTTTAAACTATCTCGGAATTCTGAGGGAAAAAATATTTTTTAATATAATAGCAGAAGATTAAGAAAAACTAGACAATTCCGTAAAAATTTTTATTTTCCTATTTTCAAACATGTTTATTTTTTCTAATGTGATGTTTTATTTCAATTTAATAGCATTCAAATTTGTTTGGAAAAGATTATTAACTCTAGCATCATAACTTACAGAAAAAAGCAACAATCATGGACAATGCCATTTACAAGATGAAAATGAAAAATAAAACTTTTTAGTTACAGATGTGAATACGTTTTTCATAGATTTCTTTTCATACATTTATAAAAATTACGAAGTCAATCAAATTATTTAACCGGGTCTTCCAAGCTCAGTCCAAAAGTTTTTATGAGGGGAATATAGATAAATAATTTTTAATATTTCTAATGTTAAAACTGTCCAAAAAATAAAAAAATGGAAGTGTTTCAAACTTAGGATATATCCTCATTTATTAGATTAAAATGATCAATATTTTGTAGTCTGGAGATTTTTTATTTTGATTTGTTAAAATCTTTGACATTTCTGAAAAAAATTGAAAATAATACCCATATTAGTTTATTTTATTCATCATATTGATAATTCGAGACTTTACATGACGAATATCGATAAAAAAATATATTGAAATTAGCCTAGTGTTAATGAAAGATGATTTGGAACAATTAGACGTGATTCTCCAAAGCCTGTATAATTCATCATAAATTTAATAGTGTACGTAGAAATATCGACAGTTTAATGCATCTATAGATGAATTTTTGTTTTGTGTAAAATAATCCAATCTGAATGAGATTAATAGTTGATTAATAGTCGAAAATAATAATTCACCAAAGGAAATATACAATTTTTCAAAAACTACTTTATAAAAATTACTATGCATTTAATGTCCTGTTTTGAATTTCTTGATTTGATGATACTTTGAAAACAGCAAATTTGATGTGAGTAACTGGCAAGTTTGAATAATAACATTAAATTCTTTTTAACTTCGATATAATTTGTTATAGAATGGTTGTCGTTATTGCTTTATTATCACTCTTGATGGCTATTCAGAAATTTAATATAGGATTTTACAAGGTTTCAGTTCAATTTAAAATCTAAATAATTTCACCTACTTAATCTAAGCAAATAGAACAAAGGAATTAATTTCCTTGCATAAAAAAATAAGAGGAAAAAAAACCAGAACTTTTTGCTTTCATACAACATAGATGAGATGTAAATTTGAGTCTTGAAACAATCCTGTGTAATTTAAAAATTATTTGCTCTGAAAGAATTCTACGTTAAATTATTTCGCCTTCCAAGCTTACAATATATTAACCATTTAAAGAGCCATTTTTTCTAGTAGTAGTATAAAAAAATAACTTTGGGATTTAGATTAAGTTAAGAAAAAAATTCATTTAGCTTAATGGATGATATAAATTTTTTGTTAATTAATTTCATTAATCAGTATTTAATTACCATGCCAAGACAGTTCGTTATGGTTTGAGATAAGAAATTGGAATATCTAGGTTTTTGTTTCGTCAACAAATTTGGCGAGAACATACGCCAACCTTAAGAATTGATAAATTTGGTGGTAATTATACTCTTCCTCGGCCCTAGAATGGGTTAAGCAATTAAGGAAAAAAATATTTTCAAGCCTGGAAAATCAGAAAAAAAGGGATTAAATGGATTAAAAGTTTTATCTGAATTATTGAAAATAGAATTTAGCAAATAATTCTTTGGATTTCTTTTTTCTATTTTCATAGAAAAATTATAAATTTAATTTTATTTTGAAGTATCTAGGAATCCTGAGGAAGAAAACATAATGTTTAATATAATAGCAGACGATTAATGAAAACAAAAGGTATTTACAAATTAAGTATTACAATTCTATAAAATAGACGAATTTTTAATGAACTAACTGATTTTGCACAATACACGTTAAATATCACAAAACAAAAAAAATGAATAAAAAACATTAATCAAATTTTGTTGATCGACTACTTAATTTTGAATGATTCTAGCGAATTCAGAATTGAAATCGTATTTGTATTCTATATCAGATTTCAGCAGCATTTGACAGAAATGAGACAGCGAATGCCATTTGATAAACAAATCCATGATATAAATACTCAGACAACACTCTTTCTAACTAGTATACGAAACATAGTACAGTGTTAACCCGTGCTCTTTCACGATTCAGTGTGGGTTTTTATAACATAAAACTTCTTCTCTCTTCCAATATATATATATTTATATTTATTTATATGTATATATTTATACATCATGAGCATCATATTGTTCGTAATTTACAAACTTCGCTTCGCCCATGGCTTAAAGGTCTCGAGACGCAAGCAGTACTGTCTCAGTGATACTTTGCAGCAGACTTTATACATTGAAGAAATTTCAGCGAGATCAGACGCTTTATTTAATGATTTCTTTCTTTTTTAAATGATAAAAATCATTCTTGGACCACGACTAGACAATGCTGAAAAATACATGCCAACGTTTCATAGCAAAAGCAACATCGTTTTACATTATGATGCCAGCACGCGATTGGTAAATCAAGTCATTTCGAGAAAAGGGTCTCATTATTTCATGTGATACGCATCTAGAACGCAGAGCAAATTTTGGAATCTAATGCGTTCCTTGTACAGCATAAGATAACGTGCAGTTAATGGGAAAGTGCTGTGATGTGGAATGGACTCCATTACATTAATTTTCCGTTAATTAATATAAGATGCCATTTTTATTTTCTTTAAAATGGTTTTAAACACAGAATGTTCTCTTGATTCGCAAAATTGTTCTTTTTATCGTAAAAATGATTTAAATTAGCTCTTCTGATTAAATGGCAGCGTTCAAACTAAGATATATTAATTTAGTAACGCATTCATAGTATTTTTTTATTTATGATAAACATTGATCGATGTTCAGTTTGAAAGGAAAACGATTTTAAAATACGTTATACAAGATTGCATTTAGCATTCTCTTTTCATTCACGAAACGGAATATTTCCTTAACGCGAGAAATATCGTTTGGCTATTTCATGAATCGATTTTCACTTGCTTTGTAACCCAAACATTTACAAAATTAAAAAAAATATATAATTAATTAATTAAATCAACATAAATGTTTTCAAAACGTATGAGAGATTTTTCAAAATGTTTTTCTCTGACAAGTTTCGGGTTTGTGTGAAAATATTCACAATTTTCTTACCAATCAAGTGAACTCAGAAAAAATGCATGAGCATTTTCTTTTACCACATAGTTACAAATGTTTATGCCATGCATTCTGGAAATCGTTTGGGTATTAGAATATCAAAGGTTTAAACCAAATATAATGATTGAGGTGCGCGAAAACATTCTTTTATTAAAAATTTCATAGGAATGTGCTATTAAATATAATTTTAAAGGTTTTATTTATTAATTTTTTAATTTTTTTTTATTAGCTGTTAAGTTTAAAATGTTCTTCCGACTGCATTCTTCAATCTATACCCTACTAGCACACAGAAAATGCCAATATTACACGGAACATTGTGGAATGTTGCACGAAAGCAACAACAACATTCGGCGCGAATTTTAAAATGTTTGTTGGTGAACATCTCTGAATGAAAAAGCACAAAACGATTGCCATAATAATGAAGAATCCTGAAATTCGCCAACTTGGCGACTTCTGAAATAATAGAGATGCCAGGTTTAAAATTTTAATTTTTCCTAAAAATATCAAAATATTTTACTTGAAACAGCGAAAATATTTCCGAATGACGATTTAAGTGATTAAGATAAATGAAATTGCAATTCAAGCCTGTTTTAAAACAAAATCGCGTCATCTCATACTTGAATGCCCAGGGAGTCCAATCTGTAGCATTCAAATATTATTAGGTGTACTGCGGACGTTTGACGATATTTCTGTGCTAATAGGGTATTATATAATATATCTCTTTGACCTCAAAGTTATGAAAAGTTAAAGAAGGTCGTGTGCTCGTATATTTATACATGCGGATTCAAATTCGTGGCATACAAATGCGTTGGTCTGTTCACAAAAGCGCTCAATGATTTCCGTTCTGATGAGATGCTGCGTTCTTTAACATGAATATAGAACTCTCTATATACAGTGCACATATAATACAGCTATAAATTTCTTAACTTTGGGAAACTCTTAAGCAGGTGCGTAGTGTTCTGTTAACATAAAAGTAATTCTACTTAAAAGTAGGCACCAATACTTTGTTTAGAATTCAAATTCCACTTCACTGGAGAACAGAAACATAAAGAAAAACCAATGTTAAAAACCCAAACAAAAGAAGTTTCGAGAAAGAATAATTACGTAAAATTTCAACTTATTCTTGATTCACTCACTGAAATTATGATAACCATTCTTTTAACATTGAAGTTTTAAAAAAATTTGCAGAGAGAGATATTTACAAAGAAGTAAATAATGGTTCTGTTACGTAAACCACGATGTCATAGCTTCATTTTGCGTTCCTACAAAAATATTTTTTATTAAAAGTTTCATTATAAGTTTGATAATTTGTTCACGCCTGATACAATCCTTGGAATTACTGAAATCGTAATTCACCAAAGCTAAATAAAATTTAATGACAAAACATCGTAATTTTAGTATTCTAAATTAATACATAAAGATTTTTAGTTAAGTGATCGGATACTTTTAAGTAATTTTCTTTCAATGTAAATTTTTATTAGGAGTTTTCTTTGCAGTTTATTCATAGAAATGTATATATATTTTTTCTTCTGATAAGAAAGTATTATTGGAATGGTTATAGTTTTCTGTTTAACATTTAAATATTTAAATTCAATAAGCTTTAAATAAAAATTTATCTGATTAAATAACTTGTATCTTTTGATAATTTAATAATCGATCTATTTTAATTTATTCAGAGGAAATCGTGAAATAATTCATTCTAATAAATTTCCTGAATAATCCTTGAAATCTACAGAATTTTCTTTAAAAATCTATTCATTTAATTCTATAAAAAATTTTTTAATCAATATGAAAAAAGAACTACAAATTCATATTTAAAATCAAATCAAATAAAAGTTTTACGAATTGTTAAAAAATATCATTAGTTAATTATATGGAAAAATATGAAATGTCGAATCATTATTTAAAGTTCTTTTAATGTCATAATTTTTTGCTACTCTTTATTTATTAAACAACGCCTTTTAACTTTTTCATCAAAAATATTTCTAATAAAGGTAGAAATCTTCACAATAATATTCAAAATTTATTTTGACTCTAATTTTAAAATTTTTAAATACCTTAGTTTTTTTAACGCATATTAACATATAAATTTAATCATAGTTGGCTATTGTAAAAAGCGATCGCAAGAATTCTAAGAATATTAAAACTATTAACTGGTATTAAATAAATTATTAAAGTATAAAAACAAAGTATAATAATTAAATTATGTACATAGTTTTCTTTCTTTTCCTCCTCAAAAGACTAAAAAAGACAAATTTTAAAGTGCAACAAAATGTTTTCTAACAGCCTCTTTACATCATTATGAAACGAAAAACATTAAGAAATAACATTTATATTTTCTTCAATTTTCTCCAAGTCTTTTGGCGTAGTTTTGAACCACTATATTATATCTCATTTGCTCGGTGGTATGCTCTTTGTACCACTTTTACCATAAAAGTACTTATAAGGTCTGTTTTTAGCCAAATGTACTGCATTTTAGATTGTTAAACAAACAAAACTCAGCTGCTTGCGAGCTGTGCATCAACAAACCTGTTTCTAAGGTAATTCAGTGATAATTTACTTATCACCCAAGCAATTCAGTATCAGTTTCCTTATCAAATCTGTGTTAGAATGTAATAAAACTTATTTCGCTGAAAATGCAATATTCCATTGTTATAACTTAGTTGTTGATAATAAAAGTAATACCTATCGCATGCAGTGCAACTCAGCAAAGAGAGAAAAGAAATAAAATAATGCACAAAAATATCGAAGAATACTATGTGCAATCATATCAGTTTGCTTACAGTGTTTTATATCAACTGTTTCTGAATGGCTGATTTGCTCGTAATCTTTAATGATGACTTCTTTGACAACGAAAACACTGCAGAAGCTTCTTCTTAATTTTCAAAAATTATTCTTCCCTGTACCACAATACTGTATGATTCACAAAGACGTGGTTATAAGACGATCTTTTTTTTCAATTGACCTTCTATGCATTTGCCATGCTATTCATATTATTAAATAAATTCCAATTATGAGCAAATTTGTTCTTGTCCTTCACAGCAACCACAATGCCTAAGAAGGTTTATGAATCCTGATCACTCTTTGTCCTTCACAACCTCAAGCTACCGGGTTCACTCCCGCATAGCCATCGAATGGACCCGAAACTTGGTTCTGGTTCAGTAAGCCACGCCTGGAGGAAAGAGAGGAGTTGCTGTTGCCAGTGTTGCAGTTGACGTCGACGTCCCCTGCGACACTGATATAGCGGTTGGGGGTTCGATTGTCTCCAGGGTTGCCGCCCATGTGCTGAACCAGAGCACTGGGATCCAAGGAGAGGTTCGATTTCTGGTTGGCTGAGCTTGATGGATTCTTCAGGTGGTTCTCATTTTCACCGAAAACAGGTGCCATAGGTAAGTCATCCAAAGATTTGATGCTGGACATGCGATTCATTTGCTTACTAGCATTGCCAGTCGCCACCATTCCATTAAGGGGCTGGATTTTTTTTCCTTTGGGATTGATAATTTCGGTTTCAAGGTCATCGGTTGGTACCTGTTGGAACAGTACAATAATAACAGTATATTACTTTTTCGGCTTTGGAATTGTTAGGAAAATGCATTTTTAGAAAACGTAACTGATAAAACAAATGATATGGTTTGCTCTGAAATATAGAATTGACAAATATTTTTTAGGTTTTCAAATATTAAAATCGGTAGTGAAAAAAAGGCCTTCTTCTTTCTCATTAATATCTTACATTGCTCGTTCATTTTAAATAAACCGTTTCTTAGTTAAGACCAAGAATTTAAATAAGGAAAAAAGTATCTGTTCATATTACTATATGGAATAATATACTGAGTGAGTAAAAGTTCAACGGTAAAAAAAACAGATAAAATTACAAAATTAAGAGCACACTAATGCAAGAAGTTGTAGATTTTATAGTCGTAGGTTCAGCAGCATATTAATTCCTTTTTTAACTGGAATATGAATAGAGTATTATTGAACTCTTCGTCAGATGATCGGTAGCCACTTGAAGAAACTCAAAATGAAGGGCGTTGGAAAAAGTGCATAACACCTATATCCCTTTGAAGTATGATCTAGGTCTTTGAACATCGTATTGTCGAGAAATCAACCATTTTGCGACAGTCAAGAAGACAAAAGCGAATTACCATAAATGATTTGTAAATGGGAGAGAGAAGATAAAATGAAGCTAAAAAGGCATGATAAGGAAGATAGATTAAATATGTTTTAGGAAAGGTTTACAGGGTGAGACAAATGCCTTTAGCCGAACTCTGAGGATAGGTCAGGCATATTCAGGCAATTCATTTATATATTGGAATATGGGGTAACAAACGTAACATACGACTTCAGGAGGTCTTATTATGGCAGTACGGGAATAATAAGGATAGGAAACTACATTAAATACACAAAATAGTTCATCCAAGTGTGACAAGCCCAAGGTTCTTGGAGGCCACATGTTCGACTATCTCGATTAAATTGCGTCGATTTAAATTCGCACGATCGCCTTAAAATGTGTTGGAGTTCCGTTAAGTTCTAAAGACAATGTAAAGTGAATGCCTGCTCATAATGTGGCCACCATGTCAGACTTATCTCCCAAAAATTACATTTCTTTTCTTTTGGCAAGTGTAATCTGCATTTTTGCAGCATTTGAATTACTTTCCTTACTCACAGACTACCGCACATGACAACAATGAAATAGAAAAATACTTCAGATGCATAAAAATAAAGATTAACCACTTTCATGCAGACTCACCTCAGTGTAGGGCCCCTGCCTCTTCATGGGGGTGCGGTTAGGGGTCCACTGAGGTTCCGTCGGTGTGTCCGGGGTCATGAAGTTGGTCTCGGAGACTGTGGTCGGCTTGGTCGAGGGAGTGCTGCCCCTGTCCTCCATCTCCAGGAACTGGTCGTTGGAGGTCCGGCTCGGACTGGACATGAGCTCCGTGTTCAAACTGTAGGAAGAGTGAGGGGTCGGTATTAGATAGTCTTCGGAGCCAGGAGACAGAAGGAGGCCAGGATCGGGTCGCTGCACCTAGAGGGCGAGACAAGGACCACTAGTGAACTACAGTGAGAGAGGGCAGGTTGTGGACTACGGGTAACATAGTCACACAGCTGGGGGATGCTTCATGCTGCAAGCAGGGTGACATTTGCTTCTAACAATAAATTTCTTCAGGATAAGCAATCAAGGATGCAAGTAAGGTAGTAAGTATGTGAATATTATCTTAGAGCAAGACCCATTCGCCGAAACCAGATTGGAGCCTTAAAAGTTCGGCTTAAAAAGGCCATGTTCATGCAAAAAATTTGAAAATTAGATTATAAACCAAGTGGCATTATAAATACAGAGTATAAAAGACAAGATTAAATTTAAAATATCATCTCAAAATGTTATTTTATTTTATTAGCCTCTATTAAATAAATGAAGAGATTAAGGGGTCTATTCTGGTACACCCGGTTGCGGGTGGGGAGACGTCTTTTCCGTTATTAAACGGGTCCCCCCCCCACCCCAACCGGGGGTACCAGAATAGACTCGTTAAATGTGGTTTCGGTCCAACTAAAGCCAGAAGACCACAAGCGACAGAACAATCAAACATACATTTGCAATGAAATGAGGGGAGTACATGCAATTAATTCCCTTATTTGAGAAAGATAGAGATAAAAACGCATGCAATCTTGGAGATAAATTATATTTTGAAACATGCAAAGAAACTAATTCTGAATAAATATGGAAGAATGTCATGGTTTTCGAATTCTGCAGCTCTCCGATAAAATTTTGCATTGTTTCGATTAGTGCGAAACCGCAGCAGATATTAGAAAGTTATTTGTTTAAATCAAGAATGTCACTATTTGCTGTTCTATTTCCACACGGATTTCTAATGATAGGAACTAGTTAAAGTAGAAATGAACTCAAAGTCAGGAAGCAATTAATGTTATTAACTACTACACTGTCCAATGAATTAATTCTTCGAAATATATATATATATATATATATGTTGAGTCTGATGTAATATTATTTGTGACAAAAGATGGACACAGACAACAGAAATATTTCTTTAAGAATTACATAGTTGTCATGTCAACGTAATAAATATATTTTAAAAACATGACTACATATGAGCAAGTTAAAGATCTGAAATTGATTTATGCTCATTTAATTTTATTCTCTATTGTCAAAATCAAAACTGAAGTAATTTTATATGACATTTTAGCGCTTATATGCCGACATACTGAAAAAGTAGGAGATTGGTAATAGATATGTTAAAATAATGCGGTTCTACATTTTTACTTTCTCGTATACGAAGTATACAAAGAGAAAGTATTGTAATCGTCAAAAAATTCGAATTCGAGATTTTGACGAATCTCCACGTTTTAGACCTCCCTGATTCCGAAAAACACAATTTTGGAATTATGTCTGTGTGTCTGTCTGTGTGTGTGTCTGTGTGTGAACACGGTAACTCGAAAACTATTAGAGCTACGGGGATAAAATTTGGTATGTGGTCTTTAAACATAATTTGTAGGTTTCTATCAAATTTTGGACAAAATCCGTCAAAGGGAAGTCTGTCTGTCTGTATGTTCGAGGTCATGTGAACGCTATAACTCAAAAACTTGAAAAGCCAGATGGATAAAATTTTATACACAGTTTTATCGTCGTGAATGTAGGTCCGTATAAAATTTTGTTTCAAATCCGCCGAAGGGTTGACTGTCTGTCGGTCCGTATAATTTACTTTTGAAGAGAATCCGTTGTCTCAACGCGCATGCTTACTGGTTACTGCTGTTCCCGTAATGCGGTCATCTTGGCTCACTGCCAAACTCTTCTCGAATAAAAGTGAATTAATTATGGAGTGTTTTCTTTTAATTTTTCTTTCACGCCGAAACATTTTTCTCAATAAGACTTGCATATTTGATTTGCGGTTAGTTTTATTTTGTATATTTCGTAATGCATTTTTTTCTGAGTGGATTTTGCATTATTTTTACTCTGACAGAACGAAAGTAGTTGTTAAAAGCAAAGTTATAAAGTAACAAACCAAAATTAGTGTCAATTGATTCATCAATTCTGTTCTTCATGCTTCTTTAATATTTCTTAAGCACTCTGCCAATGTGCATGATATTTTCAACTACAACTATCGGTAGTAAATTTGTAACAATCAGATCGGAGATATTGCTGGCAAGATAAAAGGTTGCTTAGATGTGTGCAAATCTTTTAGTTACTTACATTAGATAATTGAAATTTGGTATGTGGTCTTCTAATTTATCCACGCGGTGGGAGGGGAAAAAGCACCTTTTTGGGGAAGTATACGAGAAAGTTTAGGGGAGGCCACTCCCGCTGGTTTATTTAGATAGAAAACGAAGTGCAAAAGAAATCAAGAATAAGAATGAGTTATAGAGGTTCCAAGTTAAGTTCTTCATTACTGGTAGCTCTAATGCATACGAAAGATATGAACAGGGTTGTTTTAAATAAAGTTCGCTTCTTGAGAAGGCTCTAGAGCCGCTGCTATGGCTTCAAATGAAACAAAATTTTATTAGAATGTAGTACAACTAATGCGCTCTATGAAAACCGGAAAAAAGGTAAAAGAAGAAAAATGAAAGAAAGGAAAAGAAGAAAAAGAAAAAAAATTAGCATTACATGGCGTTTCTTTAATATCTGAGGTGATTTTTGCAGATTTATTTTATTACTGAAATAAAACTGAATAGTTCTTCATTTTTTTAAAATTTTAATTGAAAACGCTGCCGAAATTCAGTTCTGAACGCAAAGGCCTTTTTCATTTAAAATAGTTTTTTATTCAAGAAAGTTCACCACTTAACACAATTTTTTTGAAAATTTTATCTTTTATTCTCTCTTTTCTGATGAAAACAAAGGAACACAGTGCGAGGTGTTGCATTTCCTTCATAAAAATGACTTTACATCAGAACTGAATTGCAACAGCATAAGATTTAAAAAAGAAAGAACCCTTAAATGAACTATTCAATTTTGCTTCAGAATCTACAAAAATCATCTCAGATATTGGCGCAGCGCCACCTAATGGCGAAAATTGTAACTTTGTTTCGGTTTTCCATAGAGTGCATGACTAGTAGTACTACATAGGGTAGATGCTCGAGTTTTGGCCACATGAAGAGAAAATTTGAAATGGAAATTTCACATTGGACGACTGTTTAAAGCATATTAAATCATACTTATCTTATTCTTTGGCAAATTTTAATGGCATTATGCTAGTTATAAAATTTTTCTGAAGAATATTTTAGATTTTGAATTATGAATTTTTAAATAAATTAACCCAATGTGCACCAGTTTTGACCACTTCTATGCACTAGTTTCGGCCACACTAATATCATATTTTCTTCAACAGACATTTTAATGAATTTTAATCAAAAATAACTCATTTTTATGCAATATGTATTTTAGTTCATTGTTTTCTGTTATTTTAAACGTGTGTTTTGATGAATTTATAAAGATATGTAATAAAATTTACCTAAGCTGATTTTAGCTGCAGATTTCAGTTATAAAAAAAAAGAAACAGGAATGCAGAAAACAATAATTTAATTTGGTTGATAAAATACAAACTGTATATACTCACATAACATTTTTTTGATAAAATATGAAACAAAAAATGGGGAGAAGAATAAACTTACATTGAAAATACTTAAAGCATAGGCTTTTTAAAAAAAATCGTAGAAATCAAGAGTTTGCATTATTATACTCACTAACAATATCCACAAATATATATTTTTAGAATATTTCATTGCAACATTAATCAAATTCGTCAGAATCATTTTTAAAATTAGAGCAATCCATGCACATTAAAGAATATTCCTCATCATTCGAGTAAGGTTCCTGAAGTTGAAATTTTCTAACATAAATGTGAGGTAAGCATTCAGATTGGAGATGTTTTTGATATTCATCACACTCAATCCATTTTGATGATATCCCACTTATGTTTTCAACAAACCAGCTGGTCTTACAAATGTCGCAGCTCCAGTCCTCTTCATTCCGACTGTAGTTAACATTTCTTGCACGCCCTCCCCCCCCCCCCTTTAGCTTTTTGTTTTTCTTTTTCTTCTAAAAATAATTTACCTTGGTCTGATGTTATAACGCTTGGAATTCTTGGGCACTTTCTCTTCTTTTTACCAGTAACCTTAGATTTATCATCAGGTCAAAAACAAGCACTTGGAATATAGGAATCACTGATTTCCTTACGGTAGAGGCATTAATTGTACCTGCGTTGGAAGTTGAAGCAATAACAACAGAACACTCTTCTATATCAGCAGCATTTCTGCTTAAAGTTGCAGTAGACACAAAACCCTCAGAGACCTTTTCTTCAGCTATGACATCTGCATCATTATCTTGAAATTTTAACCAAACGTCAGATAACGCGGAGGCTGATATGTCATCTTGCCAATCCATTCCTTTGGATTTAAGCAATAAAAGTAAGTCTGATTCTTTATGATTTTCTAAATTCTCGAAATAGCTGATCTGGTTACTGGAAGAGATTGTATCATGTTTCATCTGAATGTATTTGAAGTAATTGACATTATCTAGATTAATTGGATAGAATCCACATGATTTAAATCCTGACTGAATTGCAGTTGGTACTGAAGGATGGAATATATTTTCTTTTAATGCTTCACAGATGTTGTATTTAGTTACATCTTCAGAATCATGCTCATATCTCCATTTTCTGCAAAATGCTTCAGTGGCCACAAAACGGAGACATACAACGGTTGCATAATATGAGTGGTAGTGGGATATAAAGCAACTATAATTATTTTCTTTTCAAGACAAAAGTTACTCAAATACAAAGTTATATCATACTTATGTCCATCAAGAAAGATAAATACTGGAAATGATGTATATTTTTCTACGAGATAAAGATAGAAAACATTTACAATATATTCGTAAAATGTTTTACTGGTCATCTAGCCAGAATCTGAAATGCCAGTTCCCCAGTTTTTAGGAGAATTCTTAACAATATGTTGAGGCAACCTGCGATATTTAAAAAATGTTAATGGAGGAGCAATTTCTCCTGCAGCATTAACTGTTATCAAGGTAGCGATATTCTCCTTGTCTGAACTACTAGATACATCATAAGTATTTTCTCCTTTTCGAGCTAGGACAAGGGTGCCTTTAGGTGTTAAAAAAATGAAGTTTACATAGTATTGTAAATTGAATATGGATTATCCAAAGCATTTGCGTCGTCACCTAGGAGATCTTTGACTTCCTTAAACCAATTTTTGATTTTCTCATCGGTTATATTTGCCCGTGCTTTACTCAAGTACTCAGCCTTCTTACAGCTGATGTTCGGATGCCGTTTCATAAAAGACTCGTACCTCCAAGTAGCCTGCCTTCCCATACTGAAATGGAGCTTCTATTTTGATGGTCTCAACAATCTTTTGAACTGAATCAAGAAGTTGGTCTTTGGCAATAGGAAATCCCATTCCTGGTATTTCCAAAATCCTTTCTTCCAATTGATTTTCTACCTCTATTCCTAATATTGCATTAGGACCAACATGCCCAGAGGAAAGTAGTGTTCGTCCTGCAATCGTGTGACGTAAGGTGGAACGAGGCACTCCAAAAGTTTTGGTAGCTCTTAATGTCGTCATTCCATTTTGAATGTCCTTAACTGCATTAGCAACTTCAGATGGTGAGTAGCAAAATCCCTTTATGGAAATTCTACCTGCCTTCTTATTTTTAATTGGAGCCATTACTATGTAAAATGAAAACGAAATTAAATCAGTTACTTTTATTTTAGAAAAAAAACGAAATCAGTTACTTTTATTTTAAAAACAAAACTACATAAGTTACTTTTTATTTTAGAAACAAAACTAAACCAGTTACTTTTATTTTAGAAATAAAACTAAATTACTTGCTTTTATTTTAAAAACAAAACTAAATTACTTTATTTTATTTCATCCAGATATTATTAAATTTATGTAATGGTTAAAAACACAATAATGAAGTATCTGGTCAAAACTGGAACACTACGAGTTTCACTTTTGGCCACTTGCATAGCCAAAACTGGCACATATAGTAAATTTAAAGTACCAGTTTTGGCCACCATCCATTTAAACTTAAAAATAATTAATTTTGATATGAAATCGGAATAAAAAGAAAGCTTACCTCATAAACCCTAAGGATAATCAGTTTTATATTAAACATTTAATTCTGAGAGCCTGATGATGAAAAACTGCAGAACCTTGTTCTTTAACACAAACCTTAGCAGTTGTGAGCATACAATATATGATAATGCATTTAATTTTTTTACAAGTCACATGTTTGAGAAAAATGAATCAATCAGATTGAAAATGGTAAAATAAGGATTGTTTAAAGTGTTGGATTGCTTCCTATTGGTTAATTATTGAAAAAACATATCCAATATGGCCAAAACTGGTGCAGTGGCCATCTAGTGGAACATCTACCCTACCGCATACTAGTGAAATTCTGTTTCATTTGAAACTCTAGAACCAGCTTTAGATCCTTCTGAATTGATGGATTTTCATCATAACAACCCTATATATTGAGAGAAAACGATCTGCTCCTAATCATTCACAAAATTAAAACCGTACAGCAATTCGAGTAATTTATTTGTTCATTGACCTACATTAATTCAGCAATTATAAACTAATGACAGCCATACCAATATTTTTAAGACTTACTAAAATATGCTTAACCCGCCATTTGGGTATGTCGTCGAAACTTGGATGCTCCAACGCTCTCAATGCCCTCATGCTGATTCTCAGCGTATTTGCCTTGGACATGCCGCAATATTTTGCCACACAGCTACTGCCAATAATTAGGTGGGATAGCAAGAAACTGGGTATTTTTCTTGGCTAAATTTATACCATGAGTTGGCAGAAAATAATTTAAAGACCCTGATAACTGGTTAAGAAATGTACTCTAAAAAGGCCTTTTAATTTCAAGCAGCTGTATGTCAATAGCTGGCCGTTTTATTCAGAGAGGGAAGAATTAGGATTCATATTCTTTAATATATTCCGTCCATCAACTTTGCGAACTTGATCCCGCCCCCACTTTCGGATTAATAAACTAACCGTTTTTAACGTTAAAAAAGCTTTGCGTTTTCGATTCGATGTTCTATTGCAAAAATGTCTTGCTTCTGTATGACTGGCCTACTCTTAAAGTTTGTAAACAACTTGTCGGGACATCTTGTATAGGAGCATCCATGGCTAGAAGAATCGCATGATTAGAAAGTATCCAATTAAAATCAAGCGAAGTTTCGAGTAGGTGTCAGAAAATGACAATTACCTGCAAACATCCAGCTCCGTCCTCTTCCCCCGGCCTCATGACCGTGGTGTCCCTCTCCATGGAGGGGGCCCTCTGGAACACTGGGAGGGCTGCGTTGATCACATCCGGATCCTGCAATTGAAATGAGAACCAAGTTTCAGAGAACCAGTAGCTTCAGCTGCAGTCAGTGACCACTAAAGTTGAAAGTACAGTAAAGCCTTCCGGAGCGCATATTTGCAGACCGCTATTTTGCATATACGCGTTACCTTGATTGTTTTCATTTAATTTATCCAACGTTAGAATTTCATTCATACTCGGTACGCTGCACAGTTTTGTCATAGCTACAGCCTCTTTACAAGAAACACCTACGCGGCCATCCTGTTTGGCGCTGTTTGTTAGCTGAGTGACCGAGGCCAGGTTGCGATAATTTCACTCACGTTAGCAGAGATGTAATCACGTATCTTTCATCGTTTCTTTTTTTCTTATTTTGCATTTGCATTTCTTTTGATTTCAGAAATTCAATATTACATTTAAAAGGAAAAAATAAAGATGATAAAGCAACAAAAGGACATAAAATTTTGACATTATCTCAGGATATTGAAATTTTACATAAGTTGGAAAATGATGCTCTTGTTTCATAGCTTGCAAGAGAACTAGCTATAAACGAATAAAGAGAAAGTTCGGTCCAGTGTCAAAGCTTCAGGGGACATTTCGGCAAAGGTTACTCAAGTTTCAAGAAGAATTCTCAATTAGTAAAGATGGAAATAATAACCTTTAACTTGAAAGAAGTTAAAAGAATTGTTAAAAAATGAACTGTGTGATTTTGCATTGGAGGTTGTCACAAATGAAGAAAGAAGAAGACACTTTACAAGAAACATTGAAAAACACCTTACCGTAAACTTTTGACCGCTTAAGGACTTAACTCGTCCTAAATACCGTAGTTTACAAAATAATTTCGTCCTTAAGTGGTTAAACAACATCGACAGTCATTGCCTCAACCAAAAGTCATACACTTTTTAAAATAATAATTGTACTATGTACCTACTTATTAAGAAGTAATAAAAGTCTTTTCATTAAAATTTTTAATTTTAACCTTTTAATTAAAAAAATATTTTAATTATAAAATTATACTTAAATTATACATACTTTCTTAATTTGAACTATACCTAACACAGTTTTTATCCCACAGAGAATGAACTTTGCGGAACGCGATTTTGCCGTGCTCGTCTTTAAAGTCATATCACGCATAATATCTATTACTGGTGTTCAACCACTTACCTGTGTTGTTTTCTCAAATATCTAATTAGGTGACACTTTACGTTTTGGAAGTATGACGTTTTGATTCAACTAAAAACCCATAAAAAACTCTGAATGTATAAGGAATCCGCACAATTTCTGAATCGAATTATAACCTCTACGTATAATTTGATTTTAATTTATGATCTTAAAAAATTAGAGAATTCGACGCACGATCAAATCCGTAAACTGTTTAAATTAAATTTTGTTAAAATGTATCAATTGCTATTAAAAGCTTTAGAGTTACAATCGCGATTCTTTAACTGAATATACTGGTTTATTTTCACCCATTCTGTTTCCAACTTAAGTTGTTATCCATTATACAGTCCAGAGGTAACCCAATTTTGAAATCCCAGCCTGCTTCCGAAACTCCTTTTGTTTCGAATCAGAATGAAGCATAAGAATTTCTAATATTATTTCACCGCCTAAAACTTACAAATTTCATAGACTGATTTTTATGGCAGCATCTTTCACGAAAGTAAGATTTATAAATGAAAGTGTGAGAGATTTACAAGTGAAAAGAAAAGAAGGTGGAAACTACAATGCTCTGAGGCTTTTGTAATAGTTAGAGACCTTTTTGTATGATATTATTAATATCAAAATATATAATCTTCTTAGTCGATCGAAGTCCTTAATGTTATTTTGCCAACCTGACATGAACTGGCCGGATTTTCACTGGCTTGCTTGGCCTTTCAGATCCCCAGGTTCAAGATTTATTCCCTCACTTAAGTTTCCTTTGTTGCGATCTACAAAAAATTGTTGTTCTCAGATTAGAAAATTACAGAAGGAAACGTTTGCTTTGGATGATTTCAGTATTTGACTCACTTTCCTTTCAATATTTGAAAAATTTTATAGATATAATAGATTGAAAAAAGAAAGATTTCAAACTCCCTATACATGACATTTGGCTGATAGCTCTTAGTTCTCGGATATATCAAAAATATGCTTCGTAATTTTTTAAAAATAAGAATTCAAGATAATTATTTGAAATGGATTGATTATTTAGAATACACAATGTAATAAAATATTATTTGTGAATTCTAGAGGCAAGGAGAAAAGTGTCCGAAATTATACTCATTTCCTTTGCAACTGTGTCGATTTCTTTATTTCTTTTAAGAGTTTGTTTGGGTACCAATTCAACGAAGTTGAAAGTGCACAACTTGCAGAGTACTACGCGTGACGATCGTGCTGCCATCTGTACGCATTTACTTCGAATCATTTCTTGTTTTCTGTACTGAAATGTATTTGATAAATCTTCTGTTTGGAGTTAACAACTCACAAACTTGATTCTCTTATCAGAACATAACAGATGTTTTTAAGATACTGCACAATACCATACACTATTGTTCGTTATTGCGCACATCCTGAATATTTTAAAGTGTCTCTGAATCACCTGGGTAAAGTACAAAAAAGAGGAGAAATAAAAATATCCATTCGTGTCCGCTGCTTTATTTTAATATTCGTTTACTTCGATGTGAAGAACATACCCAATTTGTTGACCCGCTACATCAACAGCATACAGAAACTGCACAATACTGCGTGATATCATAAAATATTCGCGATATTTTATAATATTGTATATGCCGTATAATATAGTACAAAATCTTACAGCTTGGTATATTGTGCAACTTAGTGTTGGAGGTAACTTGCTTGAAATAGGCCCAGCCCGGTGCATTGGCCTGGTTTTCAAAAGTCATTCGAAGCTTGAATTTGATCATCGATTAAATCGCATTGAATTGAACTAGATCCGAAAAATAAAAAATAAGAATCTGCTACCTGAACTGAGAAAGCAATAATTGCGCTTTTCATTCTTTACATACATTTCCTTGAAAATACAATTAAAATGTCAAAACCATTATAATTTTCCAATCAAGCAAGATAATGTTATGGTAAATGAGATTTTAAGGTACTCTATTGAATCTAAATTCCATTTTTAAAATTTATTAGAACTTAGGTTTGGTTGTTCTAGTTATATTAACGTCCCGTTTTGAAGCAACACTAGGGCTATTTTGGGACGGACCTCGTAATTTTGAACCGCGGTCAGATGACGAGGACGACACCTGGGCTAGCACCCCCCTCCAAGCTACCATGCCACACCAACGAGACGACGTTTGGCCATTACGTATGATTTAACGTGCAACAGGCCCCATACACGGCGGATCTTCAGTGGAATCAGGTTTCGAACCTGGAACCCTCCGGTCCCAGACCTTATCACTAGGCCACAGCGGCCTAATAGAATATAGGACCATGGCAGCTTGGTTCTTAGGATCGTATTTGAAGACAATACGATCGAATACGGTCATGCAAAACTTTACTTTGAATACATTTAAAGGCTAACGATAATACCCTTTAAGTAGTGAATATGTTTTACTAGAGTGTTTAAGTGAAAACCATCTTAAAAGTTGCATGCCATTGCGCTACAATGCTAATGATGTTAAGGAATGGACTGCATAATCGAGTGCGATTCTCCAGTTTAATAAATAATCCAGGAGGAGAAAGGATGGGACCTCACAGAACAGTGTAAGACAACGTGCAGTTAAAGTTAGATACCACAGTTATATTTTCCTGTGATGGACGTCAAGTTAACTGACTTCATTTGATCCGAGGTAAAATTTTCATGTGCTCCATAAAAACTAATAGTGATGAAATAATCGTATTCATTATAATAATAAAAGCCATCTATTTCTGCCCGTGCCAAAAGTGGGCTAGATTTCTGATTTGACTAGAGGAAAAAAATTCAAATTTCAGCGAACTCTTGCAGAGAGATTTTGATATTGGTCTAAAATGCGGTAAAACTCAACTCAACTCAGCTTTAAAACTCAAATAAAATCTTTCACTTTCAACATCTATAGATGATTCTCGGATTACGAAACCTTCCACGCTTTTGCGCATGCGCCAGGCGGAGTTGAGTTCACCAAAATAGGTGTGAAGTGAGAAATGGAGGGAGAGAAATTTACGTTTTACTTATCGTGACCAAACAGAAAACTCCGGAAATGCGCTCATCTTATTCGTTGCCTGTCACCCCTTTCCGGAGTTTAAAAAGTGCCGGTATTGGCATTTTGAAACGATCAGTTCTGATGATGCTATTTTTATAAGATACAATGTGTCGATTAGAGTGATATTAGAATTTTTTTTCATTCTTTTCATATCATTAACTTAGGTGTTTATCAAATCAATAATGACGGAAAAAATAAAACAAAGATGGAAACTAGTAATGGTAGTTGTTAGCTAGTGTAGGTATTCAGTTAATTCGGCGGCAAACTGAAAGTATTGTTTATATACATCAAAAGAAACGAAACCTGTAATGGAACATGGGCTCTCGGTGATAATCCTTAAAATATTGATACCGGCTTTGAGTTCAGAAGGGTGGGAAAGGGGAAGCCAGTTGATCGTCGAATGTGTCGTTGGTTCGTTCATGTTTGAGTAAGCTGATCAAGCCCGTAATCAAGATTATCTCCTAAACGTCCTTTCAGATTGCTCCAGAATATGGCAGAATCTGGGCTGTAGGCCGGGTCACCCAATCTCATCCCATCCCAGGCGACGAATGTGTTCTTTTGTGTCCCTTGTTGTGTTGGGTCTCGCATTATCTTCAAGAACAAAACCCCTCGACTAAACAGTCTTGGTCTCCCATGTCCAATGGCGGACTTCAATTTTGTGAGGATGTCAAAATAGCTTGCTGTGCTGCATTGATGGCCCTTGAAGTGAAGAAGTCAATCAAAATAACATCCTTCGCGTCCCAAAACGCTGTCAGCATAACCTTCCCTGCGGAGTGCGACACTTTGAATTTTTTCGTTACGGATGAGCTGGAATGCTTGCACGTCATTGAGGTGGACTTGGTATCTGGGGTAAAATTGTGCATCCATGTCTCATCGCCTGTGATCATCCTGAAAAGAAAGTGAGAGATGAAGAGGTGCTGAAGGCTGTGAAGAGAACTTCCTTCGCTCGCTGGGCATCGATTTTTGCAAGAATGGTCTCTTGAAATTGATTTCACGGTACGACAAATGTATCAGTGTCGGTGGCGACTATGTGGAGGAATAGCCAAAAGTTTGTACTTTGTTATGCCATTGTGTGTTTCTGTTTGTAATAAAGCTTCCTTGTGAAAACGCATGACGAAACTTACTTCCGGAACGTCTCTCGCATCTGGAAGGTAAGAGGGAGAAGCGAAGTTCTTCTCTCGCTCTCCATCTGTCTTTCCAAAAAGAATTTTGAGCAAGTAACTTTCTTTCCACTTACCTGCATGCAGTAGCCGAGGCGCTCAATGATCGTTGCGAAGTTCGGTCGCTCATCGGGATGGGGATGCCAACACTGCATCATGATGTGATACCTGAGGGGGAAGCACAGTTAAAACTCTATACCACTACGGAAAAATTTCACTTACAGAAAGCACGGCAAGAAAAGAATAACAAATGAACGAAGAATAAAAGCTGCAAACACTGAACTTTAAAAAGATTGAAGAACGTGTTTGGAATTTAAAAGTTGTATGCATTCAGCTTTAAAAACATTAGAAAACGTATAAAAATTTTAAAATTTTAAACACTGTAGCTTTAAAACATTAAAAACGTATAAGGAATTTAGAAGTTGGAATTCACTCAGTCTTTATATATTAAGAATAAAGAACACATTAAGAATTTAAAATTTGTAAACATTTGACCTTGAAAATACCAAAGAATATACTAAAAATATAAGGTTCTTCAGAAATCTTGTTAAAAATTTCATAAATATATAAGAGAATTTATCCATAAGATTAAATTTGGCAATCACAATGCGAACAGGGTTATGGACTGTTAGAAAAGAAAAATAAAAGTATCAATTCCAATAATATTAGCAAGCAGTATTTCTTTACTACTTATTTCAAATTCCCGTATGTGATTTTTGTTAATTAAAAAAATAGGTGTTTTCTCTAGTTATACAGAGAAATTTTGTGTCTTTTATAGTCGGTGGCATAATAATCTGGGATCCAAGAGTTTATGTCTTCATTTTATATTAATTCACAAAGACTGGGCCTGCCGAAATAGAGGAAGTCGTAATTAAGTCGAAGTGGAGGAAACGGACAGAGTGACCGATTTGATTTGGGTTTTAGCTGCCTAGCATGGAGTTAATATTTTTACGAAAAATGTGCAGTGGGTTTACGGTGAAAACAATCCAACAAGCAGAATAATGGAGAAAGACACTTTATTTAAAGAACATTCCAGACAACACGAAGCACAAATGACAAGAGAAATAGCACTTGTACAAATGAGCAGCATAAACAGGCAGAAAATCACTAATAACAACAGTTACAACATTTTCAATACCGCTCGGAGTTTATCAGCTTACCAGCTCGCACTGCGAACAAATTTCCAAAGAGATTCCAGAAGTTCAAACACATTCACATTCCCTCGTCTCAAGGTATTCATAGTCTTCACGACAGGGAGTGATGTCACATCTAGAACAATCTCTATATTTCTGCTCCTAATAGAGATAGGACGATGATTCTAGTACTTTCGAAGACATTCATTTTCTCGCCAAAATTGTCGCTAAGTCACCAAAATTGTCGCGAAGTTGTCGCCAAGGTCGGGAGTCATTCGCATCCATTACGAATGCTCTAAGAAACATTCTTTCTAACCACAGGGCTAACATAGCAGGAAAAACGGTTTTACAGATTTGCAACAATATGTTGGCGTTTACTTGACTTTTCAAAGCCAAATACGAGAAGAGGACCAAGGGAAAAAAAGAATAATTTGCCTGGGACAATGTCCAATTCCATATCTCAACAATTACGAATAGAACAGTGATATGATTTCCATTGAAACTATGTTTAATGGAAAGCAATTATGAAAAGAACGTGCATAAATGACATCTATTAATTTTATTTTACAATTTTTAATATACTGGGTGGCCATAAAATAACTTTCCCTGTTTGGAGGCACATGCAGCTAAAACTAATGAACGGAATGCAACCAAATTTCATATATAGACTTCTGTGGAAGGCATAGAGAGATGATTTAAGAAAAAATGTAGCAAAATTATCCAACAGGGGAGGTTTTGGCGCTACTGTCACGTACGCACTATGAAATTTGCACACTCGAGGTAGATTATGCGAATTTCCTAGTGCTTATGTGACAGCAGTGTGTGTAAAAGAGCTTTACGAGTAAAATACTCTCAATTAAGTTAGGACGTATTTTAAGCACAAATCAAAGGTCAGTCAAAGAACTGTTGACTGAACGTTAGCTCTCCCCATTTTAAAAGGGAATGAGTGATGCTGCTGTCACATAAGCACTAGGAAATCTGCATAACTCCAGTACAACAAAGATATTGCACAAAATTGTACGATATTGAACAATATTCGCAATATTGTATAATACCATATAATATTATATAATATCGAACAATATTGTACAATATCGTGCAACATGTTGAGCTACTTGTTAATCTATCTCGATTGTGCAAATTTCACAGTGCGAACGTGACAGTAGCGCTAAAATCTCCCCTATCGGTGACTTTTGGTACTACATTTTTTTGCGGAAATCATCTCCCCATGTCTTCAACAATCTATATATGAAATGTGGTTTTATTCCGTTCATTACTTTTAGCTGCATATGCCTTCAAACAGGGAAAGTTATTTTATGGCCACACTATATTACAGGTCTTTGTAACCGTGAGGTGGCTCGCGGATATCTCTACTTCAATACTAGGTTTACTGAGTGAGTCACTGTGACTCATATAAGATTTTATTGCTATATATAAAGGAAACTTAAAAACTGCTTTTAAAATCATATGTTGGTTTTTAATTGCATAACGAAATACTTACAAATAGAAATTCACCACTCCGTCCCCTCTTCCCGCTGGTGTGGTCAATTTCATTACCAATTTCAATGAGGTAATGAAATTGGTCTCAATTTTTCGCCAATCTTAATTACCTACTAATTGAATACGTTGCAAAAACGGGATAAAAAACATTTCCCCGGCAGGGGGCGTAGCATCCCCGACAAGGGGCCCTTTCCCCCGGTCCTCTTACTGGTGCCACCCCTGCTGATAAAACTAAACTAAAAATAAACCCTCCGTTTCCGAATGTGGTATATATATTTATATTATTAGGAGTCTTGACTCATTAAATGATTTTATAGTTAATTGTATTAAACATTTACGATACAACAAGTAATGATAAATACACTACTTTTATAGCAATAACCCTTTTTGAATAACTATACAGGATGTACTATAAATTTGGACGGCTTTTAAAAACTTCATGATAAATACTGGCGTAGAATAGTTCGATTTGTACTTATTCACTTGTGAAAGAGTTCAATTTTTTCTGACATAAGGAAAAAAATAGCTAAAATTCTCGACGATAGTATACACAATTGCCATGAGCTCAAAAGTTGTCGATTTCCATCTTCTCTTAAAGCTGTAAAATTTCAGGAAACTAGACATTTCAGCACCACTTATTGGAAATATTTTTTTCTTGTCTCACAAAAAAGTCGACTCTCTTATAAGTCCAGACTCCGGAACACCAATTTCTTAATTTTTTATGACATTTTTTAAAAACTCCGTCCTAATTGTGTCCTCCATGTATATTGATATTTCTCCATTCTTTATTTTTTATCATACAGCAATATGTAGTAATTATTATCGGATCTGTTGTTATATTTTAGATAATTTTATTAGAATAGAGATAATTTAAATAATTATCAATACTGTAATGTTCTTTCTTTATATTTCTTTAATTTTATGGAACTTTGCGAGGAAATTATTTTAACTTCGTTTTAAAAAAAATCCACAAGGTTTCATTTGTCCTGACGTTTGGTTTTATTTTATTGCAATTAAATCACTACGGATTGACTTTACGCCCTTAAAATGTTTTCTAACAATCTTAACTTGTAATATTCAATACCTGCAATGTTATAAATAATTTTTTAGCATTGAAATAAACAGGAATGATTCGGGATTAAGACAAAGAGACATACGAGCGAAAACGCCCTATTAACAAGTGACATTATAACGAGGCCGTATTATTTATTTTACTCGAATCAGTATCCTCATTAGTGCACAACACCGAATATTTATTGCGTTACTTTTAAAAAGAATTTAGCATTTTTATGTGAAAAAAGTAGATAAATTCGCAGATAAATAAATTCCATGAATCCTTTTCCCAAATAATAAGAAACTGAGCTAATAAAAAAAACAAGTTTTGCTTAAGTTTTTAACAAACACTTTATATCTAGAAATGTA
This sequence comes from Araneus ventricosus, assembly GCA_013235015.1. Lineage (NCBI taxonomy): Eukaryota > Metazoa > Arthropoda > Arachnida > Araneae > Araneidae > Araneus > Araneus ventricosus. The sequence goes on from BGPR01000024.1 coordinate 802,838, forward strand.
AATTTTATGTTTGTCCTTTCTTTTAGTCTGGATTATGGATAAAAATCAAGCAGCAGAAAATGCGTCGATGTTTGTAAAGGGTTCCCTGAAAATGAAACATTTTGAATTGATTTCAAAATAAGAATTCTTTGAAATGCCTAAACTTGTCAACTTTGTCTTTTTATAGGAAACGCAATGCTTTCAAATATCCATTAATATTTTCGTGAACATAATGGAGCTATTTTAAACTTCATTAACTTTTTCCTGCCGTAGACTGTTGCAATCATTTATAAAGAAAAGAGATTGCTTCTGTTGCGTGATTTCATGATAACTAATGAAAAGCAATTTCAAACGCGACAGATTTTCAGTGTGTGTTTGAAATACAAACTAATTATAGCAGGAACAGATTTTTAAAAATAAACCGTATGGGGAAGGTAAACATCATCTGATTATTAGGATACGGAATGTTTGCAAAAGTCTGCACAAAGAAAAGAGAACATCTTTAAAATCTCGCTAATTTCAAACGGTAAACTCAATTTGAGAAAACTGCGAGAATTAAAAGGATAATTTTCGCGTTAAAGGGTGGAATAGATTTTTACGAAATATTCTGAAACTTATTCCGACATAAAAGGAGATCAAACAATATTATTCAGCAAGAGAGCGTAAATTTTCAGAAATGTTCACTGTTTACATAAATAAAAGCTTTTACAGATATTCACATTGGAAAAAAACGGTCTATAAGTTTCAGACTGAAAGCAAACAGTTTAAAATTATATTACCTCAATTTATTTCTAAAATGTTTCTTATAAATTTATTTCGATGAATGAAGCTGAGGTAATGTAATAAAAATTTAATTGGAAATTCCTTTTATAGGTTCTCTTCAATTTTTATAGAAGGATTCAGATAAGAAAAATGACAGTGATAATTTTCCGCTAAAGCAATACCAACTGTTGTAAGGAAAAAGCCATCAGTTAGTGCTCAACCGAAAATTATCCTGAGTTTTTGGTGATTTGCAGGTAAAACATCTTTATTGACTAAGCAGAGAGAGGGCACTGTTTCAACTCAGCCATTCAGCATTTCGTCTGTCTATAAGTTTGTTTTGCGCAGTCACGACCACACGCGTGTTTCGATTTTCCTCGAATTTGGCATGAACTTTCCTTAAGGTCATAAAAAACGACGTCAAGTTATTTTTTAATTTCATTTCAAGATGGTGGTTGTATTAATGGTTTCGATGTTTTGGATAGTTTGGCACTATTAAAACATTTGAATTATTTTGGTAACGGCGAGACATTTGAATGCAGTTTTCTTAATTATGATAAAAGCGGGTATTAAATTGTAATTTTATTAATGCTGATAAAAGTAGGCATTGAATTGTAATTTGCTAACTGAACGAGCGAAAAGAGGTTTCTGCTTCAACTCGGGCATTTAGCATTTCGCTTGTCTATAAATTTGATTGCTACGCATTCACGACCAAACGAGCTGTTTGATTTTCTTCGAATACGGCATGAAAGTTCCTTGAGGTTATAAAAACCGACGTTTATGTAAGAATTTTTATTTTTTGATTCCGCCTAAATGAATGACAACTTTCAAAATGGATAAATCTTTAATAACTGCAATGAAGAGGAGATCTTAGCTTTTCTTTTTGAAGCTAGGTTACTGTTCACAAAGCTACTATTTAAATAAAGAGGCAGATTAAAATAAACTATACGAAATTCATATCAAGAAGACACAATAGAATACATAAATTTTCCCAATGGTTTGCATTATAAATATAAAAAAATAAATAATTATCATGCAAGGGAACAAAGTTCACAAAATTAAAATTATTGCTGTTTCTGAGAGCGGCGTTCTGTATCATTTTGAATAATTAATAATTGAGACCTAAGCAGTGAGCCAAAACTTTTTGCCAATCGATTTTCACCTTAGTATATCTATTTGAAAAAATTCTGGTATTTACATTACCGCTATCTTTTGAAAGCTTTTTTTTTGTTTCTTTGTTAAGGGGTGATAGTGAAATTTCAATACATTCTTTTTATCTCTAGATACTGCGGATTTTTATCAAGTTTAGTCGCTTTTCTCTCAAATTGCGCAATAACCTTCGCCATATAGTCACGATAAACTAAAAACAAATAAATGAGTTGAATATTTTCACTAGATGGAGTGGGAACGGTAGGTAAGGGCAATATCTAAAACAACATATAATTTTTTCTTTGGACTTAAGTGGGAAATACACGCAACAACTAAAAATGTATAATATATTCTTCTTGGACGTGAGTGGCAACACGCGTGTCTGGAAGATCTTTCTAAATATGTGCAATTTTTGTTTAGATTCATAGTGCAGAGAAAAAATTAAGTTATTTTTCAGTAAAATTGCCTATCCTCGTTGACGGATGAGGTCAAAAAATTTGATCTAATCCCTGATTTGAAAAATTTACCATCAATTTTGGTAAATAAATAAATAAACAAATAGATAAAGGCCGATTTTTATTCACCAAATTTGCTGTATTTCTGAAAATTCGTGTTCCGATACACATCGGCAGATTGACTCACAAATTGCCACTAATTCAAAAACGGCTCTTTCAGGTTAGAGAACATCCAAAGCTTCGAAATAAATCAAATTCTTGAGGTCAAATTATTTGTGAACATCACAGTCACAAATAGTCAAGTAGAAAAATAAAAAAACACAAATAAGATTAAAAGTTTCATCAAGAGGTAATCAACAAGAAACAATACTACTTTCTTGAAATAGAAATGAAATCCATAGATGAAAGTTCCAGAAAACCCAAGCAATTCTAAGCAGAAATATTCAGTAAGTGATTTCATTGCTATAAACTTTCTTTCATAACATTCTTTCAAGCTGTATTTGCCTTTTAAAATTGTTAAGTACGGTTATTCTCAGTTTTTCCCCTTTGGTTGTTGTTGTTAATTTGTAGGAAAGGCGCAGACATATGACAAAATCAAAAGTCGAATTCCAAAAGATTCCAGCTTGACAATAAACATCAATTGACTCAAACCAACAACACTGTACTAGAGAAAAGGAATTACATCTAAAGAGATATCTGAAAATTGCTTCTGAAAAATGCTTTATGAGATATAGTGATTCTGCCTTTACTACTTTCATATTTGGTTTCCAAAAGATTTATTTATTTGCATAAAGATTGTCATTTTTCAATGCAAGATATTACATGAAATTATTAGATTAATAATTCTACGGGAAAATATTTCAGTTTTGGTAAAGAAATATTTTGGTAAAGAAAAACAGGGAAAAAAAATCCAAGATTTGCAAATATTATCTTTTCTTCTAAATATGAGATATCTTGATTGGCATTCTGTTTCTTGTGGATTTTAACTGAGAGATCGGGAAAAAATAGATTTCATTAAAAATTTGAAACAATGACTTTCATCTTTTAACATAAGATATGCTTACACTGTATTGACAAATTGGTGGAAAAATTTACGCAAGAAAATCGGTTGTGTCTTTCAGTAACTTAGATGAGATCATTTTTAATGCTGTATCATGATACCTTAGATCAGAAAAAGAACAAGTATTGCTATTTATATCAAAAATTATTAATTTGTTCAATAAATTATTTGCTAGTGATGGTTGTTATAAAATTTTTGTTTTTAAATGAAAAAGTATTGACCCTTTAACTATGGGTAAAACTATACACGACTAGAACGCCAAACGCAAAAAATAAATAAATAAAGTCGATTTTAACATAATTGTTATTCTTGTTTGTAAATTAGTAAAATGACTTAAATTATGCTTTAGAACATCACTTAGACAAAAATGAAACTCCACTTGATTAATTTTGCGAGAAAAATTATAAAAAATAGTATAAGTAATGTCATTCAAAAAATATACTAAAAGTCAATAAACTATATACATAAATTCCACAAGTAAAAGCTGTATGTAAAAGTTTTAAAGTGTCTAAAATTATCGGTGGATATCTGTACGTCTATTGGCGACCACCGTACATAATAATACACTACTGGCCAAAAGTATTGCAAGGTTTATAAAATTCGAAACATTGGAGTTATTTTGAATAGAATGGTTCACAATCAGTTGTGGAGAATCGTAGAATCGGGGGTGCTCACGTTTCACAGAGAAGATTTTGTCACTAGGACATTTAGGGGACGGTCCACAAATTGATGAAGACGAACAATATGTGGGCTCACCACGTTTCACAGAAAACTGATGATCTTTTGAAACTTTCAGCAGTCGATTTGATTTTTATGCATAAAATTGCTTACATGCATTTTTATGAAAAATATCATTAATATTCGGGAAGATATGAAGGTTTCTTTAAAACATTCCAAATTTTTTGCATGTTTTTTGCTTATAGCATGAAGAATTTTCTTTCAAATTTTGCAAAACTTACTTAATACTTGACAAAATACTAGTGAACATTTTAATAAAATTTGAAATAAATACGTTGAATAATAAAGGAAATACGGGTATTTTTGGTAAAAAGTGCTTTAGTACGCATGCGCGAAACGTAGAGTAATTTTTTCTTCATAACGTCAAAGCCAGATGTATAGGACAACTTATGTAAAAATTCTAGTTCAATTCCGTTCATATTCAGAAAGTTGTCAGAATTGCAAACAGCTGAATTTTAGTTTCTCTCTAAGAGAAGATAAATAATGAAGGGTTTTCCACAAAATGATATTGTTGCGAAAATGAAATGTCACTTTCCTGCCTCGCTAGTCTTACGGTTGGGAAGAGAGTTCTACAGGGGTACGTACGACTCTAAACCCCTGTCCTTGGCGACACACTTAGCGACCATTTTGGAGACAAAACGAAGGACCTCAAACATAGTACAATTTTCTCGATATCTATAATAAGAGACGAGATCAGGATTTCTCCAGAGATTTCTATGTGACGTCACGCCCTGTCAGGAACACTATAAATACTCGTCAGTAGGATTCGACGGGGAACTTCTTTGGAGTGCAAACGCTATTGAAGAATCACTTTGGAGTTTCGTCTGCAGTGCGAGCTGAGCGCTATTGAAAGTGCAGTTACTCTAATTGTTAGTGAATTGCTGTCTGTTTGTGTTGCTATCTCCGGAAGTGCTGTTACTGTTATTCCTAGTGATTTGTTGCCCGTCTGTGTTGATAATCTTTATAAGTGCTATTGTTCCTGTTACCTGTGCTTCGTGTTTTCTGAATAAACCTTCATTCTCCACTATCCTGCTTGTTGGACTGCATTCACGTACACCCCATACGATTCTCGTAACAATATTCATGAAACTTGAATCTTCGAATAGTTATATTGAATTGTTTAAAGGTTGGGAATAGGTTAAATATTCATGCATACTTATAAATTAAGAAAACCGCTCATCATTTAGCTTTTCTTAGAGAGAATCTAAAATTCAGCTTTCTGCAATGCTGAGAATTTTCTGAATCTTAACTGTTTTGAAGTGGAATTTCCACATAAGTTGCTCAATACATCTGGCTTTGAAGTTATGAAGAAACAACTAATCTACGTTTCGCGTCTGCAGTAAAGCAACATAAAGTTACTAAAAATACTCATATTTCCTTCACTATACAACGTATTTATTTCAAATTTTAATAAATGCTTCTCTAGCATATTGTCAAGTATTAAGTAAGTTTCGCAAAATTTGAAAGAAAACTCTTCACGTTATAAGGAAAAAACCATGCGAAAAATTTCGGATGTTTTAAAGAAACTTTCATATCTTCCCGATTATTCATAATATTTTTACGAAAGTGCATCCAAGCAATGTCCGTAAAAAGCAAAACGATTACTCAAAGTTTCAAAACAGTATCAGCTTTCTGTGAAGCGGGGTGAGCTCACATAATTTTCGTCTTCAACAATTTGTGGACGGTCTCCTAAATGTCCTAGTGACAAAATCTTCTTTATAAAATGTGAGCTCCCGCGATTTTCCACAACTGATTGTGAGCCATTGTATTCAATTTAACTCCAAATGTTTGGAATTTTCTAAATCATGCAATGCTTCTGGCCAGTAGTGTAAGTTTGAAAAACACGAATCGTCTATCGATGATCATTAGAATGCAAGGCGGACTTGCTATATCGCTTATTGACGGCAGGCGGAATTAAGGGGTTTAATCATGTTAATTAATTCTTAACAAGATTGTAAGTAAACTAGTACTTTCTCGTATACAAAGTTTAGCACGAAATAGAAATACGCATCGCAGAATAATAAAAAGATTGTCCGAAACGTGGTAGCATGTTAATGTTTTGGCTTCATTGAACTGTCTTCCTGACTTGAATGCATCAGCAACTGCACTGCGTGCGTAGGGATTTTTACAAATGCCAAATTACACTGAATTTAGATAAAGAATGCCAGCCTAAAAGCATTATCATGTCAAAAAAACATGCAGTGTTCTGAAATACGTTAAAGCATTAGTTAGTAATAAACTGAAAAATCTAATATTTGTTTTCATTTAGTCGCACGAGAGCAAATGAAATATTAACGTTGATTATTCGCAATCTTAATCAATCTTATTATTTGCAACCTTATCAATCTTCGCGGTTATAAAAAGGGAAAGCAAAACAAAGCAATCATCTAGAAAATTGTATATAAAACTAATTTTGAAATATGTATTAATATTTGAGAAAACCTCACACGAAAATAAAATTGGGGTCACTGCAAATTTAATTTTTTAAATTTTAAAGTGGCGTAAAAATGTTTTTGTGCGATAATATGCTCCCAAGTTATTGAGGAAAAGTGTTAAAATTTTTATTAACATCCAATTAACTAAAATGTAATTTAAAATGTTGAAAACCTCTTTCTTGGTGAACTGCCTGTAAAGGTTCTTGAACTATCTTTGTATCACGTATGTCGCATCACGCAATTTGCAGATACCTTTGCAATTATCTATAAACATTATCATGGTAACATATTTATCACATGGACGAGGTTTATGTTTTGTTTATTTTGGATTCACTGACCGTTTTCCGGTAACCCTCCAATTGATTTAAGCAATCTTCAAAGCCATTTATATATTGTATCAAGCGCCTTCGAACCAGTTCTTTCTTTAGTACACAGACCGTTGAATTTTGTGTTCTTTGAATTCATTTAATTCTTTTTATTAAAAACGGCTAAAAAAGAGCTATTAAAGCGGGTAAATTCCAAATGGAAAGATTATAAGTATCTAAATCGTTTGTTTAAAAATTTAACCGCCAAACAAGACTTAAAAGTCGCCAAAAAGAGCGAAAACGAGCAATTATTGCAGCCTTTCCAAAAAATTAGACTCTTATTTTAAGTAAACATTGAGAGCTACAGCAACAGGAACATAAAATTTAATATTTTCAAAGTATCCTTAAGCCATAACATTAGAACACTACTTTAAACATTAATTAACATCTTCAAACAGAGAGTTGAAATTTTGAAGATTTCCATTGACATAACATTATCATTGTAAATCGGTGGGCATAGTGGAACTTCTTCTTTACCTCAAATAAACAAAAAGAAAACTAGTCCATAAGAGAAATACATCACATCGTCAAAAAAATTAATCCTGATGAAGTTTAGTTCCGTTTCAGACCGAATATAGTTCGAAAAATATTTTCTGGAATTATTCTAGAAACTTTTCTGGAAAACCTTCTCTGTGAACACGACAACTTAAAAATGAAGCAAAGATGGAAAGATAAAATTTAGTATGAGGCCTTTTCACCAAAACTGTGATTTCTATCAAATTTTGCACAAAATCAATCAATAGGAATTCAAACTGTCCGTCAACCGGCAAACGATCTGCTTGTTTGTCTTTCCGTGTGGGAACACGATAACCAAAAAAACAACAACAAGCAAGATGAAAGAAATTTGGTGCATCGACTTGACATTAAAATTGCAAATGAGTATGAAATTTTGGACCCAATTTGTCAAAGACAAGAGATCCAAAATCCATATTCGACTTCACGATATTACGAAGCTAAACACAAAATACTCTGAATTGTGTTAGTATACGTGAAAAGCGAGGGAGGAAGAGACAATCCCGATGTTTTAAATGAAATTAATAGAACCTAACCACATGATTATATTACTAATTCGAAAGAATCCCTTGACCCATATATGTCAAAAGTCTCGGCTTTATATATAAATTCTTTTCTTAGTCAGTCTAAATTCTATCAATAAACTTTTTTTAAAAACCAAAATTCAGTCTTTGCAGAAATTTCCAACAATCCTGTACGTGTGAGTACCGAAAAATAATACACTCAATAATACAGTTTGTGCAAGTAACTACATAAGTTACTGGATGTAAAATCAATAAACATTCACCAAAATCACCATCACCAGTCAAAAATCGAGTATTTCAAAAGGCATGACATCTCAAAGAATAACGGGAAAATGTTATTTAATACAGCATCTTTTTCGTATAGCAAACTTGAAGAAGATTCCTCCATTCCTCCTTCCACTGGTTTTCCGCTCCTGAAGATGCAGACTCTTCCAAAAGCATTTTGAGATTTCGATGTCATTGTTGATAGGAAGATTAAAGTGCATTCTTTGCCGAAATGTCGGCTCTTTCCCTCGATGTCCTCTTACGTGAGTAAAATAAACATTGACATGATGTTTATTTTAGTCACGTAAGAGGAGAAACCTTAGGCTCTATTTTATAGAAGAATACTATTCGACAGTATCGGTTTTTGAGTACATCGATCGGTTAACATGGTTTCTGGAGAATATGGCATTATTCTTTAGTTAATGGAATTTGTTTTTTCATTTTTATTTTTTTTTCCTGCACGAAAGATACATAGGAACATGACGTACCCAGTAGCACAAAGATATTGTGCGATATTGAACAATATTGTATAATATTATATAATATCGAACAATATTGTATAATATTATATAATATCGAACAATATTGTATAATATTATATAATATCGAACAATAATGCACAATATCGTGCAACATGCTGTGCTCCCTGGGATACCTATATTTGCAGCGGCGAGCATGCCAAAACGCTCATTGTTGCCTTTCTTCGAAACGGAGAACATCTCGGAACGCTTCATTTTCTTTCTAACAGGTACGGCAGGAGTGTGAGACGCTCCGAGAAATGAACAAAGAGCGTCCCAGAAGACTATTTGCAATGAATGTGCTAATCGTCAAAAAATAGACGTTGATAATTTGGCGGAATTTTGAATTTTCAGACCTCCGCAACATCGAAAAAATGATTTTTTTAATCATGTCTGGGTATCAGTCAGTTTGTACGTGTGAATATGATTGACGTGCAAGACTGACAAAATTTAGAATCTGAACAGGAAAACTGTACATAAATATCAAATTTTTGACTCATTCTGCAGGAAATCAATAATGTTCGGTACAGATGCTCTACGAGAGATTAGGGTAAATAGAAATTATGCCTATAACATTATGAAATGAAACTAGAAGAAAAAGTCATATCTAAAGAATATCACTGACAAAGCAAACAATATTATGTAATGCATTATCGCGTTAACAACATCAAAAACGACCATTCATTATGACATGCACAAGCCTTGGGAATTTAATAGTAGCAAACATATAATTGCAGTCGATATATCATTTTTTACTAGCCATAAGCATTTATAGTTCTACGATGCAGTAATCAGCGTTGCGTACAATATGTTTACTGTGGTATGAAATTCGCCGAACTCCTGAAGCAGTACCAATTCTGTTAATGGTTCGGATGGAGAGGTATATCGCTTTAAGAAGCTCTGGAAACGTTCAGTAGCAAATGCATGAGATGGTTCCTTTCTCTTTGGAATGAATTCATAATTTCAGGAGCTTAAGACGGGTGGAGCGACTCCCAGCAACAGCGAGCAAAATAATCAGTCACATGATGCTATCGAACTGTTCAAGGGATTCCTAAATGGACTGCCCAATCCGAACCATCAACAGAACTGGTACTTCTTCAGATATTCTACAACTCCACATTCTCGGAAAAAAATTGTATACAACGTTGGTGACTATACCGATGACCTACAAACGTTTCAAGCTAGTACCTATATGGAATCAGCTGTAATTGTATGATTGTCAGTATTAAATTTCCAACTCTTCTACTGTCTGTCGCCACGAGAACTCTTCTCGCCAAGTTGTCTCGTTGGCGGCGGTCACTATAAAAACAGGTTATCGTAGGACGAATCCATTTCGAGTAGGTAGAAGTTCACGAATGATGCTCTCTTTTTATCACTGCAAACTGGCGCCAAGAATAAAATGAAACCCCGACTTCCGTCGGATTCTTCCGACCGCCGCCGACAACGAGACAACTTGGCGAGCAGAGTTCTCGAGTCGGAAAGACAGTATTTCGGTTTCAAGTTCTCTCTTCATTGTGAAGTTGGCTGGTTACGCGAAACAAAACAGGAGACACCAATTCTCTCTACGGAGACTGTTGCCATCCTATGGAAGAAAATTGTTTTAAGTTTTTAGCTTTTGTCACTGAGATCAAAAGCACAGGTGAACCGACCGGAGAATGGTAAAACATATGTAACGCACCAATCTTGCCATTTGAGGAAAGAAGCCATAAGACAAGAATTGACGAGTTGCTTGAAATGTGTAAAGAATGGGATTGTACATCTGCTTCGGATTCAGGGCCGGTTTTACCATTCATTAGACGATTCTAAGAAACTGCCTAGGTACACCACCACAATGCAGTGTTTCTCCGTCAGAAAAAAATACCATTCGTTCATTGGACTTCCCCCTCATATAGTTAAAATATTAAATTTCACTATGTATTTAAATTTCATTGTGCTATTATGCATATAAATGAATTGTTGAAGTTTAAAGTGCAATTTAACAAGATTTATTGAAAATATTTTCTTCTTTTTAGTGTAAATGAAACACTATTTTTTTAATTTAAAAAATCAGTAATTTCTGTATCAAATTTGTGTATATTTGGCAATTTTACGTTTGGTTATACATGAGAATATGTAAGTACGTATGAATAAGGGACTTTAGATTTTTTTCTACCTTGGGTCGTCACATATCCTTGCACCCCTCCTGTTCAGATGGACACGTACCATACCAATGACCAGACGACACTTGAAGGCTAAATTCTCCATCTTTGCTATATCCTAGTAGCACTAAACTGATTTTGCGAAAATAATCATTTTTCGGTCTTTTTTCTATTTTTAAAGACTTCTTTATTAAGATCAGTGCTAATCTATTTTATGTCTTTTAGTATTTATTTGCATGATAATGAGGAAAGTGCAGTTTTAAAGCAATGTAGGTAGCATCAACTCCGACCGTTCATACACCTTTTTTTTTATTTTAGTTTATTTTATTTCTTGATTCTTCAAGAAATAAAATAAACTAAAATAAAGCTAGCTTTTCTCTAAAAGCATTGAACACAATCGCAACTTTAAGAAAATGAGTCGCATCTACGAAACAACAATACACGTTGCGCAATTCAAAGGGAAAAACCTATACAATGAATTCTGAAAGTTCTCGAACAAGACACTAATGAAGCCTATTTCTCCCGAAACCCAATACTCGCAGGAATTCGTCTCGGAACGGAAAGAGAACCGGAACTATGTAAAATAAATCTTTTTGCTCTCGTTATCGAAAGACCATTGTATATAACCTGGCAGCAGTATTCCAAAAAGGGGCGGAATAGTTATTGCCTCCGCGAATTGCAAATGTGCCTGACATTTTCATTCCAGAGGATGCGGCGAATGGAGGAAAAGGAATGTAAAAAATAAGTTACGCGTGTATGGGAGGACAAATTGGGCCAGGTTAAGGTTATGTTTCCCTTGTTATTTTGGAAGCATGTTGATTTCTTTCTTCTCAAAAACTTCCAGTGCCGACTCTATTGATTCTAATCTTAACGCTCGAAATGTTTTAATCAAGTTATTTGGGAGAGGAAGTGTTCTTAAGAAAGTATTTTCCATTTTTGTGCTATGTAAACATGTGTTTTCAGTAAAGGTTCAAGAAGAGGCAATATAAACATGTAGGAGGAAAATATTTACTCTTGTCAGTTTCACCTGACTTACCAGATTTTCAAAAGTGTGGCTGTCAGCAGTATCGACAACAATGTGTAGGTGGAATGTATTGTGTATCTAAACGTCCAGACCTTTCTTTTCCATTATGTATCCGTTCCTTTCAATTCTTTTGCTACTTTCTGTATGTTAAATATTTCATATTTACATTTTCGATACTATAAAGTAAAAAAAAATATTCTTCCTGTGACTGGTCATAATAGTTTTTACCCTGTATAGAATAATACTACTAACCCAAGACATATTGTGTCTATAGGAGGGATGCCAGAATGCCGTGCTGCAGATCGATGGAGATCGTCTTGCTAATGGAATTGTGAACATCTCTCGAAATTGTATTCTTGATGTACCAGCTATTGTACTAAGCTTTCTTTGTTGTACTTGTCTCTCTTAATAAAGTGCTTCTTGTATTGCGGTATTGTTTTGTTTTCTACTTCTTCTTTCTCCAGCAGAATGGAGTTTTTGGCCATGCTTTCCCACATGAATATGGTTCATAACGATGTTCTCTAACACCCTTCAAATTTCATACTCGAAGTTTCGAGACAACCTGTACAGAATGTCTGAAATTCAAACATCGCAAATGGTGCCTACTAATCTTGAGCTTCCGATTCCTCCCATCTTTAACTTCAGAACGGTACTGTAGTTATAAAAGTGGTATCTAGGTATAGTAAAGTGGCTATACGCCGCTTAACAGCAAAATTCAGAATTAGAATTTTTATCTTAAAAACGTACGTCATTATTGATCTCGTAAGAAAGTCACTATGCGGCATTAATGCCTTGATTAGAATACATAAAGCCTGCATAGTTTGGTCGCGATTTTCAAAATTGTGAAATGACAAAACTTTAAAGAAATAAACATTTAACTGCCATTAGTTTCATTGTCCTTTTTGCTGCCTCAACGCACATCTGAATGGACATGGACTACAATTCCCGCTGCAGACTATTCAACATGACAGATGTTTGACGATGCTTCTGACAACACGCTGTCACTAGCATCGGCAATAGTCGTTGGAGGTCTTGCTGTATTTGGCGGAAGGGATTTCTATCTGTTGCCTGTCATCATTTCGTAAAAATCATGCTTCATTCGTCGATATCATGTCTACACGGGAAGTTGACCGGAACTCCATATGATATCTGGAAGGACATGGACTACAATTCCTGCTGCACACTATTCAACAGGGCAGATAACATGCTGTCACAAACATCGGCAAGACGTCGTCAGATGTCCTTCAATGTTTCCCGGAAGGGATTTCTGTGTGTGGCCTGTCATTATTTCGCAAAAAGCATACTTCGTTCGTCCATATCATGTGTACAAGGGAAATTGATCGGACCTATACGTGATTTCATCGTAAGTTGTACCACGCACAAGTAGTGCCTGCAAAAGTGTTGTATAGTAGGGATGCTTTTTTGAGAAGTATAGAAAACTCAGTCTTCTCATGGCTTCACAATTTTGGAAATTTCGAACGAAAAAATGTGGGTTTTATGTGTTCTATTCTTAGCATTAATGTCAGCAAGATATTGTTCACACCAAATCGATGTTGTTCTACAGCATTTTTGTTTGTTCTTATTGTAAATACAATAGTAGTGCTTAAAATTTAAATATTTGACTCAGAGAAAGAACATTTATTGCATGTTAGGTAATACCATACTGATGCTTTGAATGATAATCAAATTAAAAGAATATATTACACAGCAATTTAACTGGCCTTCTCCTAGCCAGTAGATAAGCTGAATTATCAAGGCAGAGTAGTATCAGCAATTAATTTATATCGGATATTTATTTGAGGTAAAGCCTAGGTGTAAGAACGAAATACTTTGTAATTTAATAAGTAAAAGTTTTGTAAAACGTTTATCTCGTTTTCCTAGAACATTTTTACCTATGTAAGTGGTTTACCACGATTTACACTTTCCTATTACACCAACTATTTACTAATTATTTTCACTATTTACACCAACTATCCTACTAGTCTCTTTAAATGTGTAAAAGAACGGTAATACTGTATTACATAGATAATAACATTCATCATAGTTTTATAATTCAAATAAATTTATTCAAATGAATATTTGTCAATTATCGAAATTTTACAATTTTAATTATTAATACGCTAGTTTTTTTATTTTTTACATTAAAATTATATTTTTTCACAAATTATGGCTCAACCAATCGTCATTATTTCGGCTATTTTGAAACTGATAATCCTCGTTTGACAGTGAGACATCATAGGAATTTATCAGGTTTCAACAGAATACGATTCTTTCCACCATTATAACTCTGCTCGCCAAGCTGCCTCGTTGGTAGGAGAAATCAATTCAGCGTAGGTAGAAATTCAAGACTGATGTACTCTTTTTACCGCCGTCAACTGACACCAAAAATAATATAAAATCCCGACTTCCGCCGGATTCCTACTATTCGATATGGATCTTTCCTAACACAACCTATAACGACTACCGTCAACGAGAGAACTTATATTGCAGAGTTCTGGTGGCGGACAGACAGTAGGGTTGTCTGTCACGATGCGGATTAATTAGATCTCTAGTCTCTGAGCACGTCGTGTTGCAGATATTTTTACAAGGATAACAGGAATGCGCTATGCTAAAGTTTCAAGAGAACTTTTGAAATGAAGTAGGGTATTTGTAATAGATGAATCAACTCTTTATTACTATATAGCCGAGAGGGCCTGTTTGGATGGACTTCTAGTGAACGGATGGTTAGGACGAAGAAAGTATCATTGAACTTGTGTGTGAGAGAGAGAGACAAACGAAACAATTCTTAAAGCTGAAGACTAGCCACAATTAACGAATTGAGAACGGCCATTGTAAAAGAATGCTTCCAAATGACATTCTTAGTGCCGTTTGCAATTCCATCGATTGCTTCTATCAGCAGCACTCGGTCAACAACGATCAACTGTTCGAATACTTCCGGCAAATGACAATATTTTACTTTTCCGTAAATGAATTTGAGTTATGAATCTTTGACCTACGTTGTTAATTAATTATGCAATACAGTAGAACCTCGGAATCCGAACGAATCGAGGCTGACCTCGGTTCGGATTGTCCGGAAAATTTGTTGAAATACTCTTGATATACCAAATGTAGTCAAAAATTGACTTTGCGTACTCTGAAAAGAGTACTGAAAGATTCGCATCGTCAAGCAGGTATAGTTCCCAAAGTCAAAAGAAGATAAATTATATTGTTTCTACTAATTAAGGTGCTTCTAAGATGCTGTATTCGTTCTTAAATACAAATTCAAATGTTTCTTTTAGAAATAAACTATCCGAAATTACGGATTCCTGGGGTTCGAATTTCCGAGGTTCCACAGTAGTTATTCAAATTATACAAGGCGCCCACTCTAATCGTGCATCAATAGCTAATTCTAACTGTTAGAGATAAATAAAGAGTTATTTTTATGTTGCTTGAATCAATAAATGTACGGCTAAGAAAATACGAAATCTAAATTTTCACGCAGTCCCCCCAGTCCTATTAGTTACATTTAGTAAAATTATCTCTATATACTAACATTTTAAACAAAAAAGTTCCATTCTTTTGAGATTAAAACTGAAGGTGTAATGAAGTTTTGAATTTTTTTTTATTTTAGGCCATTTCAACGGAGGCCAGAAGAGTCTATGATCGCTTAAGAGCTTTATCGAGGGGTTTTTTCCAACTGGAAAGATATACCTATCTCTAACGGCTTAGAAATTAGCTGTTAGTCCACGATTAAAGTGGAGACATTTTTGGAGGGTTCACCGCCCGCCTTAGCTAAGAAGAGACTTTTTAGATGAACAGTAAAACGTCAATACAAAATGTCACTTGGTTAACCATCAGTTTCTGTTATCCGTCATCATCTAAAAGGTTCAAAATAACATAGGTTTATAATATTTCAATATATTTCTATACATTAATACTCTTATATTGAAAGTTATATTCATCATTTTGTATTACAATATTTATGTATTATTCACTTTTAAAGGATGTTATTTTCATTTTCGTCCCAGGCCAGCAGTGAAATCACGTGACTGTACATATGTATTAAGAGATTTCTGTTATCTGTCTATTCGGTTATCCGCCACAGCGCTGGTTCCGACAGTGACGGTTAATCGAAGTTCTACTGTATATACATTTTATATATATTTTTGGTAGTTCCACCGTGCATACGTTATTATAACCATCCGCCACTGTACTGATAATGCCGTTCAGACGGTGAGGAAGTATGTCCACTTGTAACCACTCCTATGCCAACGATGCTAGATGAAAGATTATGAATTTTAGTCAGATTGGTTACTTCTAACTTTTTTATATAAAAATAATGTTATATGCAAATATCGCATTCATATTTCAAATAAAAATTATTTTCTTTGCACTGGATAGGTAGTCATACGTTGTTGCCTTTTTCGTATATGATATCTAATGAATAAACAGGTATGATTATTGCACCTTTCATTCCATCGACCACCCAACTAACCGAAAACCATAGATCAGGGTTTCTCACCCTCTGCAATTTTTGAATAACTACTTAGATGCAACGTTTGCAAACGTGTTCAAACACTATTGAGCCAAGCGAGTTGTTATTTATATGCAAAGCTTTGTTAGTATAATATGAACCAACGCTATAAAAGTGCTAAATAAACACATTAGCCTATAAAAATTTCAGAATGCAGCAGATAGGTTTGCTTCCGACCCGCAGAAATCGCGGTATACGCAGTCAGAGGTTTAATGACCACTTCACTAGTTAAAAAAATTAACCAGTTAATAAAAAAAATGGCAAAGCAGGATTTCATTTTGTTTCGTGACTTTTGGAACACACGATACAGATTATAATAAGCAAAAGCACAAATTAAGATATTCTACTCACCACAGTTAGAGGGATACGCAGTCAGAGGGTTAAACTGTGGGTATCGAAGACATGGATCTTCAATATTCATCAATATTTGAAAAAAAAGTATTTGAAAAATCTTGGCTTACAAGATTTCGTTAAAAATTACTATATAATTTTCCCTTTGGTTATCACGAATCAGTTTTAGTTTTTTTTTTTATTTATTTCAAATTTTGGAGTTGTGTGGCAAGATTTTTCTCACGGAAATTGGATAGCGAAATTTTTTTTCTATATCAAAAGAATTGAAGAGGCACTAGTATAGATAACGAAGACATAGATTTTCGGTTATTATTTTAATTGCATACGTTAGAGAATTCTTGTTCTGCAGAATATATCTGTACCTCAGAGGTAAACTGTCTTAACCCTCCGTCTGCGTATCCCGCCATTTCCGCGGGTAGAAAGCAGGTCTATTTACTGCTGCATCCTGCAATTTTCACAAAATAATCTGTTCACTAAGTACTAGCAAAGTATTGAATCGTATTGTACTGATACATTTTTGCATATAAATAACAATTCGCGTGGCTCAACGGTATTTGAATATGTTTGCAAGCGTTACATCTAAATAGTAATTTAAAATAACTACGCAGTCAGAGGGTTTGGACCAATTTCGCTGATTTGATGTTCTTATCGTATATGCGCTATCCCCCTCGCATCTTCAGATGGGACAAGTCTCGTAGCTGTAGGTTGAAAAGAGCAAAAGTTGAAAGAGCCTTTCTCAAAAAACAAATCGCGCATTTCAATGCATTGCGCTCTGGAGATTCTTTTGGATCTCTTGTAAAATTTTAAAATTGTTGCTGAAGATAGTTTACCTCTGTCGTATAGATCAGTGGTGCGCAAACTGTGGGTCGCGACTCCCAAAGGGGTCGTGAGAAAATTTTTGTGGGTCGCCAAATTCAAAGAAATTTATTTGCCAATAAAATAAAATACAAGACTTATTTTCAAAAACCGAGGTCGCTATCAATGGAGGGGTCGTGATAAAATTTGACACATAATAAAGGGAGGGGAAATGGAAATAGTTTGCTCGCCACTGGTATAGATAATTGGGCTTTCGATAAAACATGTTACGCAGGGAGTTAGGGGAAATCGAGGTAGCTGAAGCTCGTTTGAAATATACTCGACTTTTATGAAGGAACATGCAATAATTTAGTAAAGAATTTTTAGTACTCCTCCATCAGAAAGAGAGATTTCTTCAAGAGACATCTTTCTTTCTTTGATTCAGGCAATCAATGACACCAAAGCCATTATACAAAAGAATCGTAGAAACTTCTGCGTGGCACTTACACTGGAGCTGGGCAATTGGTGGGAGGCTCCAGACGTCCACCAGATGTCACTAATTGCATCACTTCTTGGTTGCCTCGGCCGGGATATGGCATGTAACCAAGCGATATGACTTCCCATAAAAGCACACCATACGACCTTTAAGAAAAAAAGAAAAATGAAACGGATTTAATTTATTTATATATATGTATTAACCCTTAAATTCTCAGTGTTGCCTTCAAACAACATGCCCAATTCTGTCCTCTAAAATCTAGAATATAAGACTGAAGATTTAATGCCTTTCGTTGTCAATAGAATACATACTGAAAATGTTCTTAAATCAATTTACAACATATAGAGGGCAGCCTGAGTGCTGATAAAAACATTGATGTTTTTCAGTCGAGGCTGCCTCTTTTTTGCTTTGTTTGTACGCTTGAGAATACCATATTTTATTCTACAATGTTGAAGTAAATTCCTTGTCTATATTTATGAGTACTTAAAATTTATATCTGTTTAATATTATAGTATTTTATCAAGATTTCTTTCTCAATTGAATCCCAGTATTGTTGGTTGGTAACAAACTGTTTTTTAGCCGTAAACAATACTTAAAACAATATAGCATTTTTTAAGGCATAGGAATATTTTCCCCATGTATTATTCAAAAAATGAAAGTCAAAAAACATTTTTAAATCAATTTTTAAAAACTTGGGCGTTTAAGGGTTAAAAGCTTCAAAAATTTTAATTTTCTCGATTAAAAAAAATGTCATCCATTTTGTATGATTCTGAGGCAAACCTACCAGACGTCTGTCTTGGAGGTGAATATTCCATCGAGAAAAGCCTCTGGCGGCATCCATTTGACAGGTAGCATTGCCTTCCCACCTTTCCTGTAGTAGTCAGCTCTGTGAACGAAGGGAAAACATGGTAAAATTGAATAAACAATCATTCAGCTGATGAGCTAGAAAAGAGGTTCCCAACCTGTGATACGCGTACTCCTGGGGGTAAGCGAAGGACCATTTGGGGGTACGAGAAATAAAAGTTGTTAATGGCGGAAAGAAGAAAACATAAAGGATTAAAAAAGTTAGAGAATTTTGTTTCTCCAAATGAATACTTGGTATTTAATAACTATAACACTTGAATAGTTAATTATTACGAAGCGTAAATTTTAGCTATCCTTATAAGTTAAAATGAAATAATTGAAAAATTGGTTTCATTTGCTTTGGCGTTCAACTAATACTATTGTACAAATGGAATAAAATGTCAAATCAAAAATAACTTCTGCAAATGTTATTAATTCGAGTCATTTCAATTTTATGCTAACTTAAGCTAACCTTAACAATATTAATAAAAACTTCTTTGCCGAGACGGATGTTTTTTTTTCTGGGGGAGGGGGAGTTGGATATGATAGTAAGGAGTACGTGAAAACAAAAAAGAAGAATCGAGGGGTATGCGAGGGAAAAAAGGTTGGGGACCCCTGAGTTAGACGAAAGGGCTGGCTATAATTAAATTATCACAACTCAAAACACTGTAGAGGGGGAACCAGAGTTGATAGGAACACCAAATATCGTTGATACGCAGTTCATGGCAAGAGGAAACAAAAGAGGAATAAAAAAATTGTAAAAATAATTTTAAATGACTACATTTCTTACTTTTGAATCAGCTTTTTTTATATGCATTAATCAAATTGGCAGTTGTTAGTTTTTTCAGACACTCACTAGTAAAATTTGAACACTTATATCATTTAAAATTCGTAATAAATATTCATAGCAGCTATGACTTTATTACAGTAAAACTTCGATTAACCTTTTCTCGTTTGACACATTCACTGCTACGGATGAAGTAATTCGTCTTATTCGTCTTCCAAGAAAGTTAGCTGTGCATTGGAATTTGATTTGCATTCTAGTTTAGATATGTTGGGCATGTTAATAGATGTCTGAAAAATATGTTCACTTTCTTCCTTTGTAACAGTTTCTAAAGCGAGCAAAGTTACCAGTTGTCTTTTCTGTAGCTTGAATTTAATTTATATGTCGCAGCGAATGTGTTAACCGTCATCATTTTAAAAAAGGTAACGCAGGTTTTTAGTACTGCAATATATTTCTGTACATTACTACTATTGGAGTTAATATTGGTTGTATTGTAAAATTAAATACAAATTTGGATACATTATTCAGTTTTAAAGGATTTTATTTTTATTTTCATCTCTAACCAACAGTGAAATCACGTGATTGTACATTTGTATTAAGAGATTTCTGCTATCCGTCTATTCGGTTATCCGTCACAGCCCTGGTCCCGACGATTGCGGTTAATTGAAGTTCCACTGTACCGACGACAATTGAACTATGTTTATTCCAGATGCACTTCACTGTTCTATACCTCACAAAGGTATAGAACACACATTTGATGCACATCTTTCTATACCTCAAAAAGGCAGAAATGTTTTTATAATAACACTATGGACATTTTTAAAAAACTGTTAGAAATTATTTTGCTTTATTTTTTTTCTTCTCTCCGTATATTAGTTAAGTTTTTACTTATTGTTTTAGTTTTATACTTTTATACTATTTTTTACTTATTCTTGTTTTAGTTTTATAACTTATTTTTATTTTTTGTTATTTGGGTTTATTAGTTAAGCTTAAACTGCTATTTAAAAGTTCTCTGACATCAAAATTGGTTCCTCAAGAGACATTAGTTCGTGAATTATAAACATCTAAAATTACACGTTATATTAAGAATTAAATGTAAAATTGTGTAAAATAATGTAAAATTTATGTAATTTTTTTAAATTCAATAAATTTGTAGACGTTCGCAATGTGCCGGGTCCTTTCAGCTCCCACTTTAAGTCTATCTACTAAACCAATTATACAGAGTCTTAATGATTCTAGATACTCGAGCATGAAATGGTGTTATTGTCTTTCCATACTATTCGTTTTGGAATTTTCCGACATTATCTTACCTATTGTCACAAATCTGTAAAACAATTTTTCCTGCTATATATGTCTTATGGTTGAAAAAAAAATATTTTAAAGAGGTTCTAATTAGCTGCCAGGGGAAGGTCAAGCCTATTCCCTCTGACCCGGGCGACAAACTTGGTGAAAATTTAGCGACATGGCGACAAATTTGGCTATAAAATGAAGGTTCTCGAATATGTTTGAATTTTGGTCCTATCTCTACTAGAGATGGAGTTAAGAGGAACCTTCGAGAGAATTCTGCACGAAGACTCATTCTGTCGGAAAAGGTATAAAAACCCGGAGGTGCTGAGACGAATGGACGTCTTTGAAGTGTGTTTAAAGGTCTTCCGGATCTCTTTAGAGTCTGCTCGCAGTGCGAACTGGTCAACTGTTAGAAGCTGAGTGCTATTCTTAGTACTGTATATGTTATTATTGGTGACTTACTATCTGCCTGTGCTCCTTATTAGTAAATGTTGTTTCTCTCGTCACCTACGCTTTGTGTTTTCTAGAATATTTCTGGAATAAAGCGTTGTTCTCCATTATCGTCCTTGTTGAACTGCTTTCACCGTACACATACAGTCGTGACACTATGTTCTAAATTTCATACCACCAATATTTTGTATTCATACTAAAAGGCATTTTTCTCTGCAATGCTTTGAATAGCGATACTTTGATTATAAACTCCCATTATATTTTACCTAGAGGAATGATTAATCAAAAAATTATCAGAATTAAACACCGAAAGCTTGAGAAGATATTTGATGAATTATCCTTAACAAAATCATTGTATGGATGTCAAAAAAAATCATTGTTTGGATATAGAGCAATTTGCAAATTATTTGCATTAGATCCATCAAAATTTTGGATAGTTAGAAGGATATTTTATGCAATGACCGTTGTATCTCTTGTTAGCAAATATTCTGAAGTATATACAATTTACAAGAGATTATAATTTAACATTTATTCGAAAATAAATTTTCCTCGGTTATACCAATCAGTATGAAAAGATAATATATGATTTGAATAAAACGCTCACGATAAAAACTGTTTTCAATAACATAATTTTAATAATTTTGCTGATTTGCGATAAACAAGATATTTTGAAGACACGATTGATATCTTTAATTCTTCAACCGGGAGAAAAATCAACAAGGGTATTGCGTGCTTTCTCATATTCCAACTGTGATGATGATAATTTAACTGCAACCCTCATAAAGTAACCAGAACCGTTGTACCCATATGGAAGTTATCAGAGTCAATAATTCAAAATCACAAGATTCGTGCCCAAATGGCCCTCATGTACTTTCTAATTTAGACGTTAATCTAATTAAGACCATTTGGCGAATTACGAAACCTCGCAAACCATGCATCAATAATGGGGATTAAATAAATCCATTTAATTAATTCAATTTTAGGATAAATGAAATAAAACTTAGCATTAAAGCATTGATTTAGACGTAATCCGAAAAGAAGGGTTTTCAATGATCGCCAAAATTTATGTCAGAAAGCAAATATTGTCAGTTAGTAAAAAATTATAAACTGATAAGAAAATAAAATGGCTAAAATTTGAAAAATCTGAAAAAGAGTGAAGAGATGTGCAGGTTGATTCTCACCTATAGATGTCCCTGGCCATCCCAAAATCAGCAATTTTAACCACTCTGTCCGCGTCTTTTGTCGTTAAGAGACAATTCCTCGCAGCAATATCTCTGGAAGAAGAAATAGATTGTGGATGGATGAAAACATTGATTTCCAACAGAAAACGTAAAAAACTCACGGCTCACACATAATCAGTATTTTTATTTCATAATGTAGCTAACAGATTAATAAAATTAACTTACTGCCAACTTTAGTTACAACTCATGGCCATTGAACTTCGACATTAGTGCCTTAAATGTCCTTTCCATGTATGTATCATACATGCATGGAATTTTCGGCGTTTTTAATTTTTAACTTACAAGCTAGAGATAAGTTATTCATTCATGGGGTAATTTAGTACAAAATGACGTGAATTCGTAGACATCTTAAGCATCCAATGGACCATTAGTTGAACCAATGCGAAAACACATTCTCAAGACAGGAGATGTCATTTAATAGGATAGTAAGGAAAACAAAAAACTTATGAATCAAAATGCTTTTTAAAAGCAAATTTTTTTTCAATGCTTAGAAATAAGAAATTTTGCTTTAGAAAAGGGTAGTGATATGTTTTGAGAAGCAATTGTTTTTTCCAATCAATATTAGAAACATCATAACTATTTAAACAACACAAAGTGCAGAAAAAAGTAATTTAAGCAAGTTATAAGCGAATTATTCTTTTTATTTTAAAGAAAGTTGTTACTTTAATAATTACAAGGGCTTAGTAACGAAATAACCTAGTAATAAAGCGTAGTTAGCTTAAGTAAATTACTCAGTTTTAGACAATTTAAAATTATTAGTTTAAAACTCAATTTTTAAAACATTTATTCGTTTCTTGCGTCTTAAAGAGTGTTTCATATATGGTCAGTACAGAATATAATTCTGACACTTTTAAATAAGATATCGATTCTGCCTGACTAGTATAGTTTTAATTGACAATTTCGAAAATTCATTTCCATAACCTACCTGTGGATAAAATGATTTTCTTCCAAATACTGGCATCCCTTAGCTACGTCTATGGCAAGTTTCAATAGGTCAGTAAGCGTCAAAGGTGATGGTTTGTTCTGAAAAGACAGAAGTGAAACAACTGTTATACGAGACGCGGATGCATGCAGAAAGTAAATTTCTCACCATGCCAGTAGATGGCAGGTCATGTATTACGAAAGGGGCTGAGAGTGTCTAAAAGATCCAGGATGTGTCTATTAAGCTGGACATTCAGGAACGCACCGTCACACGCAAACGGCATGGTAGCACTCCACTCCATATAATTTTCAGCCCGCCTATTCAGGCAGTCATTCACGGGCTGTTCCACGCTATCCAAAAATCCATCAGCTACAGGTCACTCCGATCCCCTACTGTACCTCCCCCCCCCCGCCTTCAAAATGCGAACCCTAGCCTGCTCATATTTCCTCTAGGGCGAGAGAGCTTACCACACTTCCCCCACATATCCAGAGGTCGCATTTCAGCATTTAGGGTCCTGCCTGCAGTCCCAATGGAGCGCGTGGATATCCACAGAGGTTGAAAATCCAAACTTTCGACCGCACAGCTCCAATTCTCAGCGGATTTTTGCAACGCGCGACAATTTAAAGCTGGCGCAATTCATGGACATTCACGATTACACGTGAATGTCCATCTGTGACGCGACATTCAAGATGTTGCGTGACAGTGTAATCTGTCGATCACAATTCGACAGATTATAGTTCTTGATCTGTCGAATCTTTGGAAAGCAGCGGGTGAGAATATCGTCTCTTATTCTTTCTTCCGCCGATTGTGAGAATAGGTCAGTCTAATGTTTGTGAATTCGGACTAGGTGCGAGCCACGCGTAAGCAGTTGGTGCAGTTATTTTTCCGAAGGTTGTCCATTATAAAGCAGGCCATTCACATTTCTTCCAAAATGGAATTTTTGGAACACGGGAAAGGAAAACGCAATCGTCCAGTTTTATAAACCGATTTAAATTGGCATAGCGGAGTGGCAATGCTGGAATTCAAAATCGAGCACTTCATGCTCCGATTCCAATTTGGGGCCCCGATTAAAGGGTAGAGGCACATCAAAGGATCTGCCTCATTGAGATGTCCCTTCGAGGCTAGAAATGAAACTCGAAATCTGCCTCGTAGGGGAAGAGGAGGGGGTAGAATTCTGAGACTTTGAACCTTGTCTTAAACGAACTTTGGGTCCTCTGTGAATGACGTGCCTCATTTTTCCGACTTGAACGGATGGAGAAAAACAGTCTTGGGACAAATGGAATAGAATAGAGTACAGATGAATGCTCAGCTTAAGAAGCATAGTGGGCAGTCGTCTGTCATTAATGATGACCAAGTAGAGCTGGTGAGGCAGCGTATTGTGGAGAACACAACGCTCCGTTTGACACCTGCGGAATTCAACAGTCATTTCCGACGGATATGCCGATTCTTGTTACTCGAAATCTTCACCAAACACTTGCTGAGCCAAATTTGTGTGTCACGTCGGTCCCGAAAAACTGTCACTTATTGCTCAAATATTGTTTCCTATCCCAGGCGGTAGACTACTACGACACGGAAATATAAAGGCACGGGTATGACAAGTGCCTCGATTCCAGTGATGAACATATTGAAAATAGGTCAACGTGTGCTGGATTTATTCCAATAAATATTTTCATGTAACTGTATTTACTTTTCGTTTGAGGACGTAGGAGAACTTAGTTTCTGAATACGCCTCGTAGTCAGGATTGAAATATTTTTCAGATATAAATACAGCAAAACTTCGATTAACCGCCACTCATTTAACCGTCAGTTTCTGTTAACCGTCTTCGTCTAGATTACGTCTGATGTTCATTTCTACTCTTATATTGAAATTTATATTGATCATTTTGTAATACCACATTTATGTATTATTCACTTTTAAGTATCCGAACACGTTGAAAAGTCGATTTTCGGCCAAAGTTCCCATTTTTTTATTTTTGATGTTTTGGATAGTTCTTTCATTTACCTTCCTAAAACATATTTACTTTTGTCGGTACGTTAATTAGAAGATGAGATATTAATTGTTTTATAACAAACCGAAAACCGGAAGTGGGCAATGAATTAACCAGAAGTTGTCATTTAAAGGGACAGTAACCTGTCAAAAATTCTTTTAAACTGCATTTTTTCAAGTTAATATGATGTTAGTATAATTTTAGGAATTTTTTTTTTAAGTTTAGATACTTAATTTCAGCGCGTGTCAAAACTAAAATTTGATTTTTCTCAAAACTAGATTTTATGCATAATTTTCACTCTTTAAACACGATAACTCAAGATATTATCATTCGATTGTTCTGAAATTTTGTGAACACTTTCTTCAAATGTTTCTCTAGTGCATATACTAGAATAATGTATATTGTAACAATATTTTTTTAATTATGGTCTTTTATTTGAAAAATTACATAACAAATTTGCTGAAAATCTTATAATGATTGTTCGATTAGCTCTAAAATTTTTATTTATCCAAAGAATGTTAAGATTCTAGTACAAGCACTAGTCCATAGTATGTAGTTTATTTTAGTAGTAGTTTTATTTGAATTATTACAAAAGTTTGACCTCTAGCATGTTTGAAGTTTTTGAAAATTTTCCCTAAAAAACAGCACAAATTTAGGTTTTTTGAAAATTCATAATAATTTATACTCAAAAATAATGCTCTATTATTAATCTTTATAAATTTCAAATCTAAAAAACATATTATGGTGTTTCTATATAACATTTTTTTAAAAAAATTGCTCCGAACGTGTTTGGATACCTTAAAAGATGTTCTTTTCATTTTCATCCCAAGCCAGCAATGAAATCACGTTTCTGTACATATGCATTAAGAGATTTCTGTCATCTGTCCATTCGGTTATCCGTCATAGCCCTGGTCTGGACGGTGAAGGTTAATCTAAGTTTTAATGTAATTTAATAAAGTAAAAATTTTACAAGTTATAATACAATCTTATAGTGGTTTCTAAGATCCAACGAATTTTAAATGTCAGTAACGTCTGTCGTACTTAATTTCGTTTCTTTTTAAATTATGGATCTATCAACTTGAGAGATTAACAATGAAGAAAAAGATAAAACAGGCGAAGAACGCAGAAATAACTATATGTAACTTAATCTTACGATTTTATGTGCAGCTGACTCGTCTCCTATGGATAGATCATCTTCTGTCAGCAAAGAATAGAAGAGTTTGCGTACGCAATCATCTTTTTAAATGCATCTCTTGCTTAAAATGTCTTCTATATACACTTTGAGTCAAAATTAAATTCCATCAGTTTGTCTTTCAATTAATAACAAATCTCTTAAGTCACCAATTTTAAAATCGGAAACGAGAGTAAAAGGAAATTATCTATGAAAAAAGTTATAGACTGAAAATCATCTAGAAACTTGTGGGCCATTCCGTATAACTAAGGTAAAAAAAAAATAACCGAGGGGAAAAAGGGAAAAGTGAGGATTGCTCACCGGCTTCGGTCTGCACTCCCTGAGGAACATCTTGAGGTCTCCCCCAGGAAGAAGTTCAAGGACGATGAATCGAGGCATTTTGTCGAAGCAGACACCAATGAAGCTGACAATGTTCGGGTGGTTGAATTTACTGCAGGAGAAAAGAAAAACTTTGCAAAGAACAGTTTACATTCCTTGGATCTTATTTCAAAACTCTAGGATGTGCCTACTTACGCTTAGTTCAGAGAAAAAAACATTAATCGCGGTGCACTAATTCATTTATCTCGTTGTAACTGAGGTTTAGCACTAATAAGAACACCCTCTTATCCCGAAAAAACCCCATCTATAAATAAAGATGTGTAGTTATCTATTGCCATGAAAAGTTCAAAGGCAACTGCCAAATCTGTTCAACTTTTATGATGGGCATAATTGCAGTTCGATATCGAAACTAAGATACACAACCACCAACATTCCCAATGGGTAAAAATCAGCGCCAGTATTCAGTCATCTATAGTTACCGTATTATATGATATATTTTATTTGAGAATATTCCAAAACATAATATTATTCGATAAATGATTTCGATTATAAATATCATTATCAACTGTTTTGGAGGACACTACCTTGTATTTGTGTAGACAAAAGAATTAAATAATATATATATAATTAGATTTTTCTGCGTTTTTAAAATTAATTCTTTTTTCTCTCTACTTAAATTCTAAGGAGGTAAAAGACTTTCATTTTAACTGCTGAATCGCGCAGGCTATATGACTATTATGCAATCTACTCCAGTGATTCCGCCTTTCTTCAACATTCATTAGTACTACCTATCTTGATTAAATAAAAACTGTATACATATTTACATTCAAAGATCCAACATCAAGATTACTCATATTTCATAATCACCAAGATTATATCTCGGTGTCCACCCAGGATCTCCTACAAAACCCATATCAATGGCGCCAACCACCTCGTCTCTCGCGCAACTGTTTCTCCCTCAATTCATTTCGCTTCTTTTAGCTGAGGGCCGAAACAGTTACGTGGAGATTGGGGGCGTGATAATGAATATGACGCCATGTGTATCGTCCGCCTTAGAAGAAAGTAAACGATAATAATGATAAAAAGAAGAATTTAAACTGCAATCTTTCCAATCAAATCCGAATATTTTTAACTGCATGGACAGTTTTTCAATTAGAGGAATAAATACATTGTCTCTTACCTCATAATAACAGCTTCCATTAAGAAATCTAATACGGCTTGATTAGAGGACATTTCGGGAAGGGTCTGAAATTAAATAAATTTTATTATTAGGAACTTTCAGATCCTGTTAGCTAATTTCATATAAATTGAAATTAAGGATGTTTACAATTTGGGGATTATTCTGCAAAACATCATTACACACAAAGGGATTTTTAACCATTAAACTATTTTTTCGGAGAAACTGAATGTAACAGTCTTTGAAATCTACACTTAGATTCATTTAACGTAAAAACATAGTACAAGTGAGAACTATTCTGACTGCTAAGTATGGTACTCGGTGCTACTACAGGAAGAGGTCTTAAACTTTTTCTGTGGAAAAGTAATGAACAAGATTGCATTCGTATGCATTTAAATCTGTCATCATTTTAGAGACAGTCTTATGATAATTATCTCATACTCTGATCGAAACTTGTTTAAAGGCAACTGTAATCACTCATTAAGATTCTGTTTAAAAGTTGATAATCATCGACTGGTGACAGATTTTGTTGAGATCACGTGACCAGAGCAGCGATTATCCCAGTGTAAACAAAGTCTAAAAGAGGTATCGGGGGGAGCTCGTCTCGTCTCGTCGAGCTTTCGAGGCAGTCTAGCTACTGTAAACTTGAATCGAGTATAGTGTGAATTTAAAACACGAATTATCAATAGGAAAAAGTAAAAATTAATGAATCATGGAAAGGAAGATGAGTCTAATTCATCTGGATATCCGAAGTTCTATTATGAAATCGAAAAAAATTAAAGCAGCGATTCTCAACCTGTGGGGCGCCCCCCCCCCAGGGAGGCGCGATAGCACTGAAAGGGGGGGCGCAAGCATATCGAAAAGAAAATATTATTAAAAAAATGAATATTTTATAGAATGGAAAGTCAAACAAAATACATTCTGACATGATAAAAAAATAAAATGCACACTTAGACTGATATAATACACTTATAAATAGGACTGAATCAGTACTGAAAAATGTATTTAATGATTAACTTATCAATGCTAAAATAAAAACAAGTTATTAGTGATTCCTCTCGAAGGACTTCTCACGAAGCCGCTAGAATGTCCTATATGGAGGACGTAAGACAGAGCAATACAGACTAAGAGATAATAAGAGTGAGAAATTCTAGTTTTGTCAATGCAGTGGATCGGTGTTGCAAAATATCAATAAATTTACTTATTCTTGGTAATTTGTAAGGTTTGTAATTAAGGTCGTAGTGTAGCTTTATCGTCAAAATACCAAAAATTCATTATTATTGCATGCGTTGTTATTTTATGATTTGGGGGGCGATGAAAATTATGATTGAAACTACTGAAAGGTTGAGAAACACTGAATTAAAGTATAATTTCTTATTCTCCCCATCATTCACCTCACTTTATACCAATCATCCATCATTCCATTTATTTGCATATGTAGTCAGGTATTATTAATATTCACTCAAAATTCAAAATCAACTTCTTTCCATCATCATTCATCAATATTAGAAGCCTATAACGTTTAAAATGAATGCAGTGGCTGCTCCTCAGCTCAGAAACAAGCAGTGCTGCAAAAATTTTCTCTGGTACCGGGTTTTTAAACAACGTTTAATTCCGGCATACTGCGACGTATTTTTTTTATATTCGATTTTTTACTCAACGAAGGCTGCGAAAATACGATTTTTTGAAGGTCTGCAGCGTTCAGTTTAACTTCGAAACCTCTAATAATAATGATTCACCCCTTTTTATATGTTTAGTTATAGTTTTAACTGAATAATATTTCAAAAAATTATATTTACAAAATCTTGTTTTAGAACAGTGATTTCTAACAATAGAAAACGAATATTCAATTAACCAAACACGTTTTTGTCGAGGCAACATGAAGTGAAACAGAAACCTATATATTAAGAGTTATCCAAACGCAATCATCAGCTGTCAAGCATTCTGAAAGCGAAGAAAAGCCAAATGAAGAAGTGAAGGCAAAAGTCGTTCGCTAAACGCGGGATGTGGTGACTGCATCTCAAGTGCTTCTAAATTCAAAGGGCGAAAGGCTTTTTTCTTCTGATTTATTGCTCAGTGCACGAATTTTGATCCTTAGGAGGGGCAAAACTCTCTGCAGCTCAAGCCTGTGTCTCTTTTACTTGTTAATTGAATTTCCGTCTTTATTACTTTTTTGCCATTTTTGTTGATTATTGAACTCTTAAGGCTTAAAAGTAATCAAATAAGAATGAAAACGAAAATACAAGCTTTTAAAATAACTTCAGTATGGACTGCAGCTCTGTAGCCCTACTGGACGAGCCGCCACAGAATGAATGTTAAATAAACCTTGATAAATTGCCACCCACGTAAGAACTCCATATAGTTATTGGCTCGGAAATTACTCTCTATTAGTTAAGACTACCCACCGTTTCATGTATTGAACCGTTATCGAACTAACCACCGTTTCATTTCCTGAACACAGCAGAGCATAAAAGTAAATCTCTGTCTAAAGTTCCATTTGTTTATTAATAGCAAACATATGTTTTTACCAAAACTTCTCCGTTGAAACTTATCAACTTTGTTATTTATTTCCAGTTTAGTAGAATTCAGAATGTAATTAAACATTGCGGATTTCTTAATACATTTTTTCAAAATGTAAAAAATTATTGTAACATAATAGATACGGTTGCTTAGATTCAAGTTCTTTTATTCCAAATCTTTTGAAGGTTTAAGATCTTTGTGTAGAACTATATAACTCTGAACATCTCTATCAGATACTTTATACTCAGAATGATAAATGCATTTCGATTTACAAAGTTACTTCCCTCACGTAATTGAAAACAGATGAATAGATAAAGCTGTAATATTTCGTTGTAAAATTTGCTTCACAGCTTTTCGCACAGAAGCTTTGACATTCTAAAAATACACAGACTCTGTTCTAAAAATATCCCGCTCCTTTCAGCTTAATATATATAAAACGATTTCTATACTGTCAAACAAGAAAAAGGCTTTCGCGAAAGAGATTTGTTCGCCCACGCCATTACTCCGTTCACTGATTGGCTGAAAGGAAGAACGCCCCCGGCAAAGACACGTTGCCAGATCTCCGAAATTGAATTAAGAATCTTTCCTCAAGCAAATGGCTTTATAAGTCGGAAGCGCTGTGTGTTTAAGGATAAGTAGATTACAACGTGTTAAAAGGATCGCCGTTTACCTGAAGAATCGGCGCCCTCCTATTCATTATCTGTAAAACAAATAAGATGAAAAGAGTCTAAACGAATAATAGCTCTTCGACGGGGTTCATTAACGTATTAAGCACGGTTTCGAGGCACGTTCTTTAGAGTAAAAGGTGAAGAAGCGTAAGAAAATGTTTGGCAACACATTTACAGAAGCCAACTAGTACGTTTTCAGACATTAACTTAATTTATAAGACGGTGATTCTCACATTTTAAAGGTTTTACTAATTTGGTGTACTTTAGCAGTAGAATGGTAAACAGGAATTGAGCTATCATGTGTGTTGTATAGAGTCTGATTTTAACTAATTGCATAGAAGTGCGTCGGTTTATTTCAATTTATTTTAGTATCGTCTGATGAAGGCATTTCTTTTATATGAAGTAATTTGAATTATAAATGTTTACCTTTCGTAATTAGGAAATTTGAAATCAATTTGTTTGTAAAATGAATTTCACTGTTCATAAAATGTGAAATAATTATTTTCGGGTAATGAGAACTGATATTGAAATTTAATGAATTAGGAATATTTGATCACCAAACATAAATAGCCACACAAAGAACATCACCCAGCCCTGCCGGAGTATCCGGGTAAAACATGAAAGATCGACCGCCACGACAGCACAGTCAGGAACTGTGGTTCCTTCATAATAGCCCCCATTACGAGCGGCTCATGCAGCATCCCCCCGTTTCACAGAGGTACGACCCGTCTTCGGAGATGGGCCCTAAGAGCCACACCACCATTATTGTACCGCCGGGTTGACGAGAGCCCGCTTTCTTATACGGCGACCTCGTTTCCGTGAACTCGTGGTGTCCCCCGACGGATGCCGAACATAAATAAGACAAATTTTATAAATTAAATTATATGATATACCACATCCATACAGAGAAAGGGTTGCTTATCGAAAACAATTTTGTTTTATGGAAATAAATTGGTGTACTTTGCCATGAACTAAAATATTCTATTATTGCTGTAAAGGAAATTTAATTTCCAATACTTTATGCATCAATTTAATAATTTAAGGATATTAAGAAATATATATATTTGTAATAAGAAAGGATTATCTTTGTAATAAGATATGGAATACTTAAGTAAGCAAACTTTCAAATTAATTCTACTTCTAAATATCACAAATAGATATATGCGGTATTGACATTCTGCGCACTCCACACGAGTTCACATTTTGCACTGGATGCAATGCATTCACACTTTCCCTCAAAATATAAAATTGCATTTCAGGGTTGGACACTAGGTTTGTTATACTTTGTTTTAATGTCATTTTCATAGTTTAAATCTACCTTACGCCTTGGAAGAATTAGATGAATCAAGAGATTAATCTGATTCTTCAAACATGCGAAATGACCTCTACGAAACCTTCGCTCTTCAAGATTTTTCTTGTTGTTTATCACATTTTTTAAATCGGAACTACTTCTTAGCTGATTTCCTTTTAAGAGATGCTTCTGAACCTTCTTATATGGAATGGAAATCAAAATTTGTAATTGATTTTGCTCAAATCTGTACGGGGTAGGATAGAAGTCGCAAGTTTAGAATAATATTTCCACAGCCAGCTGGTAGACGAAATAATAGACGCCGATTCCAATTAGACTATCAAACTAAAATAGAGTATATAGACACGAAAAACTCGGTTTGGCTTATAGAATGCTAAAATTGACACAAGTGTTCCATATACTCCTCAACATAACTTATATTCAGTAAAGGCATATTGTGTAGAGACAAACAGTACCATAAATATGAGGTGCAATTTCACAATTTAAAAGTTCATTCATACTCTGTTTCATAACTTCCGTAACTTGCCTATGTAACTATAATGATCATAACATCATCTGCACATGCCTTCAAAAGTTTTCTTTAAGTGTAAAACAGCAAAGCACAAACTGCAGTTCCACCTTCAACGCAAACTACCATGTTCTGACGTCATAGAACTTTCTGTTGTAATAGTTATGACTCTCGTTTACAGTTAGTGGTGCATATTTAACAAAATAGGATAGCATTCCATCACCTTCCTACTATTCAGTATTCCCATAATTTTTATATATTTGCAATACAAGTTACACATAATTTAAAGAAAATTATATTTTACCTTCGTCTCTTGTCATTTCCACTCTAACGATTCATGATTTCATAAACATTCATTTACCAAATATAGTTACAGAGTAACAGATTGAGAATGCCATATAGTAGAATTATTTATATTTCCACTAGTTTCCTTCACTTTGAAGATTTGTTCAGCTTACAGTAAATTAAATCTTGATATTTTTCTTAATTCCAAATATCACAAAAATTTCTGGAAGTGTAAGCACAATATCAAGCATCAAATCTCAGTGGGGGAAATACTTACCTTTACTGCGACAGGCAATTCTGCATCGTTTAATTTAAGGGTTCCCTGGTAGACCTCCCCAAAAGCGCCTTGTCCTAAAGGACTGGAAGGTAAGAAAGAGACAAGAAAGACGAAATTAGAGATATTGAGAGTCATTTATAAAATTTAAAAAAAATCTAATAATTACCCGACCACATATAATAATTTGGTCACTTAATTCAGTACATTTAATTATGTAAGGCGAGTTTGAGGCATTGGTTGAAAATCGTATGACCATTTTAGGCAATTATACTACCTGTTGACTTTTTCAGTTACTTTGAGTATAGTATTTATCCACAGTAAAACCCTGGGAATCCAGACTAATTGGGGCTGACCGATGTTCTGTTGCCGGGAAATTCGGATTATCCCGAAAATGTGGGAAAATACTCTTGATATACCAAACGTAATCGAGTATTGACTCCGGGTGCTCTGTGACAGCGTAAGGAAAGAGCACGCGGCGATTCGCACAGTACAGTGTCTTAAAGACCAATTCGAATGTTTCTTTTAAGTTAGAAATAAACATCAGCTTTATTTCTGATTCGTAATTGTCATTTTTCCTTCACTTCTCCGTAAAATGTTTCTAAAAACTAAAAAAAAGATGTTTGGATTCCCGGGGTTCAGATTCTCAGTGTTCTACTGTATACAATCACGAAGCGTCTACGCAACTAAAATTAAAATTAATTTATTTTTAAATACGAAATTTCCAGACTTTAATAAAGTTTCACTAAAACAGAGTGGTTAAAATTTGAAAAGCATAAAATCTAATGCCATTCATATATCATTGGGAATAAGTACTGACCAAAGGATATTTTTCAGGAATATGATTTAAAATCTAGGAAATGCTTATGAAAATATAGGATATATGGCCTTGAATGGCGGTGTCCTCGAAATAAGACATCGACAAAATATTCTTTATTTGAAGACCCAGTATTCTAAAGCTATAGCAATTTTACATACAGTAGAACTTCGATTAACCGTTACAGTCCGGACCAGGGCCATGACGTATAACCGAATAGGCGGATAACAGAAATCTCTTAATACATATGTACATTAACGTGATTTCGCTGCTGGCTTAGAACGAAAATAAAATCATTTAAAAATGAATAATGTATACATATGGTATTTAGTTTTACAAGACGATTAGGATAAACTTCAATAAAAGAATAGCAATATGTAGAAATGTATTGTAATGCTATAAACCTACGTTACTTTAAATAAATCTGTCATGAGGTTCGAGCTTTCTGCTCGGTGATGGCACTCAGTTGGTGCAAAAGTAATCCATGGACAATTTTAAAGATGTCTGCTTGTTGATACTTCTTAGACGATGACGGATAACAGAAACTGACGGTTAAACGAATGAAGGTTAATCGAAGTTAGACATAACTTTTGCTAATAAATTCATTTTGTTCTCAACTCTTGTTTTTTTTTTTGTGGTCCATCGCAGGTTGAAGAAAAAACGACCCTCGTATATATCACGGTAAATATGGGTAATCGGTTATTTTGCATAATCACTACGGTAATTATGCATAACAACCGCTTAAAGATCCGGTAATTATGCATAAGAACCGGTTTACCACATTGATCGTAACATATATATGTAATAAATTCAATACATCCCCGCCTCTGCAAATTAATTCCTTTCTTCTCCACTGAATTTCTAAGATAAAGTGTTTCAACTTTTATTCAAAGATAAACAATTTTACTTTAACTTAACTAATTGCGTGAGTCTTCGGTTTTCCTGGACCTAATAAATTGTTGAATTAGCAAAAATGAGGGAAAATTCCCTTCTCAAAAGCTGTGACGCGGTTCCAATTTTCTCTTCTCAGCTTTGGACACATCTCAGTGAACCGCGTCGCTTTGCACACAACATTTAAACGATGGACATGGATTGGACTCGCTTAAAGTTCCTTATGAAAATTTTAAAAGTACTCTTTTCCCGATAATGATAATAACTGAAGACTTCAAATAAAAATATGCTGGATTTAAACGACTGAAATCATTTTATATGATCAACCAGCTTATATTTTGCATATATTTCAGAGTAAGATAGAAATATGCTTACTGAACGAGAGTGAGATTTTCTCTTGGAACAGATTTAAGATCCTGTTCGCTGAAAGTGTTGCCACCAAATTCGTAGTTGGGATTGTTCTCGGAGATCATGCCTCCGGCTACCACCCCGCTTCGAAGGCGACTCAGCTGTTCGTCAGGGCTGTTGAGTGGCTGATTGCTCACGTCCCTGGACCGCTGGATCTTCCGGTATTTAGCAGCTGGATATAAAAGAAGAAGAGGAAGCTCAAGATTATTACAGGTGATATAAAATATTACAAAGCTTCCTAAGGAAGTAACCAAAAGAAAAACGTAGGTTATCTTGTCAAGACTGCGTGAACTATACATGATGAGAACCCTTCCTACTCTAGGAACTCTGCAAAATAAGATGACATTTTGTGGAGTTCGAATATATAAAGGGTTCCCACTTAAATAAGGGCCACCCTCCCTTAACTTCAGAACGAAGACAGCTGTAGTTATGAAAGTAGCCTTTAGATATAGTAAAATGTCTATGTGCTATGCGATAAGACCACTTACAGTGCCACCCAGTGGCAAACTCCGGAGTTAGTGTTCCTATCTCGAAAACGGTACAAGATAGGGGGAAAATGTCAATTACAAAGTTTCAGAGCGTTATCGACTTAGTACAAAAGGATACTTTGTGCATATTAATACGAAGAACAGAACGCTTAAAACGCACATTTATTTCTTCGCATTTTCCGAAATTGTGACGTCACAAGACATAGACAAAAGGAGAAAATGTTATTTTTCGGACAAAAATGTCCTCCATTATACTTTTAACTGTGCGAATAATTCATACAGCAGATTTATGCGACTTTTCCGCCAACATTGCAGGGTTTTCGATGACGTATTGCTGTTGCTTGTGCTAGTGCACCAACTATATGCTAAAATGTGTGCAAAGTAAAATTCAAATAAGGGCTCAAATTTGGATTGTAGATGACGAAGAGCACTTTGAACACCGAAAAATAGAAGTATCTTGCGATAACTAATTGTTTTTTCTCTTTTAACCCGTTTTGTGACGTCACAGTTTCGGAAATCGCGAACAATCAAATGTGCATTTTAAGTTTTCCGTTCTTAGTATTAATATGCGCAAGGTGTCTTTTTGTACTAAATCGATAACGCTCTACAGTTTTGTAATTGATATTCCCCCCCCCCTATTTTGTAACATTTTCGAGATTGGAACGCTAACTCCGGAGTTTGCCACTTTCTGGCGCTGTAAGTGGTTTTATCACGTAGCGCATAGACGTTTAACTATACTTAAACACTACTTCCATAACTACAGTTGAAGTTGTTCTGAAGTTAAGGGAGAGTGGCTCTTATTTAAGTCGGAACTCTGTATATTCTAAAGAGTTGTATATTAATAAGGTTTGAAAGTAGCGTGCAATTTTAAACATAAAAAGTAATGAAGAAAATCAAATACTCATAGGGCGGTTATAAATTAATGGACCCATTTCAAAAATTAATAAAAAAACCCTATAAAGTAACAACTTCGTTTTTTTTAATAAGAAAGTAGCTTAACAAGGTTTTATTTTCAGATAAGTAACGCGCCGTCCCAGAGCACTAAATCTGCGCTATCCAACGCAGATATCAAAATGGCTGCCGTGCAGCAGAAGGCATATCTGGCACGTCTCTGATTCCACGAAAGCAAATAAATTGAAACAGTTCAAAGAATTATTCGGTTATACTCGTAGTATTGAAAGTTTCGGTCTCCAAGTAAGAACTCCATTAAGCATTGGTATGAGTAATTAAGGAGTGAAAGTCTCTCTCACTGATGCACATTTGCAGTTTCCTTTAATTTCTCACACCAACACTTTATGAAGTTCTTACTTGCAGACTGACAATTTTGATACTCTAACCAGATAATTCTTTGAACTATTACAATTTGTTTGCCTTTGTGGAACCAGAGACATACCTTTTGCTGCACGGTAGCCATTTCGACACTTGCGTTGGATTGCGCAAATTTAGTACGCCGTAATGGCGCGTTACCTATCTGTAAAAAATTTTTTTGAGCCACTCTCTCATTAAAAACAAAAAAAAATGCGAAGTTGCTACATTATAGGATTTTTTTATTATAGGATTAATTTTTGAAATGGGTCCAATAATTTATGACCACCCTGTATTTCGATCTTGGGGGGTTAAAACTTAATCCTCAATAGCTTGAAAACGTCGTTAATTGAACAATGCCTCGGTTTCAGTTAGGTCAAATTCAGTTAGGAGAGGTACTTCTACTTGAGCCTATTGTTTCTCTTTACGCAAAGCAAATGGAACTCATGTATACTTACTGGCAAAGAAGATACAGACGGTTGCGAGGGATACAGCTATGACTATGCTGAGGATGATGACCACCAGCATTTTTGGCGACACGCTCACTCCCCCATGTCCTGAAAGAAAGCATTTCAGTCAAATATCAGAAAGCAGCATCTACCTTAAACCAAGATTTTCAAATGGATTCGTAGACTGTTATGAATATATTGGTTCAAAGTTAAGACTGGACTGAGTTATATCAATTCATTTGGTGCCCAATTTTAGATAAAAATGACATGTAGAGCCATGTTTTACACCGTTATCTCTTTAAAGAACTTGTAGCTATTTTTGTGCTAAAAAAACTAGCATGCCATTTTTAGCGCACAAATAAATTCATTTGTTTCATGAGCAGTTATTTATATATTATGCTCGTAAGTTGAAGAAATTAATGAGACTACAATTGATTTCGTCAATTTATCTGCTGAAATTATAGAATAACTAGTTAATTCCGCGCAGAGCATCTGCGCTCGGTTATACGCATGTCATGATTTTCCTGACGCTTCTAGAGTCAAACTGGCGATTCAACGCTCCAGAAAAATTTGCCAAGACAAAAAAGGAGCCAAGTGGTGTGAGGATAACAAAAAAGTAGCCAATGCATAATGTTCACAATAGTAATGTCCATGATGTTCACCTCAATTTGTGATTTGGCACGATTTTCGCTGACTTAAACTATTTTGACATGGATCTAAACGTTCTCTGGCTCATCTAAGCCCATCTGCTTCATTTCTAACTGATCTCTTTTGAATAAAGTTTCATCATATTGTAAGAAATATTGTGTTTGTCATTTTTTCGAGAAAAAGTTATTTTACATCAGAACGAATAAAGTAATAGGCTATGACTATGAAGTTATGCCTAACATGGCGGACGTTACCATTTTTGTTCTGTAAACAAACCGATCGTTGCCATCGGCAAAAGAGAAATTAACCTCTTTTCTGTGCCATGTACCTTAGCGCTTTATATACAAATGTATATACAGATGAGCAAAATTGAATCAAATGGAATTTTTAAATATATATATTTATTTAAGTCGGTAAAACATTAATGAAAATCGTTGTAAATACTTATGCTTTTTCGAATAAAGAATGATTGCGCAAATTAAGATGATAATGGATAAAGGGATCTATTCGGTTCAGGTACTTTCTCGTAAATATTGGAGAAAGCTAAAATTTATGAGATCTATAAGATATTACTTATAACAATACACACAGAGAGATAAGAATTGTATGTAGATTCTCAAATTTAGTACGTTTCCCTAAGAAACAATTCTTCAAGATTCGAATTTCAAAAAAATTGAAAGATTGTAAGCAACGACAAAATTCTGGAAAAATCCAGAAATGAAAAAGAGCTTGAAATATTCTACTATAGAACTTTGATTAACCGTCACAGTCGGAACCAGAGGTGTGACGGATAACCGAATAGACGGATAAGAGAAATCTCTTAATATATACGTACAGTAACGTGATTTCACTGCTATCTTGGGTCGAAAATGAAAACAAAATCTTTTCAATTGAATAATATATACATGTTGTATTTAATTTTACAAAACGATCTATTTAACGACGGATAACAGAAACTGACGGTTAAACGAGTGATGGATAATCGAAGTTTCACTGTAAGTTACTTTTGAGCTCTTGTTTAAAAATTTCTATTTAAGTAAATATTCAATTCATGAGTTATGAAGCATTACCAATTTACAGCATGCTCCTATTTTATTCTCACATTCTTTCTCCAGAGGTTGTCTCATTTATATCAATTTCATCCCTTCTGAACGTTTTAAAGGCCCTTCTCTTTCAGGTATCGATTGATGAAAAACATCTCCAGAAGTTCCACAGATGATTCGCTCCATCAGCCTCCATTTTGTTAAAAGCCCAAACTTGTATTTTATCGCCTCAATATAAAATTTCCAGTAGCGTTGTTACTTAAGATGTCTAGATCGATTATAAGGCGGCGAGAAAGTACCTTCTGTTTTCGAAGTTCAATAAGGAACAAAATTTCAAGTCTCTGTGACTTCCAAAAATAATCTAGCCCAATGTAATCAAGGCCATTTTTTTAAGTATAACAAAAAATACACAGAATTATTTATTACCTCAACAGAACATTTCATAAAAAATAATAATTTCTTCTAAAAAGAAAGAATCGTTTTGCCTTAATAAAATACTTAACAAAATAAACACTTGCCAAACTGGCAATATAAATCCAGAAGTGGGTATTTCGAAACAGGAATTTACTGTCTGCTTCAATTGGAGGCAGTTTATTTGACATTAGAATCGTATCACAAACGTAACTGCGACTACCATCGACATTGATGACACGTTAGCATTTAACATACTTCTCTCCGCTGTGATTACAATTTGAACAAAATTTTTTAGCAGAAAAAAAAGCGAGTTAATGTTTTGTTTTTGGCTATTGTAATGTACAGTGTGAGTCAAAAGTTTCCATACAAATGGTGAAAGCGGTGACTAATTTCTTTTATCGTTTTGAGGAAGGTGAACCAAGTGAAAAGAGATGCGGCTTACGAAGGAAAAACAGATTTACATTCTTCGTTTGGCTGGGAGTGGTACCACCCGTTATGTAGCGTGTGCTTTCAATCGAACGCATGCAACGCAGATAATACATGACACAGTAGCAAAATTTATCTTGAAATTCAAAAGGACAGGCTCCGTCACCGATGCAAGCAGATCTGGCAGACAAAAGTCGGCAACAGATAAAGGTATGTCAATACGGGTGCTAGCAGCGATGGCATGGAGTCCGGTTAAAGGGACCGACGTCTCTCTGCGAAAATGGGAATCAGCCAAAGAGGTGTCATGCGAAATTTATGGGATAGTACGAGGCACCTATACAAGCTGCAGAAGTTGCAACATCTGACGATACTGACGGTAGGATAGAGTTCTGTGCATGGACACTGGGAATGCACGAGAATGTTTCTGGTAAAAATTGGTTAGAGTCACTTTCATTGTGTGTCGACATGGAAGGAAGACATGTGGAACATATCCTGTAATTGTAGCATCATATGATACCATTTGTACGAATAAAATAAACATTCGTCGCCGCTTTTACCGTTTGTATGGAGACTTATAACTCACCCTGCAGAAGAAAAGACTATTGTGCACGGCAACTCTTTTATGTTACCGTTTAGTAATTCCGAGTTATTTTAAGTAAGGACCATGAAAATACGTAGAGAAAGTTTGTCTCCGTAAACAACTCTGCGACAATGTATAATTTGCAAATTCAGCTGTTTCTTCCTTCCAAGTAGCATTGAATACGAAAATAGACAATATCTTTCAGAAGCCCTCAATATCATCCTTAACCCTTTATAAAGTCATTTTTTTCCAGTAGTGGTATGATAAAATAACTTCGGTATTGAGATTAATTTAAGAAAATAAATTCATTTAGCTTATTAGATGACATTATTTTTTATTAATTAATTTTATTAACTTATAATTAATAACCAAGGCAAGACACTTTGTTAAGGTTTGAGATAAGAAATTGGAACATCCAGGTTTTTGTTTCATCGAAAAATTTGGCGAGAACTTACGCCAACCTTAAAAAATGCATTTAAAAATTGATGGATTTGGCGGGAAGCATATTCCCACGGTCTTAGAAAGGGTTAACACAGTATTATCCCGCTTATACGTTCCAGTCTTTAACAGTTTTCGCGCCGTTCACAATACCTTCTTCTGGTTTCATCAGATTTCATTTCATATGTTCATAATGTATTACAATTTGGGTTAAGGTTTATTAAAGTTTTTGTTTATGGAATTCTCACTTCTCGCCGTTTACCGCGCCAAGCAATTCGAGTAGGAAAAAACCGCAATGTAACCGTAAGTAAAATGGCTTCGTAACCAACCAGAAAAGATTCGAGTAACCATGGTATTATGACCAAATCAAGTAACATTCATGTATTTTACATGTGCTAAAGTTATCTTCAGCACATGAAAAACACTTTAAAACTAAATAATATTTTTCTAATACTAATATTTTTAGGTAGAAAGACGTAATTGTGTTTTTTATCTGCAATAAATGTTGGTTAATATTGCAAAACAATGAAACACATTTTTCTTATGAAATATTTATTTTAAATGTTTTAAAATAAACTGAGAATTTTAAGAATTTAAAAAAAAGTTTCAAAACCAAATTACTGTTGAAACATTCCCCAAAAAATTCTGACGAAAAATTAGACTTCATTTTGTCATTTATTGATTTTAGCAATAATCTTTGTTTATATTCTAAGAGAAACCTTTCTTCAATAATTGATCTTTAAAAAAAGCTAAATAGATCATTTTAAATTATCTCTATTTGGTTGGATAAAATTATAAAAATTTCTCATAAGAATTTATATCATCTCAAAAGATATTTTAAGAAACTTAATTTTATACGCTAAGCTGTTAATTTACTTTATAATGGAAAAGATAATTAATTTTTTCTACCTGGGCGTTCAGAGAGTTTTAATTTTTATCAATGAATAGTAATTATTTTTTTGAATGTTTTTATCGAACTTTTGCACTTCACACAAAGGATTTTCAAAAGCAATTTAATTTTCGCAAGTGTGTTTTTCCCCTCTTTTTGCTGTTTTGTATTCTAAAAGCGAATCTTACAGGAACTAAATGAGAGTAATTTAAAAATGCAGATGATAATTTCAAAAAGTCTGTAAATAAAAATGAAGACATTAGCGAAATGCAATTAGTTGCAAAAAAATAAGAAAAATGTATAATCCTCTTATGCACCACAGGAAAAAATGTTTACAGCTAAAAATTCACTTAACTTTACAAATCCATAATAATTATGTACCTAGAAATGTAATCCGACAAAATGGAAAGCTTTGGAACGTTTTCAATCAATAAATTTGTTTTCCTATTTCTTCTTATGTTTATGCGTTCGTATCTGACATTTTTAATAAGCAACATTAATTTCTATTACTGCAAACTTTAATTAAAACAGCTATCGTTTTAGTATTATCATGAAAAAATTAGAATTTGTTAAAAAACTGAAATCCTCAGAATAAACGACTAATTAAATTATATGTAGATGATAACGAAGAATAATTACGTTATCATCTGCAATTTGGAGCTAAAATAGTCAAGCGCGTTCGTTATTAAAAAAATGGATTTGAGTGTTTTTTGTTTGCAAATAAAACACCGTACAAGAAAAAAATTGAGGATTTTAATTAACCTAAATTGAATTACTTTTTCAACGATCGGATTTTTTGGTGATTTCGTATAGGAGAAATATCTCATTAACTGAAAATGATTGGAGTAAGTACAAAACATTGTTTCGCAACCAATGGCAATTTTATTAAATTAATACGTTGGAGAATTTTTTTGAAAATTGAGAAAATAATGACAATTTAATAACCTACCTACCAGTGTAATCTACTGTAATTAAATGTCAAATGCAATTTAAAAAAAAGACCTGAATATTTGTTTATTAATTAGTATTTTTCATTATAAACTATAAGATATTATAATACAAACTAATAATGCAGAAATAATAATCTTCTTCACTGAAAAATTAGAACACAATATCAAATCTATTTCTGCGATAAATCAAAGAGAAACGATTGCTTTGGCCTAATTAATAAGATTGAAAATTCGAATATAAAACCATCTTTATTTAAGTAATTTTTTTAATCCGAAAATATTATGAAATGATAAAACTTTTTTCTTCCTCATTAGTAATTTGTTCTAGTGCTACTCGCATGATCATTTCGGATTTCAGAGCAAAAAGATATTACATAGCTCTATATCGACGAATAGCAAGAGTGATGAAAATACGGTCAAAAACCTGTAATCAGTCATTGGTGTATATACACAGCTTAGGGACATTTTTCGAACACAATTTCTCAAACTCCAAAGTTTTTCGAAATCTTGTGAACAGATTATTTTCACAGAATAAATTCGCCAACAATCATCTAGATCAGAGGTTCTCAGCCTGTGGTACGCGTACCATTGGGGGTACGCGAAGGACCAGTTGGGGGTTCGCGAAATCAAAGCAGGTAATGGCGGAAACAAGAAAACATAAGGGATAAAAATTTTATACAATTTTGTTCCTCCAAGTGGAATATTTACTATGCAGCAACTATACCACTTGAATAGTTGATAACAACAAAGTGTAATTTTTAGCTATCGATATAAGTTGATGCGAAATTATTACAATACTGCTTTCATTTGTTTTGGCGTTGAAGTAATAACATTGCAAAAATGGAATAAAATCTAAAATCAAAAACAAGTCCTGCAAATATTATTATTTCGAGCCATTTGACTTTTAATGTTACACAAGCCATTAACGTTATTGATAAAATCTTTTTTGGATAGACAAATGGTTGGGGGTGGGGGTGGATACGACAGTAGGGGGTACACGAAAATAAAAAAAAAGTTTAATCAAGGGGTACGCGAGGGAAAAATAGTTGGAATCCCTAATCTAGATACTGAATTGACGACAGGAAAGCATAAAATGTTCAATGTTTTCATCAACACAAGAAATCGGCGGTCGTCTTTTCCTTGCATCATTCAAATTTCATTTAACACTTCACATTTTTATCGACGTCACTGAACTTAATTTTGACCATATGCTTGATGCAGTATGGCCAAAAATGGCTCTTGTGCCAAAAAACCCGGCATAACCAACCA
Source organism: Araneus ventricosus (assembly GCA_013235015.1). Taxonomy (NCBI): domain Eukaryota; kingdom Metazoa; phylum Arthropoda; class Arachnida; order Araneae; family Araneidae; genus Araneus; species Araneus ventricosus. Next base: position 847,695 of record BGPR01000024.1, read on the forward strand.
ATCAACCAACCTTGCATCATCCTTGCTGTCTTTACTGTCATTACTGAAATACTATATCCACTTGAAAAGAGTTGCTTTCTTCTTGATCTTAATAAATAACCTTCAACATTTTATAAATTCCCTGAGAGTTTTCCTACCTTTCAGCAAAAATTTGGTGTTGAGATTTCGTTCGTCAATACTCATTGTATACAAGAGACAAAATATGGTGTTACAAGAAAATCCAGCCTTTAGTTTTTGCTTGCCCCAGAAGTCTGAAATTTGTTGACGTTCTAGTAGGTCCCTCGCAAACAGTATACATCTGCAAATATCATCTAAAAGTCACTTAAATGGCTTAGTTCGTTTACTGATCGGATAGACTACGTATTAAGCGGGACATTCACCACTAGGCCACTTCAAACACTGTGTTCCAAAAACCTTTCGTCATTGTAAAAATCATATGAGAATTGGCATAGACGTAGTGAAAATTTGGAAATCCAGCATCGCTTATTTTCCATTCAGCCCATTCGACCATAAAAATCAAATACGGTTCTTTTAGGCGGTAGAATGCTCTCTCCGAAAAGCGAAAACCACCTGCGTGGGGGGCGCGGGAGGGGGGAATGTGACTGGGAGTCAGATGGGGAAAAGATTCCACGGAAGATCCGCCATGCATGGGGCCTGTTGCACGCTAAATCATACGTAGTACCCAAACGTCCTCCCGTCGGTGTGGTGCGATACAACCCACCCCGACCCAGCCTACCCTACTGGATTTAAGGCATTAAAGAGTCGGAGGGGAAGAGAACTGACCACCAGCAGCAGGAGGACGCCAGCTTCACTCGCATTTATTAAAAGTTTTTCCTCATATATACATACTGCACCCCGCAACAAGGGTGGAAATTAAATGCATATTGACATATATAAAAGTCTCACATTATAAAGGCTCAGCCGGCCAAGGAGACAATGCAAATAACAGCATATGGATTTAAAGTTATTTACTATGAAAATTTACCATGACTAGGGAGAAACAAACAATACATTCCCAATTTTAATTATCAATGGCATTCCACCCATAAGATGTGGATGCGGAAGTTTGGAGGGGGTGCTAGTTCAGGGATTTTATCTCGTCATCTGACCGTGGTTCAAAATTACGAGGTCCGTCCCAAAATAGCCCTCGTGTTGCTTCAAAACGGGACGTTAATGTAACTAAACTAATCTCTGACTGTAATTTTTTAAAATCACTATTTAGATGCAGCGTTTGCAAACGAGTTCAAATACCGTTGAGTCAAGCGAGTTGTTATTTATATGCAAAGAATCTTTATTAGTATAATATGATCCAACGCTATAAATGTACTAAGTAAATACATAAGCCTGTGAAAATCGCAAAATACAGCAGAAAAAAACTTGCTTCCAACCCATGGAAATCGCGGGATACGCAGTCAGAGGATTAATGATGACCACTTCACCAGTTACAGAGAAATAAAAAAATGGCAAAGCAGGATTTCATTTTGTTTCTGACTTATGAAGCACACAGTGTACATCATAATAAGCAAAGACACAAATTAAGAAGTTCTACTCACCGTTACATGAATAGCCATCGATGTTAATGGTAAGATGTGGTGGACAAATGCAGTAATAGGCCAGGTTTTCCAGGTCCAGGAAAACGCACCGGTAGTCGCAGCCGCATCCAGTCTGGGCAGGAACGATGACGACAGATCCGTCTCCCGGGTTCGAACCAGGTTCCACAAGAGCCCTGATCGTACCAGGCATCAAGTAAGACGTACCGCCCTGCCCATTGTGGAATAGACTCTCCACCTCTGAGGCATCTCCTCCTAAAATGAAAGGAAAGGAAATGAATGACTAAGAAGGTTAATGTTGTGATGGAAGCAAGAAGACTGGACATCAAAAGTGCAACTGATTTTGTTGCATTAGTTTGACAACCACCAGTGAATAAACACGACGGGAGGGTGTTTCTACGAAACGGCCGCTGAAATTGAGGGGCTTAGACTTACTTACCTTACTGAACTGTGACTTTCTGTGACTAAAGTAGCTCTATTAACTCTATAGTCTATAGTGACTATTAGTATAGTATGACTATGTGACTCTATCTATGTAAAATTCTTCGCGATTTTCACCCACTTTGAAACTCGACTGTGACTAAACCGTAATTACAAATTCTAAAATTATTTTTGCAATCTTCAATGTCTACCTTTCTCTGTTAAATGAAACTAAAACCAATTCTCTATGTTATTTGGTTGCGGAGCTATAAGCGTTTAACTTTAGCACGAAATTCGACGCAATTCAACAATTCTTGAGTAATATTTCACGCGATTAATGAATGAATTGCCTTAGTCTGCGTGCATCGGTCTCTGTGACGTCATCAAAATGTTTCGTGATTTTCACCAACTTTGAAACTCGACTGTTACTAAACAGTGATTCCAAATTCTGAAATTCTTTTTGCAATCTTCTAAAACCAACTCTATGTTATTTGGTTGCGGAGCTATAAAAGTTTAATTTTAGCGCGGAAAACGTCATAATTTTTTCCTTTCCCGACAATCCATTAGACCACTATGGACAGACGTAAGTCTACGTTAAAATAAATATTATTACAACCAAACATAGTAATGTCACGCGATCTCTTCTTCTCTCTCCACCATACAAACTCCACACTTTTTAACACTTCTACAACCACATGCAGATACCACGTGCCTCCAGCAGTGATAACAATTTGGATAAAGATGCGATATTGTTTCTTTAAAGTCGTACTAGAGCTGAGAGTACACGAGTTGATTCAAACTGATATATCTGATCGACCGCTAATCTAACAGTTAATTTGGAAATGGACCTTATGCATGTGACGTCACATCCTCCGACACGTGACCTGCCGGAGGCAGCCATTGGTCAGTCTTAAACAGCTGACTCAGAACTGCTTTTATTTCTGAGTCTCTTATAGGCCGATCGTTTTGTTTATTCCTCCACAGCTGTTTTTCTATACTCTCAAACCCAAACGGTGCATAAGGTCCATTAAGCACCGTTTGCGCATGTGTGAGAAATAGGAGGGAATAGAAAAGAAGGTTGTCTTTTGCAGTTAGCCCTCCAGAAAGCGCAATCGAAAAAGGACTACAAGACGCATAATAGCTTGACATGTCCAAGTAGGCATTCCTAAAACAAATATAAGAATTGGGAACCGGGAGGCAGCAAAGGGCAATCAAGAAATAATGAGGGGCACATTTTCAAGTAGGGGAAAGTTGGGTAAAACCGGGTAGCTAAGGTACGAAGGCCTGCTGGAGCTAAAATATTCAACAGAGAGCTTGACAAATTTTATTAAAAATTTAATTGTTTATCGGAGTAGAATATATCTCTGAAGAAAAGTCAAGGTTTTACTACTTTTTTATTAATGATATTTTTATTTTTAAAAAAGTCCTACCACCCGGTTTTATCCCATTAGTGGGGTAAAACAGGGTACACATTTTAACTCCATGGGAAATTAGGAAAACTCGACTTTTAGTGGAAAAGTAGTAGACATTTTTATTTTGTATAACAATTTTAGAACATTAGTTACAAAATTCACATGTAAAGCAGTTTTCTTCTTCCTTCGGGCCATTGCAACTTTCGTGAGCTCAGCTAAGACAGTTTCTACATTGAATTAACCCTTCTCATGTATTTAAAATAAAAAAATATATATATCATTAAAATAGAAACAATCAACGTTTGATGTGTTTTTATCGTCTACCTCGAAGGAATCGTCAATATTGACTGTCTCGGTCTTACCTTCCCGATCTTACGCCACTTGAAGTACTCAGTTTTATCCCGAGTGAAGAGGTTATAAACAACGAAATAGAGCCGCGCAAATATTGGACTAAATCTTTATTGTTTGGTAGGGTAATAAACTTATAATAAGCTGTACTAAATATATATATTTTTTAACTATAATGTATTATTAAATAAGGATGGTTTAAAATCAAACAAACATTAGAGAGTTGACGTCTTAAAACAAATAAACCTTCACTGATGCAGTAAATTAAACATCAGCATCACCCCACTATGACTGTTCCCTTTTCTGTAGTAGAAATGGTACCAATAATTTGGAAACACCGTAAATTTGTTAACAGAAAAGCTTAGAAGTTGGCATTTCTTTTCAATGGTCGCCTAGAGCAGTGAGGACGAACCTTTTTGAGACGTGGATCAAATTCTTTTTATAGTTTTTTTATACTAGCCCGTGGGTCATTAAATCAATGACGTCACTTGGGAAGGGGAGAGTGTGGTAGAAAGGGTACCAATAATTTGGAAACACCGAAAATTTGTTAACAGAAAAGCTTAGAAGTTGGCCTTTCTTTTCAATGGTCGCCTAGAGCAGTGAGGGCGAACCTTTTTGAGAAGTGGATCAAATTCTTTTTATAATTTTTTTATACTAGCCCGTGGGTCATTAAATCAGTGACGTCACTTGGGAAGGGGAGAGTGTGGTAGAAAGGGTACCAATAAAAATACTTCGTTCAGTTACATTATTTACAGAAAGATTTAGAAGTTGGCCTTTCTTTTCAATGGTCATTTCTAGGAGGCATGGGCAACCATTCTTACCAGGCGGTGTTAAATTTTTATTACTAGTTTCCTGTGTGGTCATTAAATCAGATGGCCTATTACTTGGGAAGGAGAGGTGTGAGGAGTCACTAATTTGAAACACCAATATTTTAACAAGCAGAAGTTGAGCTCTTTTCAATGGTCGCCCTAGAGCAGTGAGGGCAGAACCTTTTTTTGAAGTGGATCAAATTATTTTATAATTTTTTATACTAGCCCGTGGGTCATTAAATCAGTGACGTTAGCAGGAAGGGAGAGTGTGTAGAAGGGTTACCAATAATTGGAAACACAAAATTTAACAGAAAAGCTTAGAAGTTGGCCTTTCTTTCAGTGGTCCTTGAACGGATATGGCAGAACTTTTTGAGACAGTGGATCAAATTTTTTATAATTTTTTATATAGCCGTGGGTCATTAAATCATGACGTCTACTTGGAAGAGGGAGAGTGTGGTAGAAAATACCAATAATTTGAAACACCAAAATTTTTTAACAGAAAGCTTAAAGTTGGTACTTTCTTTTCAGGTCGCCTAGAGCAGTGAGGCGAACCTTTTTGAAGTGGATCAATTCTTTTTTATAATTTTTTATACTAGCCTGTGTCATTAATCATGACGCGTTACTTAGGAAGAGTGTGGTAGAAGGGTACCAATAATTTGGAACTACGAAAATTAGTTAACAGAAAAGCTTGAAGTTGCTTTCTTTTCCAATGGTCGCCTACGAGCAGTGAGGGAGACCAGAAGTGGATCAAATTCTTTATAATTTTTATATACTAGCCCGTGGGTCATTAAATCAGTGACGTCACTTGGGAAGGAGAGTGTAGTGTAGAAGATGTAATTTTGGAAACAGAATTTGTAACAGAAAGCCTTGGCGTTTTCTTTTTCTTAATGGTCGCCTTAGGCAGATGAGGGGAGACCTTTTTTGAGACCGTGGATCGATTCTTTTTTATAATTTTTATATAACTTAATTGTCGTCCCATAAATCCAATTTGAGCAGTTGGAAGAGGTGTGGTGAGAGAAAGGATACCAATAGATTTTGGTACAAGTCACGAATTTAGTAAGCAGAGTTGTCAGCCTTTCTTTTCAATTGCTCGTGGCAGGAGCGACTCACACAGAAGTGGCGGCATCAAGATTCTTTTATAATTTTCACTTAAGCCTCATTGATGCTGAAACGTCACTGTTCGTTGAGGAAGGGAGAATTAGGTAGAAAGGTGTCACATATTTGAACACCTCAAGAACTTGAAGCGAAACTCCAGAATTCCTTTCCTTTCAGTAATTACCTTATCAAACGGGAGGCGATACTTTTTACAGGTTATGGATCAAATTCATCCTCTTATATTTTATAACTGGCCGAGATTATTCGTCGTGCTTGAAGGAGGGTGTGACGAAAAATTTTAATGTTTGAGGAAACACAAAATTTGTTAACGAAAAAACTTCAGTTATTTTCCTTTTAAATGATGCCCTGAAGCGGTGGTGATGAAGTGGATCAAATTATTTTTATATTTTTTATACCAGCCGGTCATTAAATCATTGTCCACTCAGAAGGAGAGTGTGGTAGAAAATTTTAACAATTTTAAAGGCTGAAAATTTGTTAACGAAAAGCAGGGAGTTATTTCATAGTAATTCTTTCAGGCGATGACTGTGAGCACGAGTGGTCCAAATTATTTTATAATTTTATGCTTCCGTGGAGTCATTAAATCAGTGACGTTACTTGGGAAGGAGAGTGTAGTAGAAAAGAGGTACCAATAATTTGGAAACACCGAAAATTTAAATAGCAGAAAATCTTAGAAGTTGGCCTTTCTTTCAATGGTCGCCCTAGAGCAGTGAGGACGAACCTTTTTGAGAAGTGGATCAAATTCTTTTATATTTTATACTAGCCCGTGTCTGAAATCAGGTATTTTTTGGGAAGGGAGGTAGAAAGGAACGTAATTTGACGCAGGTGAAAAGCAGAGAGGTGGCCTTTTCAAATGGGTAGCTAGAGCTTGGTGAGGCGACCTTTTGGGATCGATCTTTTTATAATTTTTATATACTAGCCCGTGGGTCAATTAAATCAGTGACGTCACTTGGGAAGGGAGAGATGTGGAAAGGGTACCAATAATTTGAAAACACGAGAATGTTATTAACAGAAAAAGGCTAAAGTTGGCACTTTTTTCAATGTGGTCGCCTAGAGCAGTGAGGGCGAACCTTTTGGAAGTGGATCAAATTCTTTTTATAATTTTTATACTAGCCGTGGTCATAAATCAGTGACGTTCACTTGGGAAGGGGAAGTGTGGTAGAAGATTTACCATAATTTGGAAACACCAATTTGTTAACTAGAAAGCGATTGGCCCTTTCATTTTCAATGAGGTCGCCTGACAGTAAGAGGCAGACACTTTGAGAAGTGGATCAAATTCTTTATATGAATTTATATACTGTAGCCGTAGGGTCTTGAAATCATGTGACGTCACTTGGGAAGGGAGAGTGTAGGTAGAAGAAATTATCAATAATTTGGAAAACCGAAAATTTGTTAACAGAAAAGCTTAGAAGTTGGCATTTTCATGGTGTCTAGAGCAGTGGGGCGAACCTTTTTGAGAGGATCAAATTCTTTTAAATTTTATTCATACTACCCGTGGTCCATTAAATCAGGTAACGTTACTTAGGGGAAGGAGGGAGGTGTGGTAGAAAGTACCAATAATTTGGAAACACCGAAAGGGTTGTGCAACAGAAAAGCTTAAGTTGGCCGCTCTTTTCAATGGTCCTAGAGCAGTAGGGGCAGACCTTTTTGAGGAAGTGGATCAAATTCTTTTATAATTTTATGCTAGCCCATTAGGTCGGTAAATCAGTGACGTCACTCAGGAAGGGGGGAGGTGTGGTACCAATGATTTGGAAACACCGAGATTTAACAGAAAGCTTAGAAGTTAGCATTTCTTTTCAATATTGGTCGCCTAGAGCAGTGAGGGGCAGACCTTTTTTGAGAGGAGTGGATCAAATTCTTTTTTATAATTTTTATGCCGTAGGTCATTGATCAGTGACGTTGCTTGGGAAGGGAGAGTGTGGTAGAGAATTTGCCAATAATTTGGAAACACCGAAATTAGTTAACAGAGAAAGCTTAGAGTTGGCCTTTCTTTCAAGCCAAATTCACTTCCTAGAGCGGTAGGGGCGAACCTTTTAGGAAGTGGATCAATTCTTTTATAA
>BGPR01000024.1:855431-871903 GCA_013235015.1 Araneus ventricosus
TTTTTTATACTAGCCCGTGGGTCATTAAATCAGTGACGTCACTTGGGAAGGGTAGAGTGTGGTAGAAAGGGTATCAATAATTTGGAAACACCGAAAATTTGTTAACAGAAAAGCTTAGAAGTTGGCATTTCTTTTCAATGGTCGCCTAGAGCAGTGAGGGCGAACCTTTTTGAGAAGTGGATCAAATTCTTTTTATAATTTTTTATACTAGCCCGTGGGTCATTAAATCAGTGACGTTACTTGGGAAGGGGAGAGTGTGGTAGAAAGGGTACCAATAATTTGGAAACACCGAAAATTTGTTAACAGAAAACTTGGACGGTTGATCCTTTTTTTCTCAGTTTTAATATCTTCTAAAAGAAAATTATGCTTCCTATTTGTTTTACAACTTTCACTTTGCAAATGAAGTCTATGACCGACAGTCATGTCTCATACACAGGTGCAATAATACGATAGAAAATCGGTTTGCCAGCAACCACTTGGAAATACGATTTTATGAATTCGACTTTAGACATTTATACTTTAATTTTTTAATATTTTCGATTGTCTCTTTATTGTGATATAAAAAATAAGTTTATGGAAATCAATGCATGGGTCATTTAAAAAGCCTTCGTAGGTCAATGTCTGACCCTCGCGTCATAGGTTCGCTACCACTGGCCTAGAGGAAGATCCACCAATCAAAGGTAAGGATGGTGATTACTGCGAAAATAACCGGTTTTCGGTTATTCAGGTTTTTTCCACCGCCAGTTTAATCGCTCAAAATAACCGTTTTTCGTTTTTTTATAGAAAAAAACGCCGTTTGTAGACAATTTTTTTATTAGTATTGTTTTTACAGGAGATCAATCCATTGGCAAGTATTTATCTGTTCATAAAGACTCTTTTACACCTTGTCAAAAAAGTAGACGGACACAAAATTACAAAATTAATTTCATGAAAAAAACATATTTATTCAACAAATCTTTTGTGAAAAAATTGTCAGCATATTTTTGCATACATAATTATATAAGAATAAAATAAAATGTATTGTAAAACACATGCATTTGTATTAATTATCATAAGATTATATTAACAAATACAAAATGTCGTTGGTAAAGTTGTCAAAAAAGTAGACGGACAATCACAAAAATGTTGTGAAATTTAAAGTTTAAGTAAGAGGTTTTCTTACCACCTGCTTGTATTAGTTCAAACACACGGTTTGGCATTGCAACATAAAGGTTTTGAATGTCTTTTTGGCAAAAAGTATTCCATACTGAATCAAGAGATTCGTGGAGCTCCTTGACATTTTCATATTGCCTCCCTTGTCCGTAAACACGTTCAACTAACATAGCTCAAACATTTTCGACAATATTGAGGTCTGGACTTTTGGCTGGCCAGGGAAAAACTTGAACATTATTGTCATCAAATCATTTTTTAACTCCCTTGAGCGGAATGAATGGAAGCTCCGTCTTGTTGATGTATCCAGTTTTCTCCTCCCCAATCGGATCCATATGGGAGAAGTTCCGTTTCCAACTGTTTTATATAATCTTTGTGATTTTGTCTACCTTTGATAAAAACTAAACTTGATCTACCACCGAAACCAACAGCAAGCCATACTATCAAACTTCCTCCTCCTTGTTGACGAGTAGAGTAATATTGTTCTTTTTGTTTCAGGCAGTGCCAATAATATTGAAAGCCATCTGGACCATCTAAATTGAACCTTTTCTCATCAGAGAAAATAACGGATGTCCATTCAGTGGTCCAGGACATGTACTTTTTACCCCACGCCAGTCGATCAGCAATATGTTTTTAGTCCATTTAGGATGATGTTTCCGTTTCTTAAATTGAAACTGTTTACTTCTTTGCACATAATTAAACGCTATCTGTCTTGTTATATGGGTAAGTACAGATTCACGCTGCGCAGTAGGGATGCTAGCCCCTCTTTTTTTAAGCTGTCGGAGAAGATTTCTTTGCTCTTTTGGCGTTAGTTTTCGGGGCCTTCCAGTTTTTTCCCTTTTCCCATGAGCATCAGGATTCTTTAGAAATTCTGAAATTGCACTTTTACTAATTTTTAAAATACCTGTGATTTCTAGAATAGTTTTTCCATCGTTTATGTAGGCTATGGCTTGACCTTTTTGGAATTCTGTTAAAGAAATTCCTCTAGGCATGGCAACCAACTTCAAATAACAATCAAAGTAAAATGTTAAGGTTTTTGAAAGAAATTAATTTTATATTTTAAATGAAGGTGATCTAACAGACTTATCCAAGTAAATACAAGATAAAAAGTTACAAAAAATTATCCAAAGAAACTAGAAGAAAAGCACCTCAAATGGTTTGTCCGTCTACTTTTTTGACAATGTAGGAGTATATATATCTATTTAACTTTAAATATAAACTGTTGTTTATTAAAACTTTTACGTCACCGGGGATTTCTTTCGACGATATGACAAGTGTATAATTTGAAACAACAATATTCAGAACAAAGAGCTTTACATTTGCAAATTTTTAGTGTCCGTCTACTTTTTTGACAAAGTGTAGTAATCCACCCACCAACAGACGCCTCGAGGAAGCGGTTGTCCTTGATTGGCATAAGATGATGAAATTCAAATCTTCATAACTTGGTAAATTTTAGTCTAATCGTACCTAAAATCGAGCCTATCTTTCGATCCGGTTTTTTTAACCAGTTTTTGGATTTTCAAAAATAACCGGTTATAACTGGGACAAAAAAATAACCGAACAAAACTGGTTAACTGAAACAAAGAAACGGGTTTTTGGTTAAAACCGGTAGGTTTTTGCCATTCCTATTCAAAGGCAAATGCTTGCTCGAGGCGGTCGCTGATCGATTTAAAATAATGAAATACAAAGCTCCAAACTCGTTCAGATTTAGTCATAGAAGAATGGAATTTTTTTTTTGTTTGAAATGTTAGTGTTTCAAGAATATTTTAAGAATATGACTAATAGGATCGGGGAATTGAATAAAAAAATTAGACTTGGATGGATTTTTTCAGCAGAACATTTCTTGATTCAAATTAAATAAAATACAATTCTTTACGTCATTGAAAGCATTTTTCCAACTGGAAGTATATGCCTGTCTCTAGCGATTTAGAAATTAGCTACTGGACCACTATTAGAGTGACATCCTACGCATTTATTTATAATTCCGATTTCGAATACTTATGTTTTGAAAATTTTTTAAAATTCTAGGCTCGAATGGATCGAAAATAAGGATTTGAATATTACGCTTAATTTTAAAACGTTTTAGCAAAGACAGTTCTTCGTTTTTCTTACAAAACCTGAGTTCATTCTTATGTGAAATTTTTGGACCTAAAAGTTTTATTTGGTTTTTGGTATGATGGTGTGGATTTAAAAAAAATTATTAATACCTTTTTACTCATCAAAACTTACTAATTCCCTCAATCTCAAGCGGTCATGATGTCATTTATATGATTATTTTATTAAGTTCACGTAAAAGAACTTAAAATAATACTTTCTGCGTTTCTATTTTATATTGCTCCTTCAAAGGAATACAGTGGAACATAAATTAATTGAATTATTTTTAACTAATTCGATAAGTTAAAAATTGGTCATGATTTATATTTATAATAATTAATTAAGATACTGTATTAATCGAAGAACAACTCGGACAACTTTTCCCTCTTGGTTATAAAAACAACAGGCATATTATTTTAAAGAACCTCTGGAATTATATCACAAAACATAAACCAAATAAGAAAAAGCTTAATTTCCAGAAATAATATGTCATTGAATTCAAAAGAATTACGGACTGTAACGGAAATATTTTCTAATTAAAATACGTAATGCAATTTTCTTTTAATAAAATAAAATGTATTCGGAAATTTTTAATATGACAATACAAATTGACTTTATCTTGACTTAAACTAATGAAGAGTCGAATATCATCAAAGATGTGATAACTTTGGGAATATAACTTTTAAAAAATGAATTTTGTCTTTTAACTACAACCATTCCTAAGAGAGTTCTCCACTTTCTAGAACAAAAAACATAATGTACAAGATTAAATTGATTGTTCACTGGATTTTCTTAAAGCATTGCAGAATTCACTCACTGTACCAACCTTTGCTCGAATTTTGGCGAAACACGAAAGGAATTTTTATTCACAAGAAGTGCATCTTATAAAGTTTTAATAACACAGAGTGTTTTGGACAACAACAAAAAAAAGCAGAAGTGCGTGGGAAAAATATCTGTGGAAGTATATATTAAAGTTGGCGGGAAAAGCAGAAACATTCTTACTCAGTTGGCGATCAATACCAGCTGCCCACGCCACCCACGTAATTTCCATCTTATTTCAACAACAGAAAAAAGGTAATCATCATAAAGAAAATGGAAAACATGTTTCAATCAAGAATATAAATTTCAATCTATGTTTCAATTTTCACTTTTATTCTATTCATCTTCGATGTTCAACCTAAAAAGAATATTCTTTTTTCTCTTCTGAAGTAATTTCCGGCTGCATACATACGCACTTTTTGTTTTCATTCTTCCATTTGCAGCGCCATCTATTCAGTAAAGTAAGAACTTAATCATGAAAATGTGTCTCGGAATGTTGGGAAAAATATTATTTTATGAAAACTGCTCAGAAAAAAAAGCATTTCTTAGGAAATAGTTTTGTTTCTAAGCAGTTTTTTTTTCAGTTCTTTCAATATACATTAGTTCTCATGAGCTTTTTGTCTCCCTTGTAAGTTTAAATTACACTTTTTTCCCTTTATACGCAGTAAGTATTACTAAAATTAATAAATAATTTGGAACCTACTTGAGATTACAATTGTTCTGGGGTTGTTTCGGTTCTACAGCAGGAAATTTTGGGAAAAATATTTTGAAAGGCGCAAACCACAGAGCAGTTTATTATTGCATAAAAAAAATATTTTTGTCTGAACAGTACGACTTTTGAGAATGATAGAAACTGGTGAGCAACAAATGTTGATTATGGGAGTTTAATTACGTTGACTATGTATGCGAATATATCCTTTAAAATATCCAGACTGTTTTGGAACTATTAATTAAACTTCCATATACAATCACTAAACCAGTGGGTATTGAAATTTCGGGAGGGAATTGTTTGGGATCTAACGTCTCTTATGATTTTTAATCGTGGTACAGCCCTATTGGATTTGTGAATTTTAAATAATTATTACTACTTATAATAATTACTCACACAGTTACTTATATGTAATAACTGATATTTAGTATTCGTTTTTAATATATTTTAGTATTATTTTTTAATTTAATTTTCGTTTCAACGGAATGGCATTTGTCTCATTTTGTTTTCAATAATTAGTTTTTTAAAATGTTCCTCTCGGCCCAATAAGTGTGCGCGTCCCAGCTTTTGTAAAGTTAATATTGACAGATTGAAAAGTTGTTATTTCATGAACATACATATAAATTTTGTAAAATGAGGAGTCCACTACTAGCTTAGCAAGCTAATGGTATGGTACAACTTAACATGGCTGAGGAACATAAATCGTAGGAAGAAGGTTATGGGTTCTATCCTGAAGCTCATAATCAGCATTATTCAAAACCCGGTAGACCGATGAGTGCGTAAGCAATAAATTGCTCACTAGGGTCAGGTTGGCTGCTGAAGGCTTTCTTCCTGTGAGTGGGGACAGAAGTTTCCGCCATTTTAGTCATGCAGAGTCAGTTAATCATAGCTGGATTATTTAAAATCTTTTAAATATTGAATGAAGGGAAATTCAATGCGCAGTCGTCCAGTTAAAAGTGTATTGTTTTTTAACAGTGTTTGAAATCAACTAGAAATTGGGTTAGAAACTTCTGGAAAAAGAAACAACAGTAATCGTTTTAATGAGAACTTAAATGAATATCATTTTAATAAAAACATATCTTATGCTTTGTTGTTCATATCCTTTCAACAGATTTCTTTTCCTAACAAATTAATGAAGAATATCGTGACAGTTTCATGCAACATCCCCAGCTTGTTCCGAACTTTTTCGTTAAACCAAAATGGAAAGGACATCACTGCAACTTCATATAACATTCGCAGCTTGTTCCGAACTTTTTTATCAAACCAAAATCTCAAAACTATTGAAACATCAAACTAAAAGAATATCCGTTGTAATATCAAAAATAATTTATTTGGCTATTTACGTACGTTTAGTCGTACATAAAAATTTGAAGAACTGCTTTTCAAGCTTGAAATATTAAATCAATTGCATTCATTCACATTATGTGCAGTCTGCGCCTCGAGAAACAAAACATTTAAAAAATAATTAATAAAGCCGTCTTAGCTCAGTTTTTGAAATATAAGACTGAAGACAGTTTCATTACACTTTATAAAGAGCTTTGAATCATTAAACGCATTTAAAAGCCAATAACAAAATGGAAACAGCAAGTCTTTAAAATCATCCAAATTAGTGAAATAGCTGAGGTACTGTCCATAATACAAGCCCTGTAAGCATAAGTTCTCAACGAAAATTAAATCTTCAAGTCAAACATCACTATAATTACATTATCTCTAGGATTTTCCAGACGACGCATTAAATAATAAAGTATCGAAGCATAAAGCTAACAGCATGTCACTAACTTAACATTTATGTCAAATGAAACTCTGGTGAGTAAATGTATTCAACAAATACCTTTCCAAACAATGTATCAATTCTGATACATTAATTACGATGTTAATGCATTGATTTTTCTTTGGCATAATCGTCTAATAGAGTGGTATTCGTTTTATAGATTTTTGAAAATAAGGTAAACAGACAGAATCATAGAGATAAACAATTATTGATAAAGATTTGCGCTCTGATTCCAATAACTTCTAGCCAAATAAGATATGAAAATGCTGGAGGTTAATTAACTCAATTATTCAAGAGGGCCTGAGGCAACACGTTTTATCTGATTGGGAAACGACCACACAAATGCTGATACTGAATATATCTAAGAATTGCAGAATACAAAGATATTTGAAATCGATTATTCAGACATGAAATTCATGTCTGTTTGATATTGTTGGCAAGCTTCACAAATGATGATTTCGGAATGATATTTTACTATATTAGTTATTATTATTTCAAATAATAATAATGACTAGCTGCATGGCCCGACGTTGCACGGGCAATCTTGAATAATGGGATATTCCCGGGCGGAGAGAAGTGAGATCACGTGAGGCCTTGGTATCCATATTTTCATATGCCTGGCTCCATTTTTTTTCAACAAATATTGTCACTTACTTTCCCCAACAAATGTAAATATTCTTTCAATCTAGTCTTTTTATTACAAATTTTCATATGCCCGCCTCCGGTTTATTTTTTTACACATATTGTCGCTAACGTAAACGTTACGTTTCCCCCAAAACGTAAAAAATACTTTGAATCCTATATTGTTCAATTAAAATTTTTAAATCCAACCTTTTAATTACCTTATAGTTAATAACCCAGCATTTCTCGGAATCCACATTTTTTCATATGCCCGCCTCTGTTTTTCTCCCTACAAATATTGTCATTAAGCTTCCCCAACAAACGTAAATCTGTTTTGAATCCTCTCTTGTTGGATTAAAACTTTCAGTTCTATCCTTTTTACTACCTTAAAGCAGTTTGGTTTGAATGAAAACGCGAGAATTCTTATGCTTATAAATTAAAACAGATTAGCATGATATTTGTTTTGCAAAAGAAAAATAAAACGAATAATAAATGAAAAAAACGGATAAAAATGAACAAATATTTTCCACCAACAAACGTAAATGTTGCGAAACATCGTACGACAAAAAAAGAAAGAAAAGTGCAGGAAAACGATTTTTTTTTCAATTGTTAATACAGTAAACTCTCGATATCTCGAAATCGAAGGGACCCGGAAAAAAATTCGAGATAGCGAGGTTACACTCCCAAGCATTAAAAATTGAACATAATTACAAGGTAAGGGATATATTGTAAAATAGTAGAGACAGATAGAGTTAAATATCTGAATACAGCAATAATTTGTATATTAATTCGTAGCAGTGATATTAATTTACGTAGAAGTATATAAATTTTGTAAAACATAATGGTATTTATAATAACTTACTACCACTTAGAATTTCTTTAAAAAGTCCAGCAGTGTGAAGTTCTTGCTCCTCATCTGATTCACTTTCCACACTAGAAAAACCAGATTTTCCAAAACAGTTTTTGATTGTTTTTTGTGTAACATTCATCCAGGATCTGTATGCCATCCTCATACAATCAAGCATATTAAACGGTTTCATTTTCTGATTGTTATCAATTGAATCCACAAACTTCTTTACAAGTTCCTTCCTGCAAAAACTTTAAAACTACTTATTATCCCCTGATCTAGAGGCTGCAGCTTGGGAGTCGTGTTAGGTGGCAGGAAAACCACCTTGAATGCGTTCATTTCAGGGATAAGGCTGTGAACCGTGCAGTTATCGATGAATAAAACAATTTTCCTTTTCTCTTTACACATTGTCTTGTTTATTTGTTTTAACCACTCTGAGAAAAATTCACTCGTCATCCAAGCTTTTTTATTTGCTTTATAAAGAAGTGGAAAAGACTTAATTCCTTTAAAGCACCTTGGGTTTCTATTTTTTTCATTCATCAAAAGAGTAAACTTCTCAGTCCCACTCATGTTGGTAGCTAAGCAACGTTGCTCGCTCTTTACTTTGTTTTCATGTTTTCCTTGGGCAACACATTTTGGGTTTGAGGCAACACATTTTGTTTAATTGGGAAATGACATTACAAATTCTGTTACTGAATATATCTAAGAATTTTAGAATACAAATATATTTGAAATCGATTATACAGAGATGAAATTAATCTCTGATTGATATTTTTGGTAAGCTTTATAATTGATGAATTCTGATTTCTGAATGTGTTTTATTATATTAGTTATTATCATTTCGAGTTAAAAATGGGGAGCTAATTGCTCTCATAGTTAAGATAAGCTATTGCAATATTTTAATTGATATGTTGCTAAAAAAAGAGTTTTTAAAAATATAAAAAATTACATTTTCTTACAAAAAAGCACTGCTTACAATATACTGAAATACAAATGGGAAGTATTTAAAAATTTCTTTCCAAAATTATTTCCATTGTTTGCTTCCCCTAGTCGTGCTTCTAATTGACTACATTAATATGTAGTATGGGTATTAAGGCGACCAGGGCTTCATCTCCATCTTTATTTTATTAAAAAATCCCTACCGCTGTTTTTACTTAATCTCCCTTTTAAAAAAGTGGCATTTCTCCCTGGCTCTTTTGACAGGATCGAAAATTTCCCCACTTTTATAGTCATTCCTTTCGCATTTGTAGCGCTGACGCAGTCAAAAACATGTTTTTGCTAGTTACTTCATTGCGTTTTTTTAATTAAATTGTCGAAAGTATTGTAATGTTCTCTATGATTCTTATTGTCAGGTGAGTAAAGTGTAAAGTTAAAGTGTTTTGGTTTATATAAGCTATAAGGTTTGACATTCGTAACGACGATACAAAATTGTTTATACCTCACCCCCCCCCCCCGACTCAGATCCTTCGCCACTGCTTAGCATTATTAATAAAAACTTATTTGTGCAAAGGATTGTTTGGGTGGAGGGTATTCAAAAGTAAAGAGAATAATCAAGGGGTACAAGAGAAAATAAAGGCTGGCCAAAGTTGACTTAAATGAAAAGTATACGGATGAGGTGAACAAACAGGCCAGAAGTAAATTCACGAAACGGAAGACCAGGAAAGAGTGGCAAATTAATAAAAAAGAGATATCTTTTATTTTATTACTTTTCTTTTATTCGTCAAGATCTAACTATATTGCCAAGCACGAGAAAATAGCAAAGATGAATTCTTTTCATATCAGAGATTTGTTTCCATTCCGTTTTTATATTGTGTGATTTTCATGAAGTTATCTTCATTTGTTCGTTTTGATTAACTTTCATATTTTGTTAAATAGAGCCATTGCTAAGCGCTCTTATTTAACTTCTTTCATGTTTGTAAAGATGGGATTTTGTAATCGCTTTTCCACTTTTCTTCCCTGATATGCTCGCGTCCTGAAAATCTGAACAGTCTTGTGTTCTCAATGACAAAACAATATTTCCAGAACTTCATTATCATTCGTTACTTTTAATTAAATTTTTATTCTAAATGAGAGGCACAATCTGGTAGTTCATTTCAGATAAAATTCATTACAAGATTTTAATGATTCTAACGATCAATGATGAAGTACATATGCCAAAAAATTGAAAATAATATCAATAAAAATGAATCTAAAAAATACTCTTTTATTAGAGTACTAATAAAATAGAAAATAATGTTTCATCAAAAATGTGAAGATCAAAACAAAAATTGTAAAACGTGAAGCATTGAAAACAATTCGATAAGAAAACTAAGCAGCGATGAATATCACTAGAAAAAAATTCTTAAAAAATCATTAAAAATTAAAATATAATACTAATATCATTAAAATCCCAGTTTACTTAGATTAATTCTATTAGAGCGTCACGCTTTAGTGATTTCTTTTTTCCTTTGATCTCCAGCTTTATTATAATATTTTTTTTCAAATACTCAGGAGAGTCTGCTCAACTATTTAGTGAGCGACTCTGAAGGAAAACATTTAATTACACTTAACAGAAGCAGGGTCAGTATATATTTCTATTTTAAAATAGGAAAAGAGATATTAGGAAACAGGATGTCTTCTGTTTGATACAACCACATTGAAGACTTTCTTTTCGGTCATATCTAATGTTACCATACGTCCCGATATGATAGGGACCATCCCATTTGTAGGCAACAGTTATGTACCCTACAAACGGGACCTACATCCCGTAGGTAGGTTTGTAGGTCCCGTTGTCCCCAAACACAGTTTCGGGACGCCGAAATGTCCCGTTTTCGGAAACAGATCAACCCACGGTAACAAGTTTTTAAAAAAGGGTCGAAAAACCAAAAATCCGACGGATGGGACGTGAGCAGCACGTCTCAAAATATGCAAGTCGGTCAGAAGCCTGCTACTCCGCACTTATTTCTAAAACACTGCACCTCAAAAAGTGACAGAATGAAACACTGTGTATTTTTTTAATCGAAAGATGCCGGAGGAATTGTTCAAACTCTTTGACACCAATAATTTCAGTCATACGAACTTCCGTATAATTATCGACTAAATTTTACATCTGTTTATTGATGCTTATTCTCTAACGAATAAGTCGTGGACTAGCGAAAAAACATAGTTTGCAATTTCTAAGTAATGTTAATTACCAAAGTAAATTTTAAGTATTCCTGCCAGGAATTTCATTCGTAATTGAAATCAATCCCAAATATGCTTGAGCAAATTTGTTCTTCGGAATGAATATAAGGTCACATAAATAATTTATTTTCACGTGTTCTTTTCGTTAATAAATAAAAACTTAAGAAATATGTGTTTGTTTCAATACGCATACTGTTACGTAAAAACTAGTAGATGTTCCGTTTAGAGGGAAAAAAATAAATAGTCACGTGATGCATATTACAAGTTTGAAGTTACTATAATTTTGAAATGTCCGAGAAGTGTGAAATTATTCTGTGACATAAATATAAATTGCTGTTTTTAGTCTTCAGCTAGAAATTAATCAATCGTTTTTGTATTGCAATTTATATATGACAACGACCTATAAAATTTTGAGGCATATAAAATTTATATCGCGCATTTGAATAGAAAATATGTAACTTATTGTAATAATAAGCATGATACCTTAAAAAATACACCCTCTTTCAAAATAAACCATTCATTTTAAATTCAGTATTTCAAACTCTGCTTTGGTTATCCATCTCGAGAGACATGTGATTTCATTTTTATTTGTGGTGAATTTTTGTTAGTAAATTTAGTTCCATATATGCCTTTACCTATTTTCATTTGTATATGCGAGATCGCTAAATCGTATGAATATGCCCACTCTCAACGAATCGAATCGGGCTTGTCAATTCAACAAAGCATGCAAATATATGTTTTATATGACAATATATTTCATTTCGATGCATTATCAGATTAAACGCTCAGCAAGAAACACTCCAACGGAACAAGAATTCCATTCCCATAATGCAAAGAAATGCTGCAAGATAGAACTCCAAAGGAGTTAAAAATTTATAGAGCAAACCTACAATGCCTGCGAGGAATAATAACTTAAAATGTGAAGCAAATAAATGCTAGTGCTGACAAAAATAAATTCACGATAATGGGAAAAAAATCTATCGCCACAGAAACGGATTTTATAATTCCCCCCAAAGCGATCTATATAAATAAAAGCTGGCATTATCCATTCAATTCCATTATCCATTCCCAAATAGTCTGAGAATAAATGAATTTCCTCAACAGAACATATCAATAAAAAATCGTCTGATGGAACTCTGCAGTATTAACTTGTGAAACCAGCGTTGTGTGAAAGAATTGAGGAATAATCTCAATGTAAGCATGAAGCTGAGGGGAAACGACAGTTATAATTAAATTGACATTTGCTCTTACCGCCATAAATCCAATTAAGTATGGAGAGAACGGTTTTTGCTTTTTTGTAAATCACTAAAGGTTCTGTGAGGAATGAAAGTTGATTAGTTAGGGTTCCTTCGGCGGTTGGGAGATAATTATTTTGGAAAAGACGGTTTGACGTTTAATAATCCGAGTTGCGCAATTTTTGACATCTTGGAATTAAAATCTTCAGTGAAATATGGAACAGCACTCTTAAATGAAATTCTTGCTAAAAGTTTAGCGTTAATGCACATCAATTTTTCTAACTCATTCGCTGTTTTGTTATTAACAAATGAGTTATTATTTATTTATTTCTGAGTTATTTTTGTCATTGAATCTGTTTCAAACTGAATTATTATTTTAAATACTTTCCTTAGCCAAGAAGGATTGATTTGAATGTTTCAAATATTTCAAAACAGAAATTTAATATTCGTCAATTTCTTTGCGATAGACAGGCCAATTTACAAAGTGTAGAGATGTAAATTGGATTTCTTATGAAACTGATTGTTTAATGCATAATTTTCTATGTATTGACTTGCTTTATGTTAAATATTTTATGTTTTGGTAAAGGAAGTTTAATTTGCAATTACACGTCTTCCAAGGGACTGACATAAAACGACGTATAAATGAATAGACGTATAATAGAAATTTTAATAAACAACTTTGATTATTAAAAATTCAATGCTACTAATGAAAATTCATTTAAATGTATTGATTTTAAAGTTTTTTCAGATAGTACTAGTGTAACACTACAGAGTATGGAAATCAATTAAACTTTATAATTAAACATTTATCATAAAAGTGAGAAAATAATACTTTTACTGCATATCTTGAGCACTGATTATAGATTTCTTATTGTATACAATTAATGTACATGGAGGTAGGCGTTTAATTAAAAACATCTTTAATCGCCAGGTGACGTGTTGATTGTGGGTGAGTATTAAGAATAGCATTATGAATCGAATTAAGATCATTGGATGTTTTTCCACTCTTCTTTTGACAAAAGAAATAAGTTCGAAGTTTTTCAATGGAGTCCATTGCTTCTTCAACCCTAATATGTTTCGTTGCGAAAATTACTAAATTTATTCCAGAAATGAGTATTAGACATGTAGTTGATCATAAATATGTAAAGGAAAAAAAAATTAGCATTTTTATTTTCTTGAAATTTGTGGCTTCACATTGAAACCAATGGACGGTAACGGGCTATTTTTCCGCCGTATATGTTATCTTCGAAATGCAAATTAAATTACGTATTTAATTTATAAGTATACGTGAGTATTCAGGATATTCGACCTTAATAAAATTCAATATTACTTTCGAAGATTCATTTTTGAAAAGAAACAGTTTGTGCAAGAACCCTTATCATTTTGTTTCTCTTAGAGATCAAAAGCAATTTAGCTCTTCCAATGCCGATTTCTTTCTGAATAAGAACAATATTGAACTGAAAGTTTATATAAGTTGGCCTATATAACTGGCTCTTAAATTATGAAAGAAAAATTACGCTACGTTTCGCCCAGGTGCAGTAAAAAAATGTTCATTGTGTGGTTTCACTGCAAAACCAATGAACTTTAAAAGGCTAAAGAAGGGAGAAGTAACTTCTTCATCAATCACTTCTTAAAATAGCACCAGACAATTTTCCTTCTATCAATTCATCAACCGTGAATAATTTCGAAGTCATGATATCTTTATATATCATGATATGAAATCTTATCACAGTTCACATACTAGGAAGGAGAAAATTTTCACATTTTAGAACGGGAAAAAACGACGTACTATAACTGAAGCTTTACATCGTATGGAGGAAGTACTTTAACACTGCAATGAATACGAATAAATCGGGACTGTGATGAAACGACGTATAAATGCGAAACGTATAAACGGTGCTTTACTGTACTTTAAAAGAATTAAAATAAACCCTCCCTCCGTTAGTCGCAATCATATTCATCATTGAATGGTCGCTTTTAGGGTTGGTGGTTATTGCAAAAATAACCGGTCTTCGGTTATTCAGGTTTTTTTCACCCCTGGTTTAACCTGGCAGTTACAACCGCTCGAACCGCCGTTTGTAGACAATTTTTTTATTAATTTTGTTTCTACAGGAAATCAATCCATTGGGTAATATTTATCTATTCATAAAGACTCTTTCAGTAATCCATCAACCAACAGACGCCTCAAAGAAGCGGTTGTCGGTGATTGGCATAAGATGATGCAATTCAAAGCTTCATAACTTGGTAAATTTTAGTCTAATCGAACCTAAAATCAAGCCTATCTTCCAATCCGTTTTTCCCCCAGTTATTGGATTTTAAAAAAATAATCGGCTATAACCGGGACGAAAAAATAACCGAAGAAACCAGTTAATCGAAGCAAAAAACAGTTTCCCGTTTTTTCCATCCCTAGTCGCTTTTCATCTCGCGGATATAAAATCTATTATATGACATGTTCATTCTGTTTTGATAATTTTTCCTTTAGAACCACGACAATTAGTCACAATGAAAAGGTAGATGAGCATTATGTAAGAAAAATTCAAATTCTAGTCCGTTAAACACAGCTAATAGATGCCGATTACATTCGTTTGTATTAGATATTGCGATTAACGGAAGGCTAAACTAATTTAACTAATGAAAAATATCAATTCTAATAAACTCATCATATACGATATTATAAACTAAATGGCTAATGATCAAAGATGAATCATTTCTGGTTATGTATAACCCAGCCTATTAGCCAAGAAGATATTTAGTTATTGTTATTACCATTTTAAGTCTCCCTAGATTAAACTAATAATATTTACAAGAGAAATACGATCGTCTGACTAAATTCAATTGATCATGTGATGATTATATTCTTTATTAATAACCATCTTCTCTGGTGGCTGAGCATCCGAAATTATTTCATGCGTGGCAGCAAATTACCCATTCATCACGTGAGCACTGAAGGCAATCCTGTTAAAAGTTATTTACTTTACAGAAATAATTTCAGGGCGCAGGTAATTACACTTTCTGCAGTTAATTTAAGAATCCCAAAATTTCGCTATTCACATTTTACCAAGACGATATCCAGATATTTTATTCCCCCTGGGACAATTATTTTTCAAAAAACTAAAAGCAGGCCATTTTGGGATGGGCTTTGTCAGTTTAAACCGTATTCAGACGATAAGAGTAATATCTGAGCCTTCACTTTCTTTGTCTTGCCTATCATCAAATAATCTTTTCATAACGGCAATCAAGACAATCAAAGTGTAATAAACAGAAATATTTTCAGAATGTATAGATGATTCTCGGATTCCGAAATCCTCTACATTTTTGCGCATGCGCCAGGCGGAGGTGATTTCACCAAAATAGGGGAGAAGTGAGAAATGGGGGAGATAATTACATTTCATTTTTATACTTAGCGTGACAGAAAAAAAAAAAACCCTCCTGAAATGAGCTCATCTTACTCATTGCCTGTCACCCGTTTCCTGAGTAAAATCGTCAGAAAGTGCTAGCCTTGGAATTTTGAAACGATAAGTAGGCTGTTTGGCGTTCCGTAGTTAATTCAAATAAATAATCCAAAATTTCTCGCAATACGCATCTTTCCAAGAACATGTCCGGTTGTTTTCCTGCTTCTGGCATAATTATTTCGAAAGTATATTAATAAACGTGTCATTAATTTAAAGATTGGTGCACAATTATAATTTTTGGCATTATATTATTGCCATATAATATGATAAATAATGGAAGTGTTACAAACGTAAATCGCACTTTTATGAAGTTTGATATAAGTCTTTATTGTCAATTGGATGCTGCTGATTAACTATAACTCATAAAAGAATAACTCGAATTGTCACTCATAACTCAGTTATTTAGAAAATGAATTAATAAACGTGTCACTTCATTTAAAAATAGCACAAAATTACAATTATTAAATGTAATTAATGTAATAAATAACAGCACTTCCACAAATAATGGAAGTGTTACATACGTAAATCGCACTTTTATGAAGTTTTCTATAAGTCTTTATTGTCAATTGCATACTGCTGATTAACTATAACTTATAAAAGAATAACTCGAATT
>BGPR01000024.1:871913-933895 GCA_013235015.1 Araneus ventricosus
ATAAAAGAATAACTCGAATTGTCACTCATAACTCAGTTATTTAGAAAATGAATTAATAAACGTGTCACTTCATTTAAAAATAGCACAAAATTACAATTATTAAATGTAATTAATGTAATAAATAACAGCACTTCCACAAATAATGGAAGTGTTACATACGTAAATCGCACTTTTATGAAGTTTTCTATAAGTCTTTATTGTCAATTGCATACTGCTGATTAACTATAACTTATAAAAGAATAACTCGAATTCTCACTCATAACTCAGTTATTTCGAAAATAAACTAATTAACATGTCATTGCATTTAAAGATAGGCACAAAATTATAATTATTGGCATTATATAATCGTCATGTAATAAATAACAGTAATTCCATACATAATGGGAGTCTTACATACGGAAATCGTACTTTCAAGAAGTTTTCTATAAATCAGTATAGTATTGCCAAATGCATGTTGCTGATTGACTACAACTGATAATAGAATAACTCGAAATGTTCTAGCGAAAACCCTATTTAAAGGTAGTCAGAATATGTTATTTTATAATGAGAAAGTTAGCCACAATATTGTTTTCTTGTGCATGTCATTTATTGCTTTAAAGTGTGTAATTAAATCGAAACATTTCCAGGAGAAACTTGTTTATTCACTAATATAGAATTAACGATACCTCAGAATTATGATATTGTAGTGGTATCAGCGAATTTGAGATGTCAATTAACTTGAATATTTTGCAACGCAATCATGAAACAATGTTTACATCGTTTATTAAAATTTGCAGCATGTTTAAGGGTTCTGCCATAATTGTTATCAGTACCTGCATGTAATTTGCCTGGAAAATCACGACACATATTTAGATTACATTGTTTTAAATCAAGTTGATTTTCTTGGTTATGAAACAATTATTTTCTAAGTATATCTAACAGACATTCTTGACAATTCTAATAGCTAGTAATGGGAATAATTTATCACTTCTGAGATTGAACAGAAATATGTTAAACGAATAAATATATCCCGTTTCTCTAATTATTTGTAACGCAAATATCCACTACCATTTGAAGTGTTCGTTAAAGCCTGAATGGTATGCTAGATTGCCGTCCCATTATGAATTCTATTCATATCTAACATCTCCAGACTCTCACAGCTTCTCTTCTTTTCAGTAGTACCACACCTGTACTTATTGCGTCATCTCAAACGTTAAGTGGGCTCACTCAAATTCTCCAGAGTTTGAACTCTTGTGCAGTCTAAGCCATAGACATGTCAGAATTGCGTTTTATTGGATTTTAAAAAGAGTCATTTGTTTCTTTCTTTCTTTTTTCAAAACTTGGGTTTATCTCATCTTCGGTTGATTTGCCTAAATTCTTTCTATCTAGCTTAGTCTGTTTAGATTCTTGCCTTCAGCTTGAATCTTCGAAGGGCTTTTGTTGTTTAATGCTTCAAATCTGCAATTTGATTTTCTAGGGGCCTTTTAATGTTTTTGCCGATTTTAGGCTACTCGCTCCCATGTCTCCTTACCTCTTCTCCAGAAGATGGACCTGCCTCTTCTAGTGTCATGCTTGCCACTCTGCACGAGTTTTAACCCCCGAATTCTGTTTCTCCTGCCAAAGAACTGTATTCTTTGTCCCTGCCCATCATTCTACGGCGAGGCGGGGTCCTGAAATGGTTTTATTGCCATAACCCTGTCACTCTCTGGTTTCGGTGTTTCTCTTCTTCCTCTGTCTCCCTCCCGTCCCCCCGTTGAAAGCAAATGAGAATACTTGATGATTTTCGGTAGCTGCTGTAGCCGCTTGGGAGAGAAACACATGGCATTTTTTTTCGCTTTTCTTATCTTTGCATATACATTTCTCGAAACATGTTTTGTTGAATCTCATTTTTCTACCCGAGGTAAGAGGAGGTGGAGAGAAAATGGTTTTGCTGTCAGTATTTTACGCGCTTTGCTGAACTCCGTTGGTTTTGGCATTTCTTAACAATTTTGCTGCACATTCACACTTTTAATTCTGTATCATTGATTGAATAAGGTTTCCTTCTAGTTTAAATTGATTTTTCCAGCCAACTAGCTTTGTTAATTGTGGTTTTATAGTTTTTAATTCTTTTCCTCAATGTTGTATTTTAGGAGAAAGAATTGTTTTCACTGAATTCTTTTTCCCAGAGTTTTTCTTAGTTAAAGCAAGATAATTTTCTTTAGGAGTAAAGAAAGTTTTAAATAATTAATTTAAATAATAATAATATTTTCTTTCAATTTTTTAGGAATTCTAGGGCATTTCAGCTGTCTTTTAATGCTTTTTTGAGTCAGTGTAAGATTTATAGCTAATTCTTTTGTTCTGATGCTATTTTCTGAGTATAAATAATCTGTATTCTAGTCATATTAATCCTTAGATTTCTTTTTTGAAAGCAAAATTTCAATATTTACATTTATATTTCTTTTTTCTTTTTCTCCTTTCACTCCTTTTCATTAATCTCAAACTGATTTCGCAAAATCCTTTTCACAGAACTTTTTTAACAAAAGTCCTATGATGATTGGGGAAACTGCCACTTTTAGTAAATTAGGTTTTTGTTTCTTTTATATGCTGTGTCTTGAGTAAACTTTCACTTTTTCAGCTTTAAACAGTTTTTAAATTATAACTTGCTTCTAAGGAATCTTATTCGACCTCCACAGTATCCCTTTGTACTTTTTCTTTTAAACTATAAGAATTTTTGCTCTATTTTTGTCTTTGGGTTAAGGGTGCTTTAAATAATAAATATTAATATTAAAAGTTAGACATAAGTTCTCTTCCCAATTTAGAACTCTTCATTCGCATCCATCCTGTTTTCTCAATTATTTTTAAAAACTGCGTCTCTTTAATATTTAAAGAAAGAAAAAAAAAAAAAAAGGCTCTCCACATTTGCATGTTACCCACACACCCTTTTTTCTCCTTAATTCAAAATTCCAGTTTCTCAATCCATGAGCCCTACCATCGAACAGCTGCTTTTTATACCAATCCACATCACTCTCTCCTGTGAATTCTATGCCTAATATTTCTAACCAAGATTGTGTTTTGTAGTTCTTTTGGTTTCATTGCCTGCACGGCACTGAGAACACCAGGTCAGGCAACTGGGGAATAACTGCCCCTGCAGCCTGCTTTGCATAAGTCTTTTTCTTTGAATAAGTGCATTTTTAGCTAGTCAGTACTTTCTAGTGCCGTCATGACTCGTGATTTAAAAATCCACGAGAACAATTCCCTCACTTCGATAGAAGATCCAGATCGTTCCAAGACTCTGGAAGTTACAAGCAGCCCCAGTGCAGGGAGAAAAAGAAACAATTCTTCCTCATCCACCATCTCGTCAGCTTCTGACAAAACAGACCCCTTTGCCGCCACGCACAATGATAACACATCTTTCACAAAACTTCTGGAAAGCCTCAGAATTATAGTTAATAGCAAGACGGTCCCAAAGAAATCCTCTTCTATTCCCAAGCCTCACCTTCCAGCCTCATTGCAGCAAGACGCAAACTTAATCCTGGACCAACTGGAGACCAAGGCAAAACATTTGCATTCAAACAACAAACAAACCAATCCACCACCGAAATCCAGATCTACCGGACAGCAAACAGAAACGGCATTAAGCTTCGTATCCAACTCACCAGCATCACAGCAAATCACCCCAGCACCTCCCTCGCTGCAGAGAAAATCCCCAAATCCATCCACCACATATGCAGAAGTCACCAAGAAACATCAAGCAAGCAAAAAACCCCCAACCTTGCTTCTATACCCAATGAAATCAGCGGAAAAAGAAGAAGTCCTCGAGATTCTAAAAAGAGAAATAGCAAGGCCTTCAACCAAGATTAAAGATGTTCAGAAAATCAAAAACAAGGGTGTGGCGGTGCAGCTGGAAAGAGACCAGGACGTTGAGGAGCTTATTCAAGCTATTAACAGTAAAGAAACGCTCAAGTCCACAATAGAAACTAAAAAACCTGGGAAAAGGCACCCCAGCATTATAATTTACAATCTGCCTGATGAAACAACTGAAGACGAAGTTCAGGAGGCCCTGGCGATTAACGCAGACATTAAGGAAAGGCTGAATATTAGATTCAAGCTCTCAGGCCGGCAACCAGGTACAGCTCACTGGATTCTCGAAACCCCAAGTGAGAGCTTCCATAAGCTGAAAAGGTTAGGAAAACTCCCAATCCACTGGACTATGCACCAGGTCCGGGAATTTTTCCACATAAAGAGATGTAACAATTGTCAAGGCTTCCGACATCTGGCAAAAGACTGCCCTTCCAATAGGCCTTCATGCGGAAGCTGTGCTGGTCACCATCCCACTAGAAAGTGCAGATCACCTCAGGTGGTCTGCATCAATTGTGTTATGCACAACCAATTCCACGGAACAAGGTTTCCTGCCTATCACCACACATCCGACAGCGGCTGCTCCTGCTATTTGGGAGAGGTAGCCCTCTACAAAGACACTAGAGACTATTAATGGATTATGCTCAAACTTTTTATCTTCAACCCACCTCCATCCAATCCAATAGCAACAAAAACCAAACTAGCCACAACATTCAACAGTTCAGACTACAAAAGAACTCAAACTTGCCATGGTCAACGTCCAGCACAACCACAACGGCAATAGATGTAATACAAATTAATCTAGCTAAAAGTAAAGTGGCAACAGCTCACCTAGAAACACTAGCATCGGAGATCAATATAAATCATTTCCTGGTGCAAGAACCTTATGTAAAGGAAGGTAAAATCGCTGGTGTCCCAAGAAAATGGCACCAGTGGCTCTCAAGTAACAACAAAGCTGGAATCATCTCGCTGCCATCTACAAATAACCCAATTTTCATCTGCTCTACAACTAACTTAACAGCAATTAAAATACAAACAATTACAGGCCCTGTCAATCTGATCTCAGCCTACTCCTCCCCATATGCAGAGCTGCAGGACACTGCCCAAGATCTGGCAAATCTGTTAACAAAAATTGGTCCAGAGCAAGCACTTATCGGGGCAGACATGAATGCTCCAAGCACACTGTGGGGTTATGCGAACAATAGCCCCAGAGGAAACATTATGGAAGACCTCATCTCTGGCCTCAACCTGCACTTGCTAAATGAGAAAAACTCAGAGCCAACCTTCCAGCGTCGGAATGCAAAGGGATGGCCCGACCTAACACTGGTCAAAGGAGTCCAACTGGCTAGAACTGCATCTTGGAAAGTCAGGGATGAACTTAGTTCGAGTGACCATAAATATATCCATACTCAATTGGGAATCAGTGTACAAAACCACACGTACACCAGATTCAAAACCGCATACGGAGGCCACCGAAAATTCTCGATGCACTTCAAGAAAGAAATTCCCCAAATCCAACAACAATTACATGATTGCAACACAAGGGAGCAGCTGGATGAGACAACCAGCCTCCTTCAAAGAGCGATCTTTCGCTGCTGCCAGAAAGCCTACAAACTGAAAAAAGTCAAACAATCTACGAAGGTCACCTGGTGGACACAAGAGCTAGACATTAAAAAGAAAGAGTTGCGAGCGGTTCAAAAGAGGGCCAATAACACCACAGGCATGGAACAAACGAGATATCAACTCCTCTTCAGCCGAAAGCAAGCTCTCTACAAAAAACTGTCTCTCAGAGCTAAACGAACATCCCTGAAAAATTTCTGCACGCAGACGAAAAATCCATACGGAATCCCATATAAAGCCATAGTCAAAGACAATCTTCCCCCATCAGACCTTTTCAAGATTATGGACCAGCCGGAAGAAGGTGACTCTCTGTCCTTCGCAAACAGAATTCTTCAAGAGCTCTACCCACAAATCCCTACCCCCTTCCAACGCCAGCCTCAGAACCAAACAGTCAGAGAAGAAGCCTTTACCAAAAACGAAATAGCCCGCATCATGCAAAAAGTTCCAATTAAAAAAGCACCTGGTTATGACGGAATAGACTTCATTGTACTCAAAACCATCTTCAGAACCAACCCAGATATTCTCATCACATTTTACAACAAATGTCTGTCACTCCAATGCTTCCCTAACCCACTGAAAACTGGAGTTATAGTCCTTTTCTTAAAAAAAGGGAAAAACAAATCGGACATTAAATCCTACCGCCCAGTTTCCCTCCTTCCAACTTTGGGCAAAATACTGGAGAAATTGCTTTTGGAAAGACTCAACCACCACCTCAGAAGAAATAACCTTCAACATCCAAACCAGTACGGCTTCAGAACCAATAGATCTACTGAAGAAGCAATTCTTGACCTCCTCGATAAGATAAATTCAGCGAAGAACAGCAACCAACATGCCCTGATGATATCCTTGGACATCAAAGGGGCATTTGACCACTTGCAATACACCTCGATTAAAAACAGCCTCGACAACCTGAAGTACCATAGCAACACCCTGGAGACCCTCATAGATATTCTTTCCAACAGGAAAGTTGCAATAAACACCTCACAAGGCCCAGCAACATGGAATCAGCAACAAGGTTGCCCCCAAGGCTCCTGCACAGGACCTGCTTTCTGGAACCTGGTGGCCGACGAAGTGCTCCAGCAAGACTGGCCTCAAGGGGTGCATCTGCAGGCATTTGCAGATGATTTCGTCTTTTTGGTCAATGCCGGGTCAAAACAGGAAGTCAAAAATCTTGCCAATAAAGCATTACAAACCTTCAAGACATGGACTGACAAGCACAAACTTGAAATTTCACTGGACAAAACTTATTATCTCCATATAAACAAAAATAGATCAGGACCAATATGGTACTCAGGAATTAAATGGGGACAAAACAACATAAAAAGAGCATCAGTAATAAAATATTTGGGAGTATTAATTGACGATAAGCTTAACTTCGCGGCTCACCTATCAGCAATAAAGAACAAGTCTTTAATCCTTCACCAAGGGCTCAAGAATGTAGCCGGTACAAGCTGGGGACTCAGTAAAAACATCAGAAGACAGCTGTATCTTACGGTGGTGGAAAAGGTCATTCTCTATGCCTCAGCAGCATGGGCCCACAACATCACTGCTAGACAACAGAGACTCCTGTGTTCTATCCAAAGAAAGTTTCTGCTCAATATCACAGGGGCGTACAACACCACCCCAACGGCGGCTCTCCAGGTCATCGAAGGTCTGATGCCTCTTCACATTAAAGCCAAAATGCAATCAACACTGGTAAGGGTAGGCCGCCTGGGTAGAAATTGCGATTACGAAGGTACCCATTTTGACCATGAAAGCTACGAGCAGCCATCACCACCATCAACAATACACCCAGCACTTTTTAGCCTGGAAGATAGAATCACACATGGGGGACAAGTTCCTTCCAATAGAACGCCAACTGAAGTGTACACAGATGGCTCAAAGATAAACGATCAAACGGGCAGCGCTTTCTGTGTCATTGCAAATGAAGCTATCACTAAAACCTGGAAGGCCAAGCTGAGCCCAGCCAACACTGTGTTCCAAGCAGAAATGCTAGCCCTCAAAGCAGCCATCGAGTGGGCCAACACTGCAAACGAAGATGTCAACATCTGGAGCGACAGCGAGTCTAGCCTCCAAGCTCTTAAATCCTTTAATGTAAAGAGCAAAATCACTCAAGAGGCACAAATGACCCTTCTGGAAAATGCCAGAATCAGGCTCGGCTGGGTTAAAGCACACACAGGCATAAAAGGCAATGAAATAGCAGATACCCTTGCGAAGGAGGCAACCACGGATGGAATTCCAGCCAGCCTTCCATTCCCAAAAAGTTTCCTAAAGAAACAACTTCTACAGCTCTCACTCTCGCGTTGGCAAGCTGAGTGGGACAATGGTGAGACGGGCAGATCGGTCTACAGCATTATACCGAAAATATCTAACAAACAGCTGCACTGGTCCAGAGAATGCATCCAATTCGCCACTGGCCATGGGCCCTTCCCCAGCTACCTCAAGAGATTCGGTCTCCACTCTACAGACTACTGCGGATGTGGGGAAATAGGAAATCCCCTTCACTATGCAACGAGATGTCCACTCACTTTATCTTATCACCACAAGGAACCAAGCCCACAATTCATAGTCCATTGGTGGAAGAGCGCCCTATCCAGAAAACTCTCAAGACGAAATATAGATAACTTAATCACATTCTTGGCGACTAACGAAGACCTAATTAAAAGTCAAAATACAACACCGTCACATACTCCTGCCTAGAAATAGATACTCCCAAAGATTCACCTCCAAGAACCAGAAGTCCGAAGAATTCCCAGTTGAGCAGCAGAGCACACCAACTTAAAAACATCAACCAGCCACCACCAATTCTTCCGTAATTCATTCGAAAAATTCACCCTTCACATCACCGCCAACCCTTGAGTAACAATTCCAGCGATCCCTCAGTATAAATATCAAGAGAGAACAAAAACCAGTCCCACGATTTTTAGGATGGTCGCGACAATTTTCATCATATAACCGGTTGTGTTACATTATTCAATTCTTCTTCTTCGTCGCATCGAACAACACTAACAGCCCCGAATCATGAAGCTCCAACTGTATGAAAAAATGTAACTAAATGAAACATTCAACCCTTTCACTGCACTCAAATTTGATAACTCCCCTTGTAAATTTCTATTATAATACTCGGATTGTAATCCTCACTGTGTTTTTTATTCTTCTTTGTTCATGTAATTATGTTCCCTTTCAAGTGTATTTATATTCTAATGTTGTAATTTTTTTTTTTTTTTTATTTTTTTTTTTTTTTGGCTTTTTCAATAAAGTTTCACACATACTCATCCAACCGACAGGGTGCCTTTTAGGCGCCGAGTTCGGGGGTATGCTGTGGTGTTATGTTATGTTATGATTGAATGGTGAGCAGTAATAATCTTGACACTCTGTTCTCCAAACCTACGCTTCTACGGCTACTTGCTTATAGTCAATTTAATGGATAAGATAAGTTTTAGTTTATATCTATTAACATCCCATTTTGAAGCAATATGAGGGCTATGTAGGTGCGGACCTCATAATTTTGAACTGTGGTCGGATGACGAGAACGAGGTCTTAAGGTAACAAACATTTCACACAGTAGCGACGCTCAGTGCCATCTGTAAGGCTGGAGAGAGGAACAGATGAATGTTAGCTACCAAAGATTTGTCAAAAACTGCAGCGAACTCGCTAGGAGAAGAGATGAGATTTTTGAAAACTAAGAAAGACGTGTGAATCTAATGGTTTGATTCTGAGAATAGCATGCAGAACTCTTTTGTGCTGCGTAATCCATTTCTGTTCGCATTTTTAGGGCATTCTTTGTACTTTTTATGAAAAATAATCGATAATATGAAGAGGTCTTAAAAGAGTGGACTGTCATGAACTGAATTCAACATAAAGAAATATAGTAAAAATTATGTGATTTTTTTTATGTTTAGGGAGAGGTTGTTCCAGAACGTACTCTCACAAAAATCGATGGTAAATCGATCATCTGTTAACGAACAAATCGGATAATGAACAGCGTCTTGGAACAGATTATGTTCGTTAATTAATCACCCGCTGTAAATCGTCAGACCCATAAAATTTTACGAACAGCAATAACACACAAAATAACTACAGTTTCATTCGCTAAAAGTTAAAAACCAACCTAGCAATCTCAAACTAATCAAGAGAGAGACGCATTATGCTCTAGAAACACAACATGAAGCAGCAATTGATTAACACATAATAATGGCGGAGGAAAATACCGATGGAACAAAAGAAGGATTACCGTTTGTGTTCGTTATTAATCTCTAACTGACAGGGCGAAAGAGCAAAGAAACGCGAACACGGACAGCTTCATTGACTGCTTGGCAACATTGTCATTAAGCTACTACAGAAAGTGGGATTAGCCTTCCTCCAAGGAAAAAAGCACAGGTCGCGGGGAGAATTATTTTGTCTTCATAAAGATGAAGTGTCGGGGTATTTTAATTTCATTCTTTGTTTAAATTAAATCAATATACGTCGTCTTTTAAACGAAAATGTTCAATGTTATTGTTTTAATTTTGAAAATGGTGCAGTCATTTATACTTTCTTGTACACGAGGAATTAGGGTGGCTCTTATTATAACGGTGAAAATTTGCATAACATTTTTTAAGCGCACGGCATTTAATTTTTTTCCTTTCACCATAATGTGAAAGTATTCCAAATAGGTCTTTTTCGTCAATACATAAACATTAACTCCTGCCGCATCGAGCTTGATTAAATGAAGGTGTAGGAGTAAAAATTTACAAGAATTAAGCATTTTGAAATGCATATTTATTATTCATATTAAAAGATTTCAAGATTTTTCTATAAAAGATTTTTAATAATACACTTTTACTACATCTATTAATGAACTTTTTAATAATATATTTAAATACATTTTCGTTTAAGAGTAGACTTCTTGCAGCTCGTGTACTGCTTTCTGTGATCTTCGACACACTGAAGAAGAAATTGCTTTTGCTCTTCAATTACAGTTAATAGCTAATTAAAATCTTACATAAATTTCACCCTTCTTTTGGCTGTATCATTAACAACTCTGAGATTCCGAAATGATTTTTGAGACTTTAATTAATAATCACCCCTATTCCAAACATCTGATATGATATTCAGAGAGATAATGTCGATATCCAATTTCTTTAATAAGTTTAAACTTTTCTAAGAAATGAAGTCTTCCATTGCTTTTTCTGAAAAAGAACAATGAACTAATCGTATGATATCATATCGAAATTCTGAATGACTTAATTCGTAAATATAAATTAGAAAACCTTGTAAAAATTTGATAAATAATAAAAATTGACTCTCAATATAAAATCAAAAATAATATCTAATAAAAACTATTCTTAATAAATAAAATAGGGCATATGTAGGTAATAGTCAAAATATTCGATCTCGAAATTTTGATGAATTTTTAAATGATAACTTTCCTATTGGCAAAAGTACGCGAATGAAAGATTTAATGAAACAATAAAATTGGTTTATATTTCATTACAACAATAAAAATCATTGTTATAAATTGTGTTTAAATGCAATTTTTTAAAATTTATTTGAATAAAAAGAAATTGCAAGAAAATGAAATTTGTATAACGGAAAGACTTTTGAATATTAAAGTGTATAAAAATGGTTTTTGTGCGATAATAATCTCAGAAGTTATTGAGGAAAAAAAACCTAAAATTTCAATTAATTTTTAATTATTAAAAATCTAATTAAAATTTCGAAAAGCCTTTTATAAGTAGAGCGTTGCATTCATAGCATAACATGGTCGATTACAACTCGCAATTTTCGGAAAGTGTATCAGTCAAAAATCGTTATAAAGTTTGATATCGAGTAAAATTTGGTTTGTAGCCAAACTAAAACTAAAATATTACTAAATATAATAAAAAATTACACTAAAACTGGAAATATGTATCAAATTTTGTGCCAAATCCATCAAAGGTAAGATTATGTGTCGAAACGTTAAAGCTAAACGATTATCTGCTTGGAAAAATGATAACTCAGAAACCAAACAAGCTAGACAAGTGA
This sequence comes from Araneus ventricosus, assembly GCA_013235015.1. NCBI lineage: Eukaryota > Metazoa > Arthropoda > Arachnida > Araneae > Araneidae > Araneus > Araneus ventricosus. Next base: position 883,356 of record BGPR01000024.1, read on the forward strand.
AATTTTTATGTGGTCTTTACACCAAAATTTTGGACTTGTTTCAAATTCTGGGCTAAATCCGTATAGGAGAAGAGATACATTTTTTTAATTAATACTAATTTATCTAAACTATATGACGAAGTTAAGTTCAAAAAGAGCCACATTAAGAAATAATAATAGAAAGTCGAGGGAAAAACACTTCAAAAAATTAAATATAAAATTAGCTATTATTATGCGATTTATTATTTCTATAGAAATTGCTTTACAGTGTGCGTTTTAATTAGCCTGCAAGCCTTGAACTGAAATAATTTTTGAGTTATTGTTGATGGTACTACACACATTTTTAGAATAGGAACATAGACTAGGGACTTTATGTATAGTGTATTTAAAATGAGAACTTTCATAGGTAACACAGTAGCACAACCTTAATATAAAAAGACAGATACAAACGCAAGTGTTTCTTTATTTTATGCTTGAAAATGAATCAATTACGACAGCTTTGAAGCTGAAAAAAAAGTTTTCAGACTTCTTTCTGTAAACTAAAACTTTCAGATGACCCCCAAAACAGAAATCACATGGATTAATATCTTGTGAACAAGGTGGCCACTGAATGCACCAGGATAACGATTTAGCTATTTATAGGCGTTCGTTACTTACGTTTAATGTCCTAAGTCTGTTTTCGAAATTTGATGACCATTTTCGTAAAAGTAGTTTTACATTTTCAAACATAAATACGAATTTTAAGCAATAAAAATACGATCTCAGTTGAATATGAAAGTTTGGAATACATTCTGAAAAAGGACGGAAGTGATGCTAATCAATTTCCTGTTATGCCCTCTCTGATTTTGCGCATTCGTAGCGACATCTGGAGATGTTCTGAGAAGTTATTTCAGTTCAAAGTTGTAGGCTGATCACACTCTCACTGTATATTCCAGCTTTTTATTATAAATTATACAGATGATTTAAAATAATAGTTCGGATGACAATAGTCTTTGTTGGAATTTATCATAAAAATGGAAAGTTTGAATTATTTATCAAATTTCAAATGCAACAAATTTCTTTCTTCCTTTCTAGCCTTCAAAAATGTGTGGAACATAAATAAAAAAACTTTTTAAACATTTTAATATAAAATTAGAATTATACAAAACTTGTCGTGAGGTTCTTTGAAACAATACGTCCGTATACTTTAGTTTAAAGTAAGACAAACACATGGTAATTCAGAAAAGCATTGTTAAGGAATTTCAAAAATGTCAAAACAACGAGAGCATCCTCAACAATACAAATCTGCAAGTCAAATTTAATCTCATTAAGGATTGTTCCTTTGAAACAAAAACAAATGATGGTGCTTTTCGCTTCAAAATGTACTCTTCGCAACGTTAATGGCATCTTTCGAAATTTTATGGGTTTAGAGCTTGTGCAGCTTTGCCACAAGCAAGTTAGGTAGAAATAGTTCTGCTTGAAATTCTCGAAAAACAAATAATTCCGGAAGGATGTAAAAATTATTTATTTTTGAAAATACTTCCTTACATCTTCGGGAGCTCTAGAAATGTGCGTGGGATGTTTAATTTGACTAGAGATTTCTTTCTTTTTTTGCATACGCGTTCCACTCGATCCTTTTCAATTGAAAATTCTATTTTAAGCAATGCAAACGCGCATACCATCTTTCATTCAAAAGGAATATAAATTATTCTTATTGCATAAAGATAATAAAATAAGATTAAATTAAGAATTAAAACAAATTTTAAAATAAATTTAAACATAGACTACAAAATTTAAACAATGTCTAAGTAGCGCTCAATATGACGCTGCATACAAAAAACAAAGGAAGTCAAAAATTATTCAAAGAAAGTAAAAAAAACCAAGAAATATACTTCGAGAGAACGGAATCAAACAAACAAGGAATCCATTCTAGTCCACTTTTTCAAGGGCTATAGACTATATTCGATATGGATTCAAATTATTTGGGAAATGTTTCTGTAAGAAGCTTGACTTTCGTCTAAAAAGTCTTCTCATAGCCCGAAATTTCCCAATCATAGACGAACAAGACAAGTAACCAACAAAAGATTTTTTAAAAAGAACAAACAAACATAATACCGCTAACAAGATTGATTTAAAAAATATTACCAATCGGGCAGGAAGTGCCCGATTATTATTATTGCTTTATTTGTTAAAATAAAGAAATTTGCTCTTATAGATTACTATTTTTCTTGCATTTCAAAAATTCTCCTCGTGTATCAAAGTATAAATAAATATTGATAAAATTCGAGGTACTCATAAAGAAATGCATCAGGTAAAACAAATCAATGAAGGGTTTACCCTTTAATCAATTAGTTAAGCCTTTCTACAACGTTCCAAGCTTTCGTTCCAAGCAAAATCGATAGAGAGGGGTTGGCCGCTTCAGAGTTTTATGTTTGGAACACAAAATACTTATTGAAACAAGCCCTAATTCATTATATCTGACAACGTGAAATTTTTCACGTTAATTAAAGAAAGAATACTTTATTCGAAGGTTTCTAAATTTATTTTAGAAAAGATACAATTTGTGGTTGGTTGAATCTATCAGTTTTTTCGGAGGTAACTTTTTTTGCCAATTTTGTTTTCTAATAGGAAAAGTAAATATCCAATCGATTCGTAGACAGCAGTAGAAAGAATAGGCAATAGCATTATCAGTTTTTCCAAAAATATGTTGATCTAACGATTTAATTATTTTCTGTATTTACGTTCTCTTCAATTGAAAGATTCGTTTAACGTTCTTGCCGATTTCTCATTATCATACTTACACAACACTTCTATAGACGAGTTTTTTTGTTTTGTTTATTTGCGCTAAAGTAGAACTTCTGTTATACCCACCGACTTCCGGTGTTGAGGCTGTGTCAGTGGAAATCTTCAAAATTTCAACACTCTGTTTGAAGATATTAATTAATGATTAAAGTAGAGTTTCCTAATGTTATGGCTTAAGGATACTTTGAAAATATTAAATTTCATATTCCTATTGCTGTAACTCTCAATGGTTTCTTAAAATAAGAACCTAATTTTATGAAAAGGCTGCCATGATTGTTCGTTATCGCTCTTTTTGGCGGCTTCTAAATCCTGTTTGATGCTTAAATTTTTAAACATACGATTTATATAATCACTGGCGGTTAATTTTTTAACCAAACGATTTAGGTAATAACTATCATTCCATTTGGAGTTTAGCCGTTTTAAGAAGTTTTTTAACCAATTTTTAAAAAAAGGATTGCACGAACTCAAACAACACAGAATTCCACGCTTTGTATACTAAAGAAAGAACTGACTCGAATTATGCGCTTGATACAGTATCCAATTGGATTTGACGATTGTTTAAATCAGAAAGTTATCAAAAAACGTTCGGTGAATCCAAACTAAACAAATCAGAAAACTCGTCCATATGCTGATCTGGATTCATATGAACCCTCTTGGGTATCGTACAGAGATCCAAAGGCCGATGCCAACTTTTGTCTTCTTTCTCACCTTCATCGTATACAATATTATCCGACATAGCCGAACATCTTACAGAGATTGGTTATTTTCTAACTTATAAGATCAAGATATACCATAATGAATGCTGTGAACTGCAAACTAAAGATCAACATAGCAGATATTATTTTGATCAAATTCTGTTGGTGGCAGTTTCAAAATACTGTATTAACGCATGATGTACGAAAACAAATTCCGTAGGAATAAATGGAAAATTTGATTTATATAGCCTCTTGAGACCCAAAGGTATAGTTTTCGACAAATTTTCACAAAAATCGAGATTAATACTCTTGATAGGATTATATAACACCATATCTAATTAATTAATTAATTATGTATCAAATAATATAATTATCTAATATAATTAATTATACACAAGTAATAGATGACAGCATGGGACCGTCCAAAGTATTGGACAGCGGGATTAAAGGCTTTGAATGGAAAGAAACTTTTTTTATAAATAAAACACAAATGACCATTAAAATGGACGCGAGATGGCAAGAGGTTAAAAAAAAAGATTAAAATAAACACCTTTATATGTTAGATACAAAATCGCTCAGGCTGTATTATTCAGCTTGTATTTAACAATTAAGGAACCTTTCCTAGTTGCTTAGAATTCTTGAGATAATTTTTGGATTAACGTTTTTCTTGACCCGAGTCTGACAGCAGGCAAACTTTCTAAAAATAAATAAAATGATACAAAGCGATACTAAAGTATTTTAATCATTCAAATGAAGGTTTGCAAATGTGCCATGCAACTCTACTTCCACGAAGTCAGAACAAGCTTAGTGCTACAACCGACCAGAAAAATTCCTCCTAACAGTCTCATAATAATTACTCAACTAATTATGTCATTGTTGACTTCCAGAGTTTTGTTTCTTCTTTTGTTCGTAGTTCCTGGCTTTGTACCAAGAACTCCTTCGTGCAAAGTTAAACACAAAATTCTCTGTCAAAGACACGGAGAGCCTGATCTTCCTAAAACTTCGGTCATTAACGAGGATCTTGACAGCTATTTTAAATTGATGAGGTTGATTTCATTGTCAAACGCTCATTTAGGTCAAGTGTGAAGGAAAATGACACTCGCTTCAGGAATATTTATCAGGCCTTTTATGCCAGGAGTTGATACTTTTAAGTACAGAAAAATGGTTCCTGTTCTGGCCTTCAAGTCATCTGATCGATAGAGACCAGTTTTTATTTATTCTGAGACCGTAACCATTTGCGTATCGGTTTACAACAGCAAGTTGACATTGGATCGGTTAAAATTTTTTGTGAAGAATCGAAGATAGAATTTAAGACATTTTCAACGCGCAATTATTTTTACAGTGGAGTCAGTAAATTAGGATCAATAAACAAACTGTAACAGAAATATTTTTTTTTTACCATAGTAATATATTTGAAATCGCAAAAACAAAAGCAATATGCAGAACAAAAGGGTATAAATCAAAATATAGACAGGTTTATTATAATTAAAGCTCGTCTATAGAGGAGGCTCCATAACTGGTTCTATGGCTCCAAACTAAAAAAAAATTCCACTGGTATGTAAAACAAGTGATGCGCTCTGTGGAAGCTTGGGAAATATTGAAGACAAAAAAAGAGAAAAAAGTTTAATTTATCGTCAATAGGTGGCGCTAAGCCAATATTTGAGGTGATTTTTGCAGATTTTTTTATTACTGAAGCGAAATTGAACAGTTAAATTTAGGAGTTTTTTTTTTTTGGTTTAAGCAAAAATGCTGCCAAAATTCAATTCTGAATGTAAAGTCTTTTTTTCGTATAAAATACTATTTTATGCAAGACAGTAGACCACCTCACATTGCTTTTTTCTTGTTTCTATAGAGAGCATGCCTTATGCTACATTGTCGTGCAATTTTGCTTCATTTAGAGCCTTAGAACCGACTCTAGGCCCTTCTGAATAGGAGAACTTTAGTTATAACTGTTGGATACGTGTGTTTTTCCAGAATAAGGAACTATAACAACTCTTCTTCATGCCAACATATGGCGTCGCTTAAAGCACGGCCTGAACTCTGGACTCATACTTCTAATTTAACTTTCTTGTAACTCTTCTCAATTGTATCTGTATTCTATTCCTTCGTGTGTATGTACCGTGATGTGCATCTGTTAATAACTATCATTATCTCTCAAAAGGCAGCGCTCTGGTTCCCTCTCAGTGGTCTAACTGGATTATACAATATACTTTTTATTTAGATGCCTAGAATCTGCTATGAAGACGAACTCCGCATTCTACTGAGAAATAAGGTAAGTGAAATTTTCATTTACACTTTTAAATTAGAATAGAATTGATATTCTAATAATAGCAACTCTGTATTCATTATTTTCAGTAAAGTCGTACTGCATATGGTCATGATCAAAGTTTTTTTAAATTATTTTATTATAAGATGATTTATCCTTGCCTGGGTAGGTTCTGTCTCCTCTTAAAGTTTGTACCAAAAATTCTAGGGCCTCTTTTATCTTAGACGTTCGTGCAAGCTACATTCTTCAGTATTAATATACCTCTAAATTTGTGTCAGTTCCACCAAGGAAATATTCTGTAATGCATGCGAAGATTTTTAAATAGTCCTCCAAATTTATATTCTAAAGAAAATCATTTTTATATTTATTTATCTATTTATAAGCAAATAATACACTTACAGTTTCATTTAATTTTATTATCATACATTATCGTGTAAGATGAATACTTTTTTACACCGTTTTATTTAATTTGACTTGTTTCGTGTTTGTGAAGATGGAATACTGTAATCGATATTTCACTCACTTCTGCATGTGCTGGAGTTCTGAAATACAGGGTGTCCGAAAAGTATCTTTACAACTTTAGACATTAATCTCAAAACTATACTAGATAATGACAAACGGTTTTTAGAATGTGAGAAGATAACTCATAAAGTTTTCTCTGTTTACCAGATAACGCAGATTTGGCGAAAAATGTGGACGCCACAGAAGAAAGCTCAGTGTGTAAGCCTAGACAAAGTCCAATACCCAAGTGCAACGTTGGCGTCTGAAACAGATTGGCGACCCTCCCCCTGTTAATGGAGAACACTAATTGTTTCCATATATGGCGCATACCAAGACCGATATAATATCCCCATGGTCGGGACGGTGGTTCCCTTCCGTATTGTGCCCGAATGTTTCGTTGCACTTGGGTATCGGACTTTATCTATATGAACCAGGCTACACACTGAGCTTTCTCCCGCGGCGTCCACATTTTTTGTCAAATCTGCGTTATCGGGTAACAAAAAAAAACTTTATGAGTTATCTTGTCACATGCTGAAAACCGTTTGTTATTATCTAGTATAGTTTTGAAGTTATAGTTTTGAAGTCTATATATACTTTTCGAACACCTGAACTTTTACATTTAAATTTTAGTTTAGTTTAGTTATATTTACGTCCCGTTTTGAAGCAACGCGAGAGCTATTTTGGAAATTTTGAACCTTGGTCAGATGAAGAGGGCCACACCTGAGCTGGCATCTCTCTCTCCAAGCTTCCGCACCACACCAGCGGGTGGGCGTCTGGCTCCTTATGTATGATTTAACGTGCAACAGACCCACATACACGGCGGATCTTCATTGGAATCGGGTTTCGAGCCTGGAACCCTCCGGTCCCAAAGCCGAGAACCTTAGCACTAGGCCTTTTTAGATTTAAGAATTCTCGATAAAAGTACATTATTTTATTATTTTCAGAGCTTAATTATAAGTTTATCCATTAATCTCATTACATTTTCATTCCAGTCACGTCACATGATAGTGAATTTGAAAATTATAATTGATTTCAAGATATCATTATTTATAATAATGTATTACAAATTAAAGACTAAAAAGTAGAAAATATTCAAAACAAAAAAAATCTACATTTTAGAGCACAAAAAAGTGTGTTTTTAAAAACTGTTTTAATGAAATTTATATTAGTCTGAATTCAGATGCCCCAGATTTTCCAGAAGAATTACTAGTAAGTCAAAAAGCAAATTAAATTTGAAATTTTAGAGATACATCTGAAAGAAATTATTTGTCCTCGAATAAATAAACTTTTGTAGTGCGTACGAATATATGATCACCGATTTTGAAACAATTCTTTGTACACAACTATCTTGCAGATCAGCCCGTCATTTGACCACGGTTCAAATTACGAAGATCGGACCAAAATAACCGTCGTGTAGCTTCGGAAAAGGGACGTTAATCTAATTTAACTAAACACAACTTGTAAATTAGCCATCGTTTATAAGATAAATACATAAAAACATAAATAAAACGATTGATTTATCTCGCCACTAGGTGATATAATGATATCATTATCCCTTAAGTGGCTATATTTCATGGATCTGTGACCAAGTGGAAAAATCAATCTAGATACGATTATTTCTCAGAGATATGATTTATCATTTCGAGAGGAAGATTGTAGAACTCGTTTACTGACAAAGGTACTCGAGCTCGGAGTTTTGACATTGATTGATACTGAGTTCAATTCAAAAAAGACAGTTGAGTTATGAAGACAAGAGAAAAGATATTGTTGGAGAGGAAATGTATATTAATTTCCCCAAAAGAAAGAGAAAACAGATTTAAAAAATGATATTAAAGCTCAGTTCTCTGCCTCCAAACTAAGAAATTTTCTTCTAAATTTGAAGCAGAAAAATAATACATTTGTTATTCTTTTCAGGAATTTTATATTTTATTTCTTTTAACTCAAACAGCTCATTTTCAGATATAATTCTTTTATCTTACTCTTTATACTCTTTTGCTCTGATGTAAATATGAGACCACATGTTCCTATCAGATGTGAAAAAAATTAAGGAACATAATTTATTGGTTATGAAAAATTGTGTATTTTCTTCCTCTTTTTGAAATTTAATAAATTGAGACAGGTGATGTTGTTTGTTAAGCGACGATATGCTCGTGTTTACAAAAGTGATTTGATTTGTTAGATTCATGTCCCGTTTCAAAACTACAAAAAGAAAATTTCGGGACAGATCTCATAATTTTGAGCCGTAATTACATTAGATGAACATTAGTAGTTACATTAAGATAAACAAGATGATACATTAGTCGCTCCTAGTTTCCACTTCACACCAAAGTGCGAAAGTTTCAATTACGGTAGATTTAACATACAAAACAAATTCAGATACGCGACGGTTCTTCGGTACAGTCGGGGCTCGAATTCACATTAATTTGATCGCAAAGACAGCCCAGAACACCAAGCAGCAGTGGCAATTTTGTATTTAAAAACTTTTAAAGATCATTTGCAATGAAATATGAAAGTTTAATATTATGTGAAAAAGTATGCCAACAAAAACCATTCAACGTTTTAAAAATTTTATTGAGAAAAGTCTACTTTGCCTTTATTCGCATGAGTTAAAACGTTTTACAATATTTTTTGACTTTATAAAATTCGGCGTCCTGTTTTCATCTCAGTGCTGGCACAAACTTTTAATTATTTGCGCTTCTATTGTTTTCAAATTTTAAATGTATTCAAAAATTGCATGACTCTTTCTCATAAGCAATTTATCTCTTAGACTTATTTTAATTAATAAAACAATCCTAAAGACTTCACCCATGTTTATCATGAGAATTTCCCTGATTGGCCCAAAATTTTAAGAAATTTCACTCCAAAGAAGTGGAGAGAAAAATAATACCTCCATATACGAGGGACATATGTATGTCGTTGGTAGTCTAAGGATTAAGTATGCTTGCAGAATGACTGTTAGACGAAAGTGTTGCTTCTTTCTTCTTGTAACAATGGTACTCCGATGAATACTACCTCATTGATAAAATCCAAAATACTACCACAGAGAAAAAAGACGATATAATTAAAAATAAGAATATCGATGCGATGCACACACAAACGTACATGCATACACGCATATTTTTGTCTAATACCTTTAGCGAAGCTAACATTATGAATCTTTTAATTTATTAAAAATTAATTTATATTTCACTCCATTACTTTATTAAGCTATATTTAACTTTTTGGGTTTTTTTAAACGTTTACTAAATGACTGTTAGTAAAGCTCACATTTTTCTGAAGGCCGAAGCATTAAGTTCTCGCAAAAGTAAGTTTGGAGTACCGAGTCATGGAGGATGTTTTGAGCACAGAGTCTAATGAAGGTCAAGTTGCAAGAAACCTAAGGTGGATGCCAGTGGCGGCTCGTCGGCTCAGAAACAACCAGTGCTGCAGAAGTTGTATAGACCTTAGTTGTAGCAAATTGTATGCTGATTATTTTGGTATATAATGATGATATACTAAAAATTGATAGTTTTTAAGTTATAAGCAAAAAATCTGGGAAAACCTTTTTTTTCAAGGGGGCCGTTCAAATATTACGTAAGCATGTTTTTGGTATTTTTGACCCCCCCTCCCCCCTTGTCAGCAAAAATAAGCAAATCGCAAACCCCCCTCTTATAATTACGTAAGAAAACTGCAACCCCCCCCCGTTCTTTTTTTTTACAAAACGTATAACAGTAATAATCTAATTTTAAAATTTTAGACAATTCAAATACAAAAAACTTAACTAGGTTTAAAATGAAAAAAATATAAGTTTAATTTCCTTACAATTTCAAATTTTAAATCAAGTTTATTTTCTTTTGTCAAATTTAACTTTTTCTTCAAATTTAATTTTTTTTAATTAAATTATTTATGCAAGTTACAAGAGTTTTTCGAAATAAGTGATTTCAATGCCTTACGTAAGCATCACCTACCCCTCCCCCCCTTGTCAGCAAAATAAGCAAATCATAAACCCTCCCCTTGCTTACAGTAATATTTGAACGGCCCCAAGTTTTTTGGCTATAACTGAAATGAGCACAAAAAGTTTTGGTGACAAACCTCAGATTCGTAATCAGCACCCCAAAAAACTTAAAGGAACAACAAATTGCAACCTCTACTGAATTTGATTTAAAAAACTACTTAACAACCAAACTACTGAGACAAAGCAAAAAAAGGCCAAATGAGGAAGTCGCGTCAACCGAGACTCAAGATTCTAATTTAAATGGGAGAAAGGGTTTCTTTTTTCTTTCGACTGAGAGCTCCGATTTGCTTAATGAGCAAAATTTCGATTCTAGGAGAGGCAAAACTCTTTGCAGCTCAGCTCTGGTCATTTTAATCTCAATATGGTTCGTACAAACTATCCAAGTATTAGGCAATTCATGCATCGATCTTACGTTCAAGCGAAATATTACTCCAGAATTGTTGAATTCTTGTATGTTTCATACCATCGTCTTGATTTTAGCATAACCAAAATCACGAATAAGTTACATAAATTGAGTTACAAGAGCTACTCCATTCAAATAATCTCAGGTCACAAGTTACTTCAGTCATATAATCTCAGAGTCACAAAGAGTTACTTCAGTCACATAATCTCAGAGTCACAAAGATTTACTTCAGTCACATAATCTCAGAGTCACAACGAGTTACTTCAGTAACATAATCTCAGAGTCACATAGAGTTACTTCAGTCACATAAAGCTACTTTAGTCACATAGAGATACTTTAGTCACATAGAGATACTTTAGTCACATAGAGCTACTTTAGTCACAGAAAGCCACAGCTGAGTAAGGTAAGTAAGTTTACGCCCCTCAATCCCAGCGGCCGTTTCGCAGAGCTTCACTACACCCCTGATGAAGAACAGGAAGAAGTATGAGTCGAAGATGAGTAAGCAAATCGAAAATGGCTCATGGAATGTAAAGAATTTCGTTAAGCTATCGAGCTTCTCTATACGTAATTTCTGTAATCTGCACTAGTAGGAACTTAAGAAGGATTTTCTGTACCAAAAATAGCACATGGAGTTATGTTTAACAGAACAAATTATATTTCACCGTCTGCACGCCATCTTATTTATCAACATTGAAGGATATTCTATATTCTACCGAATTATATATCACGCGTGTAATTAATCTCTAAATAATGTTTTTGTTCCAAGGCCAAATTCAAGAAAGGCGATGATTTTTTATTGTATTCCGAAAAGTCTGAAATCACCCAGACCCCAAACACTACTATAGAATTTTTAACAACGTATGTAACACATTATTTATATAGCTATTCAATATAATTACCCTGTTTCACCAGATCTCTTTTTTTAAAAAAACAAGAAGTGTACCTACAACATTTATAGCATAATTATCTTGAAGAAACGGCTAAAAATAATTTTTTAAGTTCATCCATTTAGTATTGACGTACTTTTCGGCATCATCAAAAACATAACACAAAATCGTTTGTAGGTTGATAATGGATTTCCGTACCTTTTTGCATAAAGTTTTCAGTTGTTAGCAAATCAGCAAAACATGTAATTCAAATAATATTTAACTACTTATGAGATCTAAACATAACTTTCCTTATTAAGCTGTATCTCTTACTTTCATTCACAATTACATTTTGATATATACTAGAAGGAATCAAATTTTATTTACAAAGACCAAGGACCATCATGAATCTTTAAGTTAGCTCTTCGTACAGGCCAATCTGTTTGTTTCCCACCCTAGGAAAAACATTAGAAAGACTTATAATTCTTATTAAAATCTGAAGGTAAACAAACATATGTATCGATGTCCGGCTATCTTCTCACGAACCACTGAATGCTGAAACGAGCCAAAAGTACCAAAAGATGGGAAATAATCCAAAGGATCAATTTTGACCATTGAAATTCCGAAATTATAAGTAGTTAAAAAGATATTAATTAAAAACGTCAAAATGAATGAATTCACGTGCTGCCATCTATTGGCAACATGGTGAATTCATTCACGGCGGATTCTTTTTTTCCCTATTATTAGTTTTCACATCCGGTGTTGCATTTTATTTTTTTTTATTTAACGGAAGTTGGTATTTCTTTTTTTAGCGAGCTTCTGTATTTGGATTTATTAGCATTGGAAAAAAATCGTTTTCATGCATTTTTTCTTTCTTTTTTGTATTTAGATGTTCGTGACGTTTGTTGGGGAAAGTAAGTGACCATATTTGTTGATTGTTGGGAAAAACGGAGGCGGGGCATATGAAAATATATGGATCCCAAGGTCTCACGTGACATCACTTCTTTCCTCCCGGGAATATTCTATTATTCGCGATAGCCCGTGCAACGTCAGGCCACACAGCTAGTAATCAATAAATTTTATCCCTGGTTTCACAACAATAAAATAGTTCACGACAATCAGTGGACATGGTCCTTTCATTTCTTATTTAAATCGCTTTCACCTCTCTAACACATCAATATGTTTGTGCGGCGGAGAAGGAGACGCCGATCGCTCTCTATTTGAGTGCAGTGAAACGAAGAATTTTCACTCAACAAAACGCTCTTCTAGTAATAAATCAACTTGGTTTTTAAATGTTCATAAAACTCAAAGATCTCTCTTTGAGATCGGGAGGTGTTTTCAAATTTCTAAACGGATATGTGATCGGATTATAGGTCCTGAGAGCTTGTGATCAGTTTACTTACGCAAAAGGTTGCTCTTCCTACCCTTCCCTTGGTCGCGTGTTTGTTGAGTTCTGGTATAAGTTGATATGAATAGTATTTTTTTTTCTTCATTTAGAAAAGTCTTTTCTCATCTAATAATTAAAAAATAATAATAATAATCTTTATTATTATTTCTTATTTTTATTTTTATCGCTTTTTCTTTTTCTAAGCTTTTTATTTGTCGTTTAAAGTCAATCCTTTAAATTGAAAAGAATTATTTTGTGTTGCTTTTATGTGCTGTGTTTCGGTTTTTACCTATTCTTCCCCCTCCCTGTTTTTCCCCCTTTTGTATTATGTGCGATTTGTTTTGTTTTCATTTTGGCTGTGTATTGTTTGTTTTATAATTTTTTGCTTTGTTTGTCTTGTATTTTTGGGGTTTTATTTGCTTTGTGTTCTGTTTGGGGTTGTGTCTTGTATTGTAATCCCCAACGTTTTGTTGCATATTTTTGTGTCTGTAGCTGTTATGTCACTGTGTTTTGTTTGCTTTGTACTTTTTGCTTTGTATTTGGTCTGGGATTGTGTCTTGCATTGTTATCACCGCCGTTTTGATGTGCATTTTTGTGTCTGTAACTGTTATGTCAATAAGTGCAATAATTGCACGACATTACTATTAAGTAACACCTATATTTAAATATTTAACTTACCTTTTTAAATACGGTGAGGTTGTTTGTAGTTGATGATAGACCCACGTATACTGCTGAACTTCAGCAGAATCGGTCTGAAACCTGATGCCATTTGTCCTATAACTGATACGTGGTACGACGACCCCGGACAGCTGGCCAGAAAACCAACTTTTCCTCTCTCCAAGTGTAAGAAGACTATTGGTAAAGGAAGGCGGGTGAAAGAGAGTGGAGAACTGATGTAAGGAGCCGAGTGGATACCATTCTATGAGCTCTGATGTCAAATTCGCTCATGTATGATATCCACTATGTGTGTGCCTTTTTAAATATGGTGAGGTTGTTCGTAGTTGATGCCCTCAACCCCAATTCGTGCCTATGTTTCTCTTTCCAGGAGGTGTCTTCAAAAGACTCTACGAACATTGGGTTGAGTCGACCCTCCTGGGTTATGGAATGGAATGGAATCTTTAATTCTAGATTGGTAGGTCGATAATCTAGTCTAACTGGGATTAGAACTACCATCACCATAATTATTATACAGTTTCTTCTAAATCAGTTTCTTCCAATTGATACAATTTCTTCTCTTAATTGTACACATATATTTACTAAGTGATCAAAACCCACAAAAAATTACCATGAAAGTTTTTCAATTAAAAAATCCTTTAACTATTTATTATGTTTCTTCAATTCGGTAGACAAAATAAATAATACGATTGTAACGCATATGGTGCCTGTAATTAATTGCCTTAACTTTTTTCATTAGCATTCTCTATGCTTAAAACTTTACTATCTGATCATAAAAAAGGGGCTAAGCAAGGCATTAAAATTTGATTAAAACTTCATTTTCTAAGCCTACTAGTTGTCTGTGTTTAACAAAAAACATTTACTGTGAAACATCTAGCACTCGAGTTATTAAAAAAGCATGTTTTTAATTAAAATGCTTTTATAAGTTCCTAATCCACGGTTATTAAAACACCGAAAACTCTCCAATGGGAGTACAGCTTAATACCTTCCAATTTCGCAAAAGCAGTTAAAAAGGAAAAATAAATATGGAGAAATTCAACCCAAATCCCGAATCCTGATGCAACTCGACTCCTCGGTTGCTATGGTAACCACAAATTACTCGGTTGATAGGGGCAACGTAGGTGTATGGCAGGTGAACATTCCTATTTCATTCACTGTTAATTTTCTACATTTTAGTGCTCCAACTACACAAAATCATCGGATTGAATCGCATGCGTAGGAGGGTTAAATTAAAATATATAGTCTGAGATAAAAGCGCATTTCCTAAGGTCCCTTTTTCTTATAACAGTAAATATTTTATTCTACAGAGTATTTTAAATTACGAATAACATTAGATTTCGGAATAAAGAGCACAGATTGTAACACAAAATACGAGGTAATAACAAGTAACACTGCAGCTTCAAATGTTATTTTTAACATAGAATATGCTTTATAGAAGGAGCCACTGATTGAAATTGAAACAGAAACAGTATATAATTTTCAGCAATTCAGTAATAGGACCCAGTAATAGAGAACTACACAAAATAGCCGAGTTGAATGGCACATGTAGGAGAGTTAAATTAAAATATGTAGCGTGAGATAAAAGCGCGTTTTCCTATGGTCTATTTTTCTTTATAACTGTAAATATTTTGTTCTACAGAGCATTTTGAATTACGAATAACTTTAGATTTCGGAATAAACAGCATAGATTCTAACGCAAAATAAAGGACAATTACAAGTGAGACTGTTGATTCAAATGTTCTTTTTAACATAGAATATGTTCTGTAGAAGAAACTACTGGTTGAAATTGCTACAGAAACAGTACGTAATTCAGTAGCAGGACCGCTTTTGATGTTATTATCAATTTATTTACCAATTTCTACCAATTTATTACTGAAATATAAAAATATCTGAAAACACAGCAGAAAACACATTTTGTAAATATTTTTTATATAATTTTGTTATAGAGTTATATTTTTCTAGTAATAGTTCCTATTTTTATCATATGACATTCGGCACAGCAGTTTCTGTTCATTGTTTAATTTTTTATTTAAATTTTAATTAAAACTATTCTTGAATGCTTTAACTATTCATTTAATGAAAATTCAAATTGTTTTCAAAATACTAAAGATATGGTGAGCTAAAATAGGAATTTGTTACATTCCAAGTTAAACTACTCAAAAAAATAAGAAATGAAAACAGCCATTCTAATAAGTAATTATATTATTAACCCATTAAATGTATAACTATATTGCTGTAAGAAAGGACATATTTTGCGCCACATAATGGATGTCGCTTGATAATGCGTTGCTTTTAGGTATATTCTTTAGAGGAAGGAGAAG
Organism: Araneus ventricosus; assembly: GCA_013235015.1. NCBI lineage: Eukaryota > Metazoa > Arthropoda > Arachnida > Araneae > Araneidae > Araneus > Araneus ventricosus. Next base: position 899,224 of record BGPR01000024.1, read on the forward strand.
GAGAGAAGTCCATGTTATCTTGTGAACAACTAGATAATTAGAATAATTTTGATTGGATTTGAATCGGCAGAGGATATGTTGGGTAAAAGTCTATGCCGAGTTCAAAATATCCGGACCATCCAGCTCAAAGGGGTTGGAAATGGAGAGGCTGTTAAAATTTTCATTTCCCCATAACTCTCTTACGATTGAAGATAGAAAGATGATTCAAGCTAGGCGAATGTTCGCCTCATCATAACAAACAGCTTTTTTTTCACTAAAAGTTTTTCATTCGCTGCAATTCCTTAGAAGTTAGGACTGAAAAGTGATTTTCAATCCCAAACTCCGTCTGCTTTTCACCATAAGCATGAGTCTCCTCTTCTAAAAGCTCTCATCAGTTGCTTTCTCTTTCATTCTCTTAGCTCCATCTGTTGTGAAAGCAAAAGTTGGAAAGACAGACGGGGGAATTGTTTCTTTTCCTTATATTTTCCGACAAAAGGCATCTACATTCACCTTACAGCTTCCGACCTGAATTTTTTAAAAATCACAAGAATTAAAAAGTATCTTATCGAAAGAAAGGGGACACCAGACTTGAAAATAGCAAGTCATGTTGGAAAGCGGATAGCTCAAATTCCTTGGAAAGTAACGAATCTTTAACGGGGATTTTACTTTCAATTGGAAATCGTGTTTTTTATTCTTTCATAACATTTAGACAGCAGGAAACATGAGAATTTTCTTTTGTCCAAAAAACCATCAACTATAAATGGTTTAGGCAATTCCTGAAGAAATGTTACCAGTTCTGTGATTTAAGATCGAATATAGAAATAAACAACAAAATTGGTTTGTTCATATCAAAATTCATGTCTAGAAATTTCTTGTTGTTCAAAATTTGTGTTAGCTACATGAATTTTGGTACATATGAATTACATGTTATGTTTCTACATGGTAATTCCGGTTCTTACATTAGAACTTGAATTATGAGGGAGGGGGTTGTATTAGTTCTTATACATATAATTTATTTAACATCGTCTTCTATTTACATTAGAATAATTCTAGTTTGCTGCTATTGTTAAAGTGAGTCTAAAATTTGTATGGTCGTTTTTTAAAATTCTTAATTTATTTAAATACTTTCATTTCAATTATTTTTTATGTTAGTTTCTGTACTTTATAAGCTAATTAAGAAATACAGATGTTAGGAAAAACTTTATCTTTAAAGAATACCGTACATTTTATGATGTAGGCTTTGAAACTTCCCTTAGAATTTGTCTCATCTTGTTATTTTAAAGGGAAGTCGGAACCCCTTATACCGACAATGTTAAATTGGCCATTTCGATGTACTTTTCTCAAAATCTGTTATAGATACATGTTTGAAATTTTTTATACAAGTAAAGTACACCTCTCTCATGATACTAAAATGAGCTTCTTTTAAAAAAACTCAATAATTTATTTTTTACAATTTTTTTTGTGTCAAAACCGACAATGTTAAACTGCCATTTTTGATGTGTTTTTTTCTCAAAATCTGTTATAGATACATGATTGAAATTTTTTATGCAAATAAAGTAAACCTTTCTCATTATACTGAAATGAAGTTTTTTAAAAACTAAAAAAATTATTTTTTACAAATTTTTTTATATCAAAATAGGGTGACAATTCACAATGTCTAATTAAATATTTTGTAATTTTTTTAAAATAAAAATTAACCAAAAGCTCATTTCAGTATAAGGGGAAAGGTGTACTTTACTTTTATAAAATATTTCAAACATGTATCTATAACAGATTTTAAGAAAAGGTACATCGAAATGGGCCAATTTAACATTGTAGGTACAGAGGGTTCCGACTCCCTTTCACCTCAGGATTGTTGAGTGAAGAGCCAAAAACAGCTTCTCTATTCAAAAATCGGGATTATTCCTCCCTACTCTTTCTATTATACTTCCATAAAAGGAAATAGCTCATGACCTTAGGTCAGATATGATTTTTAGCATGATATTCATTTAGGCTGGCACATCTATGGCATCTATTACTATCTGTAAACTGTATCATGCGCTATGCAAAATCACTCAAAGTTCTCTATAGGGCAGACCGTTGGACCTAGAGCTACTGAATTTGGCATGTAGTTCATTTCTTAGGTAGTAGGTGTTAATTACGAAAGCTGTTTTCACAAATTTGAAAAGATTTTTAACTACGAGTATTTAAAAATCAATTGAAATTTTAAGTTTTTCCTCGGTAAATTCGGAATATATTATTGCACAAAAGTCATTTTTACACCACTTTAAAATTTCGAATAATTTGCTTCCCATTTATACTAATTTTATTTCCGTACAATTTTAATTTTAACTCTGATCATTTTTTAAAAAATTATTATTCAACAGCTGATGCAATATATTTTCGTCATTCGTCGCGTCTGTTTAATTATAAGGTCGGCTTTCACAGTTATATACTGTGAAACCCTTCATTCACAAGATTAGTAAATCTACATATCAAAAAAATTAAAGACTTTTTCGCTCGGTTTTGTTTCAAAGTTAATAGAAATATCTTTTATAGTTTTAATATATTTTTATGAATTTGAAAATTTGATTCCAAAACGATGGCGAAATAATATTACAAAAAGACTTTAACTTTTTAATGATGCAATTCGAGTTTAAAATTTTATGTGCATGTTATGTCTTACCAGTACAGTAAATAGGACTCGATTGCGTACTAAAATGTAAATGGAAAACATTCGCGATTTTTTAGATGGATTCGAAGGGAAACGAATTTCTTATTGTGCTTAAATCTTGAAGTCTGGTAGGTGTATTTTTTTAAATCCAGAATTCTATTAATAACATTCCCAAGGTGGTATATTATTTCGTACAACCTTACCTAGAAGTACATAGTATTTTGTATTTACAAGGCCTGCTTATACTCAGCGTACTGTATTTGAAAAAGTCAAACATTAAAAAAAATCTTTTGGCATTTTATCTTGGCTTTCTCAGTTTTCACCCGCAGAGTCATCCAACTGTTTTTTCTTTAGACATCTCTGGTCAAAAACGATTAGACTTCTTTTTAACCTTTGCGGACAGGTACGGCATATAGAGTGCGCCAGTGGATATTTACCATAAGCTGAACAAAATCTATCGAAGGTAGAGATCTCGCCACCCGTCTAATTTCGTATTATCATTTCTCCTATTTGCTCCGATAGTTTCCACTGACAATGAATCAGTCAGCTCGGTCTGATCGGACTTGAAAATGCATGAAACGCTCTCCATAACCCAACCTGGCTATGAGGAAACGGTGGGGAATATCTCTACAGAGCAATATTCAGCTGTTTTGGAAGAATTAAGCTAGAAAATACCAGCTGAGGACAAATCTGATGCATTATATCTGGATGGAGAAGTGATTGACTACAGCGACCAAGAAACTGATTCTGAGACTGACGTGGAGGACAATCCAGTTCACGAATAATATAGAGACTCAAACTCGAAAAAAAAATGTTTGTTTAATCCATCCATTCAACCTCTAATATTATAAAAAATAAATTTGTGTATAGTTAAATAAGCGCAGAGATGGAAAAAACGAGATGGCGCATAAAGTGCGCCAACCTTATCTGAGTGTTCTGAGAAGTTACCTGTCCGCAAAGAGTTAAGTAGCCCTTATAAGAATACTACCTATAGCAATGGTTCTCATGACGTGATTTTTTGACGTAAACCAGAGAGGGATATGTTAAACTGGACATTCACCACCCGTTTCCATTTTCAGCCCATAAAATATGGTGGGTCATTTACAGATCGGACTGCCCCTAACGCACCTACAAGCAACCCGATCACCTTGGTTACTGCGCCTCCTCCCACCGCTTTCAAACCCATTCCCCCTAATTGCCCCAAAATGACTCCCACCCCTCTCCCCCTCCCCCATTTTGTGGTTTCTGCATTTGTGAGAGAATGTCCCCCCCAACCGACTATCATATTTTTGTTTTATGGCGTACTGGGCCGAATGAAAATCCAAACCGGATGGAATTCCAACTTTTCCCTCGATCTAAAACATTTGTCATCGGTTTCTTACATTGACGAAGGGGTTTGGCATCCTGTGTTAAAATAAAAGTGGAGTGGCCTAGTGGTGAATGTCCCGTTTTATATGGAGGGTAAAAGTCTCGGTTGAATTCTTAGATGCGTCATTAAGTTAAAGAGGGTGGAAGTGGGGAGAGGGTTGAAATTTTCATTTTTCTATCACTCTCTTACTTTTCAAGACAGAATGAAAATAAAAGTTAGGCGAGTTAACACCTCATTATAAAGAACAACTTTTGTGTTTAAAGTTTTCGATAACTACCATAGTGATCTTTAAGCCTTAACTCAGACTGGTTTTCACCTAATGCAAGTGACGCCTCGTTGGAAAGCTCTCATAAGTTACATTTTCTTTCACACTCTTTCATCTCCATAGATCTAAAAACACTATCTTAAAATTAGACGAGGAAATGGCGAGGAGGGAGAGGGGAGTAATATTTCGTTTCCTTATATCTCCGGAGAAAAAATTCTACTTTTGCTTTACGACTTGCCGATAGAAATTGTTGTTATCGTGAGTTATTCTCAAATTATGCCCGTTGTTTTTCCGTTTAATATTCAGCATTCATGTATATTTTAATATTCGCATCCTTTCTATATCCATCTATCATTTACTATAACGGAAGAAACGACATCTTCTTCCGATGCTAAAATTCATTCCTTATTTGAAAAATATTATTCCTTACATCCCTCCTCCATCGAGAGCGAAGATTCACCAATGTCTCGAAAAACTCTTATTTCTGCAAGCCTCCATCCTTCTCGAAATCTTGCTCCATCGCTCCAACATTTCCATTATTGTACGCTTTCCTCAAATTACAAAACTCTTACTTTTCACTCGACCCGAGCGAAATGAGAAAGATAAATAACATCAAACACATTCTCTCAAGTATATTTCACCAGAAAAACATTTCGACATTCGTCTAGGAATTCAATAAATATCTGTGAAATGTGTACTTATATAATTTTTTTTATTTTTGTATCTCTTCGGAGGAAGTTTATATTCTCAAAATCATTCTTAACTATTTGCTGAGCAGAAGCAGAAGCTAAAGAATAGTTAAGCTTTTTTAAACTGTATAGGAAGAGAAGTATGATGTTTCAGCTGTAGTGTGTTAATATAGTAGTTAAGATGCTGTCATTTTTTTTAATTTAAAACCCACTGAACTGCTGAATTTCAAATTCGTTATCTATACTTCTAAAAGGCAATGTTGTGTATGTGTCTGCGATGTCCAGACTAATCTATCGCACTTACAACCTTGAAATTTGGCACACAGGTAGTCGTAATGGCGACTGAATGCACCTCGAAGCCGAAATTTTAAAATTTAATCTAGAAAATTTTTTATTTAATGTTTTGTGTTGTTTTGGTTGATTTTTCGCACTAATTTCTCAATAGAATAGTTTCGAATAAGTTTTCGACAAAAATATATACACCATCGGAAAGAGCATGCGATTTCCGTTCTAATGAAGTTTGTTTCATACGTCTAACGTAATTTACTCAATTTTGAGAAATTTTTAAATAATAGTCAGTTTTCAATTGAAATTTTAAGATTTCAAAATCAAATGACTCCATCTCACGTTCTAATTTTGTTATCTTTTTGAAATGTTTTGAACTAATAAATAAAACGTTTCTGCTCCATTTAAAACAAGAACGATTAAAACAGCATTTTAAGTCGATTTTTAATTAATTTTTTAGTTGATGGGGTCAGAGATGTTTTTTTCGAAAGTGTTATTTTACGGAAATCCCGTTCCATCGAAATGTGCGCCATCTGCCGGAAAAAATTAGAGCGTTGGCTTTATTTGGCATCCTGCCATGAACGAGGATAGATATAATAAGGAATATGACGAATTACTTTTATTGCTTTAGTCTGAATGAACTATTACACCATTTAAGATATTTTTTCTCCTTTTCGTTATTTTTTCTTTGTGCGCGTCCATGTGTTATGTTCTGATCAATTTCGCTTATACTTCAAGCTCATGATTGTAATCTAGATGGAAGGATAGCGTTTTGAATTATATTTTTCATAGTTTTGATTTGTTTGTTTTATGTACTTATTGATAATCAAGCATAAAAGTTTGTTATAAAACACATGTTGTTTATGTTGCGCATTTTGTTTGCTGTTTAATAATGATTTTCACGTTGCAATTTTTTAATATTGTTTTAGATTAACGTACTCTGTACTGTTTTCCTACAGCTCAAATGTCATTATCGCAAAGAAAAATAAGCGGCAAAATCAGTAATGTGTGTATCTTCTGTTTTGATTTTGTTTTCAAAACTTTTTCGTGTCATTGTGGGTATTTTTTTACCTTTTCATTTTGTTGAAGTCCTGATTCCACGGGCAACGCCGTGCGCGTACTGCTAGTATTTTAATATATAAGAAATCTGTGTGTCCTGATGGATTAGATTGGTTCTCTTTGCCGAAAAAATTGCTTGGCGTTCCCAGTAGAACACAGTCTATGCCTCCTGGCCTCTGCTATTAACTAATAATACTCGGTTCACTGTGCTCTGGTTTTCGAGGATTTTAGGAGATTTTAGAATTTTGAAGTTTTATTTTAATGCTTTATTTAAATTGAATTTTAAATTGTTATCTTATCTGTCGTAGTTTGTCTGTTGGGTTTTTTTGTGTGCTTTTGTATGGTTTGTGTGTTTTTGTAATGATTTTAGCCTTTCGGCTTTTGATTATGACTGATTCGTTTTAAATGTTATAGATTTTGATTAGGTAAGTTTACATTATACTTATTTTGGACTTTGGTTTTTATTTTATTGTGTTATCTGCGATATGTTTTTATAAAAAGAAGGTGTCCTTGGATGTAAACGAAAATACTTCGAAATTGTTCTGTACACGCAATGAGGTTTTTATGTAAATTATATATTAATATGTTTTAACCCTTTGACTGCGGGTATTTTCATATGGTTTATAAAACACACCCAAGTTAAAGGGTTAATCTTTCATATTATGTTACTTTCCGGCCTATTAAAGGTCTTACACCCTTTTGGGAAGGCTGGGCCGGGGCGGGTTGTAATAATAATAATAATAAATTCCTTTCTCACGCTTCAAGCAAAATACGCAGTTGATTCCAACTTTAAAATGGTGGATCTTACTTCTATTATATGAGCAAGCTAAATAACATTAACAAATTATAGAATAGAAAATTAATCTTTCAGCATATCCTATATATTATTTCTGTTGTCAATATCCCTTTTCTCAAATGATACAAAGCCTACAATGATTAATGATATATCAGCGAATAGGATTTGTACCGACTTCTGAGGTAGATTACATTGTTTGTTTAAAACTTAAATTAAAAGAAAAATTAAAACATCATATGCATATTGCGATGAATCGATAATTGAGCCTAACTGCTAGTTTGACTGCGTTTCAGACCAACGAAAGCTTTCGTCTACGTGAGTTGAACGTGGTAATTATGCAACCCGTGTGGTCCAGTTATGGTATTTTGAAAAAGTGTATTAATAATAAATCTACTTCTTTCCAAGAAAAATATTCTCGTTGTCATTTGCCTAAATACCATAGACATCATGGATGCGCAGCTCACCACAGATTTTTTGAATTTTACAACGTGTATTAATAATAAAATCTACTATTTTCCCCGAAAAATATTCTCGTTGTCATTTTCCAAAATAGGAGGCGGAGATCCAGCAGCCGACTCTATCTTCATAAGCCAATTCTTATCTTCTTCTACCTTCACAACCCAACATAAGTCTATCTTCATAACCTAACTGGAGCGATACGCCGGTCTCGCAGTCAAAAGCAAAAAGCCTCGACCATCAGAAAGATCCATTTCGATCCTTTCCTCTCCAACCGCGAAGCGTCCGCTCCATCGGCAATTGTTTATAGAACTTCAAGTTTACAAAATGGTTATAAAATAAAATTTCTTCACAAGTACAAAATTTGTAACATTTCTGGTCGCTGTACGACTCCAAAGCAGCAGGCACTCTTTGGGTAAGCAGGGTCGGCGTGGGCAATGAAAAACGCCCCCTCACACACACTATCTACTTATGTCCCATTTCCGCAGAGGGCTAACATTGCTCCTTCCAAATGGCGTTAGTTTGATGGAAATTAGGAAGGGTTGCATATCCAACTTTCCGCTCCACGCAGGATCGAACCCAGACGATCCTGACAGAACCCCCAAAGCTGTGACCCCTCCACTACTTGCTACATTTTTGCTAATTTTTGTTCTCCTCTATGACCCACCCCCGAAAACACAACCTTAGTGCAATTCTTTTTACTTAAACACTTTTACTAATTTTTATATCCTTGTATATAAAAAATTATCCTCATCCGGCCCATCACCCGAAGGAAGGTAAAGTACAGTTACTAGCTATCTACAGGCGGAACGACCAACAACTCCCGTGATTTTTAATCAGTCACAGAAGGTTTATTCATGAATTCATATCATATCGTGCAAATCTTACTCTTGAAACTTGTTTTTTTGATAGTCATTTTTGCTCCCCCTCGCCGTCTGCGCCCTTGGCGTTAGCCAATATCGCCACCCCCTCGGTACTACCCTGGCTCCACGACACGCCTATTCTGACCGGTTTCCACCACTGATTATCGGTTTTGGTGTCGAGTGATCTGATTTGTGTGACGCGGAGGGTTCAGTTTTAAATTGAAATTTCAATTCGAACGTCTGTAATCAGGATGAGAAGTTGATATAATTTCACTTACCTCTGTATCCGCCTCCTCCAGCGCCTGAAGCGCAACCACCTCCACCCCCACCAAATCCTCCGTGGGTGCCCCAGACGGCGGACCTCTTGCAAGCACGGCCTCCACGACCCCCTTCCCGAAGGGACTCGCCACCAGTTGCAGTGTTCGTATTGTCGTCCCAGCCACCACCACCACCTGTAAAATATAACAATATAAGACTATCATATTAGGTATATCATAGGGTGTTACGTATATCATAGGTATTAAGTATGTTAGGTATATCATAGGTATTAAGTATGTTAGGTATATCATAGGTATTAAGTATGTTAGGTATATCATAGGTATTAAGTATGTTAGGTATATCATAGGTATTATAAATATTAGGTATATCATAGGTATTATAAATATTAGGTATATTATAGGTATTAGGTATATTATAGGTATTAAGTATGTCATATAGGCATATCAGAAGCATTTTCTTCCTACAACTCATGTGATAATATATAGGGTTAATTTATTTGCCCACGCCGAGTTTAAAAAAACAATTTGCCCAAGTTGAGTTAAAAAACAATTACAATACAGATAAAAACAATATATCACTTCGAAACTGAATTGCGCAGAATGCGAAAAAGCAACAACAAAACATACAAAAGTTCTGAATAAGCTCAGAAGGAAAATTAAGTGTCAAAGCACATTATCAACTGTTGCAACAACATATTAAAATACAGATAAATAGAAAAATCAAAACTTAAATAAAAATAAAAACTTAAGATATAAAACATGCAAAATTCTTAGCTTTATTTTTTGACGAAGCCCCTCAAGTAAAACATCTCACTGTAGATGCAGCTCGAAATCTCAGAAATATATTTCAGTTTCACAAGATCACATTTATCAGTAATCAAAATTTTAAACCCTGCGGTTTAGTTTGCTTCAATAAGTCTACGTAAATGAAGTTCTCTAGCAAAAATATAGTTGAAAACATAATGGTCTACATCACTTTTTAAACCTCATTTACTATTTCCTGTCTTGGCTAATTTGAAACGATAAAAGTGCGAAAAAAATGGACCATGGCCTCTTACAAAATATATTACATATTTGTTGGTACTAATTAAATTAGGATAAACAGTCCCAATGAAACCCTTTACTCGGATTTCTCTTTCAGAATCCATCCAATAGTTTTGCCAGCTGTTTAAAATAAATTATTTGATTTACATTTTAGAAATTAGTAGGGTGCAGGGACACTAGTATTTTGTCCAGCAAATGTCACACTTTTATCAAAGTGGTCGGAAAGTTCATTGCCTGGAACTTCGGTATGGACCTTGACCTATGATGAACTGTCCCTCTCGCATTATTAATGTGCTTTTTAAAGTTTAAAACGAAATTGGACCTGACCTTAAAACTGTTTAATGACTCGATTGCCTAAAGACTACCAAAGAAAGTTTTTTATTTTAGCTCCTTGCTCCAAGGCCCTGCTCGGGACAAAGTTAACTGCCCCAACTCGGCTTGAAAAACTGAGTTATACGAATTTAACTGATAGCAATATATTTTGAAAAGTTTTTCATTTCTGAAGATGCGCGTGGCGAAACGTGTATCATAATCAGCCTTTGATCCGTAAAAAGAATGTTAGTAAGTAAGAAGCTGAACTCTTCTTTCTTTTTTTCAGATTTAACACTGGAGAAATCATGACCAATCCAGGCTGAGTTTTAAAGGGAGAAAGTGTGTGTTACAGTGCTTCTGGAAGTGTGAAAATGTGATAGAAGCGCGTAGACGATTTCGGAGAGAATTGCACAGTGGTCTGCTTAGTAGACTCGCTATAAGACGAATGACATAAGATTAAAGCACTTGGGACTGTTAAAAATGTTTAGAGAGAGTGCTCCGGAAGGACAAGATCATCGAAGCCGCATACACGGAAGGAAGGGTATTGGAAATGTATCGTCCACAGCGAAGAACATCGCTTCGGCAGATAGGTTGGGGAGTTAGAATTCCAATCCATAGTGCCCATCGTATTTTTAAGAGATTTGAGTGGAAAAGTTACATACCGACATTAGTACATGCTTTCAATATTAGGATGATCCATTTAAGAGAGAAAAACTTTTCGACTGAGTTTCGAAGACGATTAATTTAGATGTAAAGAGTTTGATACCACAGGATTTTTCTTTTTGTGTTTTCTTAAGAATGAAATTTATGGTACAAAACCTACAACCGTTAATGTATTGAAGGTAGTCACCTAAAGGAAATGTGCTGAAATTCCGAATGAAATGTTTTAAATGTGTGCGATTCCATAACTTCAGGTTGCCAGCACTGTATAGATAGGAATGGTCATCAGTTAGAACACAAAGTACAAAATATGTACGTTAATGTCGTTCGTTATAAACATTAAAAGCAAATTGTTCGATACATTTTCAACACTTTATAGGCAATTAAAGTATTATAAACTTTTTCGCGACACCCTACAAAGAGATATAAACGTTTATTTCTGAAAAAATAGTTCCCTTCGTCCTACCATCGCTGTTATATCAAAATATCGAATGTCAAAAACCACACGTAAAGCAAAACATACGGAATTCTGAGGGAAGCCACTAGCGGCATTTGGCATTTTATGACAACCTACAGCAATCGCATATCACATTCAGCAACTTGAAACATATACAAGATGTAGCTAATCTGAAAAAGTGTTGTGCATCAATAAAATGTTTTGGCAAATTTGACATACGACATTTTGATAAAAAAGTGACGATATGCTTTTGTCGCTCGCCAACGAAAGTGGTTATACACCACGTTGACCACCAAGGGAAATTACAGGTTTCTTGTCCCTGAAGGAAAATCGATCAAATCATACTATGTTATTCTTAACCTTAACTATAGTACAGATAGTTTATCATGGATACTAATGGCATGGAAAATGCCTAGTAACATTTCTACGAGATAACTCGCAGTCGGCGCCCTGGACAAAACAGCCAACTACGAGATAACTCGTAGTTGTTAGTCAACGTGTTAAGGAAATGTGTTAATTTCGGAGGCTGATGCTCAAGAATCAACGAATGGTGCTCTATTCTGTAAATTATTTTCAGTTGCGGGCATCTTTAACGCATTATAATTGGCGCGGCAAAATTTGGCTCTTGCACCAATAAACCCCAAAATCAAATCAAATCAAAATTAGAGCAGTATAAAGATTGTTTTCTGAATCAAAGAATGATACCTCCCACTCCATTCACTCTACACTTTTTTAAACCCACGTCGGCGAAAGGATTTATGGGGCCGATGTAGTTTATCGACGGGTTTGTAGGTTATTTTCCTATTCCATTACTGCGTTCAAATATTGTCAGAATTCTGCATTTATATGTTCCGCGTAATAAATAATTGTAAAAATAAAATCATTTCTTCAATCTTAAAACTTTCAAATAAATGATGCTCCTACTGTATATTTTGCAGTACTACATTTTTCCTTAAACTCTATAGCAGAACTGAATACACCACTTTCAATGGTATATTCATTTCCAATGTACCACAACTAATAAGTTTCCTACCTATCATTATTAGACTGGTAGTATTGCAGGAAATAAACAGGTTTCCTCAAATGATATCTGTTTGATATCCTGATATTCCCTTTTACATTTCAAAAGGACGCTAAATCAACGCCTGAAAGAGTAGATTTGTGTTATACATCTGGCAGTCAAAGCAATTGCATATGTTTTCTCTTTTGTTGTGGCAACACAAGGAAAAGAAAATACATATCCTTTAAGCGCAATGTAGGCATCGAATTTCCTAATCAGCGCGGATGTAATATATCGGACAGAAATAAATCTTCGAATCTCGCAATCAGCGAAAGAGATCTGAAATGAAGCAAGAACTAAATGAAACCAGATACTGTTGAATGCAGCATTCATTTTCTCTGTAGCTTCTCTCTTCTTATAAAAGGGAAGAAGGCCTTAATCATGTACTGATTGAAATCGACTTTTATAGTAATTGCATGCGAAAATGGAAGTTCTAAGTTATTTTCCATAACGGTATAATTTGATTTGTATCTATTACACGATGAACATGAATCTATTAGTTTGGTCAAAAGTAATTTTGCTTTTTTCTGTGTGAATAAACGAGAATTTTCATTAAAAAATATATTTCATTAAAATTGACTTGTTTCATGTTTGTCAAGATGGAATTTTGCAATCGATTTTCCACTCCTAATATTCCTCCTATTTCCATTCCTAATATGCCGGAATTTTGTGATTATTTTTTGAACTTGAGTGTTCTGTGATAATGCACTACTTTAATGCCTTCATAACTGCATTATTACCTAAATAGTTTAATAAGTTTTGATTCCGTACGATTTGCTCCACCTTATAGTGAATTTTAGAAAAACTGACTTTAAGATCCAAATATTTATGATAATGAATTATAAATTAAAAATAAAGAGTAGAATATTATTAAAATTTAAAAATTCCATTTTTTAGCTCACTAATAAAAGTCTGTTTGGAAAGACAGTTTTATTATTTTTATTAAGTAATAAAATCTAAGATACTCTAAAATATGTTAAACATTGTGTTCGATAACATACAGCCATTTTCCAGTCGGCTTCATATTTCCGCCCTGATAACCGCTTTCGCGTACCGTTGTAGGCTAATGGTCACTGTGACATCTTGGCTAGTACAGTACTACAGCTAGTTCAGCTTAGTGTTAAGTGCTACAGCTAGCTCAGTTGAAGTGTTAATTTTTCTCAGTTCCATCCAAAAGGACCAAAGGGATTATCTGTACATTTTTAATTCATTTAAACTCTCTTGGTTAAAATACCAGTATAATAACATAAGATATATACATTTCTTTACAAAGAATTTTTATTTCCAAAGCAAGATATCATTTTTCCTTCTCTCATCCTCCGTTCCCTCCTCGTACGGGGCCTTGATACTATTCTTTGCTAATGTAAATTTCTACATGTAATTTACAATTCTACTCGTTTACATGACTTTTCACAATATGGACCCAACACAACGACCCAGTTTTGTACAGGGACCGCAACTGTAATACTTCATTCTACAAACCTGTTTTCTTTCTTTTAATGCACAGTTTTTTTCTTTTAATCTAAATGTTTGTATTCTTATATATAAAATGTAATTTTTTTGCTCTTGCTTTTTCAATAAAGTTTCACGCATACTCAACCAACCGACAGGGAGCCTCTCGAATCCTTACATCAGCTGTCCACGCTCCTTCACTAGCCTTCCTTTACCAATAGTCTTGCACTCGGAAAGAAGAAAAGTTGGTTTTCTGGCCAGCTGTCCATCTGCGGTCGTACCATGTATCAATTATAAGATAAAAGGTCATCAGTTACAGGACAAGAGGGCATGAGTTTCAGACGGATTCTGCTGAAGTTCAGCAGTATACTTGGGCCTGTCAAAGTCGTTGGGTTCAAAGGTCTTTCCTCTCGTCTAAAACTTTACAGAAGGAAAGAGAGTTCAGGCATTATCCTGGTAATCTACTGTCTTACCGCCACGAAAAAACCCTAGACACTAAACATCCCGGTGGCGGTCGTTATGGAAACGGGATATTCCACTGCATTTTCGGGGTGTAGAAAAGGGTTTCATTTCGTTTGGCGCAAATAGAACCGGCGGAAGCCTTATCTCACTCTGTTCTTCGGTCGAAAACTAATTCTCGCCTCACGAAGAGCGTTTAGTTTACCAAATGCTGCGGTTGATTTTATATCCGTTTCCCTTCTTTCTTCGACTCGTCTACGTGAGGCAACCCTGTTCAGGGTTTTCTCCTGTCGGTAGGGCAGTAACAACATTTCATAATTAAGAGGCTCCTCATAAATTTGGCCTAGTGTATTTTTGAAAAAAGACGCTAATTCTGGGAATTTTCCTAATGGGTTATTTTCTAATGGGACGTATCATTCCGAATGGAAGTTATGAAAATTAAAAAGGAATTTCCTTCCAATTTGTGAACTCATAATTTTGTCACAAGGGTCTATCAAATAAATATCCTTTAAAACTGCCTTCTTTTCTATTCGGGCTTTGGTGCGAGAATGATGTCCTAGTTGTGGATTGATTGTAGTGTTTAACCTTTTCTAAAAATTTTAATTAAACTTTTGCTATTTTTGTTATAAATGAATGAGAATAAAAAATTGAATAGAAATACTGAACTCCTCCTTCATAGAGTTTATGTCTCAGCGAGTCGACATTAGGAAGTGGAGACCAACTCATTTATTATGGGTTCCATATTCATTATTGAAAACTGTATTTAAATGTCAGCAATTTGCTGTGCAAAATTGAATCAACTCCGATCTATTTCGCAAACGACTACTTAAATCCCCTTAATTAATTCATTCAGTGTTAATGAATTTATTAATTCAGCACTTTATTTTAATTCAGAGTTATAAATATTATGGAATCCTGAAACCAATTTTTCTCCCAAATTCACTACCAGTTGATGCCGCCTGTATCGAAACAAAATTTAATTTAACTAATGGATTAAATGATAATTAAGTTATGTAAATATTAAAATATTGTCTTGTAATCGAAAGCACTCAACTGTATAAAATTTCAAAACTTTAGCATATTAGGAAGTGAAGCATATTAGGACTTTAGCATATTAGGAAGTGAAAAATTAATAACAAAATTCCATCTTGACATACGTGAAACAAGTCACATTAAATAAGATTATACAAAAATGTTGCATATAAGGATAAAACTTTTCCTTAATGTTTCCTGAAACCAGCTACATATTGAAATGCATATTTGGAAGTTTGTTTCCTATTGTAAAACGGCACCCAATTTATCTTCTCACGCAAGATTTAAACACACAAAATATGAAGTGAGAATCAGATATTGCCATGACCTGGCCTGGGCACGGTACAAAAGACAACCAGCAGTCCATTCCTCCTCTAAGAACGCAATGAAACAATTCAGCACAGACAACAGACATCATCAGTCGAAAAATTACTCAAATCCTAGGGAAAAAACGAAGTTCCCTTTTCCTTTTCTTAAATAGTTTTCATATAGTGTCCAACTCCTCGATCCGAAAAGTTAGTTGTTCAACCATTCTTACAGCGTCCTTACTACAGGAAAAAACCTGCATCAGCTCGACAATATTTAAATTTGGCCAATTTTTTGCCAGTTTCCCTGAAATCTGGACCATAATTTGTATTTCTTATCTAAATGCTGTGCTATTTCTATTTCTTCACCACAACGACACGGTGGAGTCCTTCGAAAAAGCTTACCCTGATATTCTCTGAAAACTCCTTGACCGGTGTAGATTGGTTTAAGCAGAAGTTACCAATCACCCTTGTTAGGTTAACCCTGTACCAAATACATTATATGATCAAAAGTATCCGGACACTTTCGGATTTTCACATTTTTTAGAATTTCTCCGGAAAGGCTAAACTGACTGCCCTTGTATTTCGACCATTTAAAGAATAGACTCTAACTCACATTTTATAGTAAAGAACTCACATTTTACAGTAAAGAACTCACATTTTACAGCGCAGTAAAAAATTATTTACTAAAAAAACTCATTTTTTCTCTAATATTCACAGTATTTATTCCAAATTTTTACACAATGCTTCTCTAACATATTGTCACTTTTTCTGTAAGTTTCGCATAATTTTGGGAAAACTCTGCAAATAAGCAAAAAACATGCGGAAAAATTTGGTATTTTTTTAGAAATCTTTATATCTCCCCGAATATTTGTGCTGTGTTTACAAAAATGCATGTAAATATCATGCACATCAAACATAACCATTGATGAAAGTTACATCTCGTTATCAGTTTTCTGCGAAACAGGATGGGCCAAACTCCATTTTCGCCTTCATCCCTTTGTGGTGGCCCTCCTAAATGCCTTCGTGACTGAATCTTCACTGTAAAATGTGAGTTAGAGTCTATTCTTTAAATGGTCGAAGTTCAAGGGAAGTCGGTTTGGCCTCTCCGGAGAAATTCTAAAAAATGTGAAAATCAGAAATTGTCCGGATACTTTTGATCAGATAGTGTATGGAAAGGTCTGAAATAAGGTTTATTATGGCCTTCAATTTAAAAATTATCTATCACATGCATAGTCATTCAAGGCACAAAATTCTTGTCCTGCAATGAAGTTCTGTTGTTGTCCAAGTAACTGTCAAAAAGAGTTCTGAAATTCATGGTTGATTTCACAAGCTGGGGAGGTAAAACACTCTTTCCGTCCAAAGTATCTTTTACTCTGGACAGAAGAAAGAATTCGCAGAGAGGCAGGTGAAGGTTTGAAATGTGGGGTTAGATACCAGTTAGATTTCACGCTTCAGAGACTTAGATCTCGCGGGAAATAAACAATATTTAGAAGAATAACCAGAGTCACTCCTTACGAGGGTGCATAAAGGTGGCTAAAACTTGCGTAGGCTGCATACTATTTATCATGTTCAAGATTTTTAACCCATTCACACCCAAACTAATTTAAAGCCGAGATTTCAATAAATTTTCTATTAAATAATGCTTAAAACACCAATATTAAGTTAACTGTCAAATAATTTAATTAGGAGAAAAATATTATTTGGTTTTCTTTTTTAAATTTTTTTGGAAGATTGGTAAAAATCATTTTTTAAAACTTCTTTTTTATATAAATATTAAAGATTTTTAAAATATAGTAAGATATCAAAAAATAAAAATCGCACTTCCTAATTCTTTGTGAGATGAATCAAAGGAAAAAATTAAAAAATTCAAATGACGACAATTTGACTTCAAATTTTAGCTAACTGGTGGTTTATGCTTGTTCGAAACTGTTTAGGAGTTCGGTAATACCTGTTGACTTCATGGACAAAGCAAAAAAGAAACAATAGAATGCATTGTGTTTAGACACAGAAGTGAAATGTAATTGTCTTCTAAATGGGACGTTGGGCTCTGATGGATTAAGGAAGAGAACTATAACTAGGTCTTCTAATGTCTCATATAAGAAGCATACAAGAGACAGTACAATGACCATCAAAAAGATTCGACTTCGATATTTGGATGAATTTCAAAGTTTTAGTCCTACCTAAGTCAAGAAAAATTAAATTTGGAATTCGACCATTGTGCCTACCTGTTTATCCATATCTAGGAGAAAATGGTAACTCAAAAACGTTAGTAATAGGATTTATAACTTTGTGGTAAATTATATTATTAACAAATTTTTCTTTCAATCTTTTACACCTTAGGGCAAGCATATGAAACTCTAGGTCCGCAATGGATATCTTCGTGGTTCAGCAAACATAACAGTATGTAACAATTTTTTTTAAAATCCGTAGCTTGGTTTTTAAAATTCCTAAATGTACATAATTATTAATAACGAACCACAGCAGTCGTTACACCAACGCTTCATTTCCTCACCAGTAGTAACCGATAATAAAAACGAAGTTTAGTTTAGTTATATTAACCGCTTAAGGACATAACTCGAGTTAACTCGTTTTAAATACCGTAGGTTTCAAAATAATTCGGTCCTAAAGCAGTTAACGTTCCGTTTTTAAAGCAATACGTGGAATATTTTTGGACGCTCCTCGTAATTTTGAACCGTGGTCAGATGATGAGGAGGACACCTGAGTTGGTTATTCCCTTCTCTAAGCTTTCGAACTACACCAGCGGAGAGATGTTTGACCACTATGTATGATTTGGCGTGCAGCAGGCCCCATACACGGCGGATCTTCAGTGGGATTAGGGCCTGGAAACCTCCGGCCCCGAGATCAAGACCTTACCACTAAGCCACTGCGGCCTCCATAGTAAAATGAAGTTTTCATGTTTTAAATCCTTTGTTGAAAAATCTTCGTTTCTATTGTTTGCTTTTATATCTCTCGATTTTCTCGACAAATATAAAATCAGCACATAATCATTTGCAAATGGAGGTATTTAAAATCCGATGCTATGCATATTTGAGACCAAAATTCAGTGAAGTTGGGATGCCTGAATTTTATAAATATTTTGCAGCGAGATCTGAAAACATTCGAAAATTGGCATGTGGAATTATTTCCATGTTTCGAAGCACTTATCGGTTCGAGCAATTATTTACACTTACGAAAGGAAATAAGTTCCTGTCAAATCCAGAATCACTTAAGTCAGTTTTGAAAGCAATCTCTGTTAATAAAATAGGGTCACGGTGGTGGTAAGGTCTCGGTTTGGGGGCCGAAGGTTCCCGATTTCACTGAAGATCTGTCTTGTATTAAGCCTGTTTCACGTTACGTTGGGGGCCAAACGTCCTCCCTCTGGTGTGGTGCGGAAGTTTGAAGGGGATACAGATCAGATGTCGTCATCGTCATCTGACCTAACGCCATACTGAACCCCCGATACCTATGACTACTTGAGTCACCCCATCGGTTTTAAATAGGCATAAGGTGGACAAAGCAAACCAAATGACCGAACCAGTTTATTGAAAAACAAAATTTACAAAACAATTTACAATTTCTAGAAATGTACAGACTTGAAAATGCGAAATATCAATAAAAAATGAATAACAAAATAAACTTGAACGCTGTCGAAGCAACAACATGTACATAAATCAGTTTAAGCAGTTCTATCTCTTCAGGATGTTCCACTAGAGTAATTCGCACTAGAACAATTAGTTGTTGCCACTAGGACATATAATTATTGCCACTATGAATCACACTTGCATAATTAGTTGTTGCCTCTAGAATCATTAGTCATCTGACCGAAGTCCAAAATTACGAGGTCGGTCCCAAAATAGCCCTCTTGTTGCTTCAAAACGGGCCGTTAATGTAACTAAACTATACTAAACTAAACTGCGAATAAGATTTCATCGGGAAGGAAAGATGGAAGAAAACATTAACTTTACCGTTGTTTTTGTTCTTCTTTATACTGTATTCTCGAAATTATGTTTAAACAAAAAATGTTTTTTTTCCAGCCAGCATAAACTTAGACCTTGTTTATTCGGCCTTTCCTAACATTTCGGTTTGATATTCTTGCCTTAGGGTCCCCTATTAGCACAGGATATCTCCATAATGTTATTCAATGTGCTGAATGCCTCATAATATTGTGAAAATATTGTAGGAATATTGCAGAACATCATACGACAATAGAGTCTGGTCTCGATAGAGGATAAAGTGTCTGTAAAAATACTGTTCCTGTTTCAATATCCCAAAGAGAACCACCAACAAAAATCGCGTCATATTTTTGGCCAAATGCGGGCATTTGTTTTCCAAAGTGAATATTCTCTTCATTACCCTATTAGCACAAAAGGCTCTACAATATTCATACGATATCCTTCCGATGTTGTGCTGCATTCGGAATATCGTAGCAACATCGTGCAGATATCGTAGAATATTAGGGTACTCTATGAAAAAAATCAAAACGCATCCTATTGTGAAAGCATACGAGAAAATCGTAGGGAGAAAATTCCCGATTATTTGTGATTACATTTAAGACAGCTGAATTCAATCTGAATCAGTGAGTTGCGATGAGTCTCAACCACAACCGCACATTTTCTCTCCGTGAACACATACGTAACTGTGGATTTATCGACTCGCGAATTTATTGTCTCATGAAATCAGTCTGAAACAATCAGTTTTCTATCTGTTCTGACATCCCTTCTTTGGAAAGTTTTAATAACATTAATTTCTTATAATGTTGCTGTTGTGGTACTTTGCGGATTTTGAATCTGCTGCTAGAACACAAATTCTTTTTTTTTGCTGGAGTCTTCTAGATCTGGATTTGGAAGAATCTGCATACCATGGCCCATTTTTCAGAATCTTAATTTTATTTCTGTGCGTTTTTGCAGTAAGTCCACAGATTTGGGCTGCGTATGTCAAAATAGGACAAAGTTCTTGTATGTATAGGGACATTTGTTTTTTTTACCTCAGTTATTTTTACTTCCTTATCTCGATCCTTCAGCTATCATGCAGTATTTTTAGTTTTAAAAATAATAATTATTTTTAGAGTTTGAAAGGGCTCTATCCTATTATTTCACATTTTTTTAAAACCGAAGTTGCGTCACTCAAAAACGTCATTGCGTGGGATGGGACAGTTTGGCTTTGAAACCTACTCCCACAGTTTGCCTCAAGGAAATGATACCGGAAGGAAAGAAACGAGAGAACTTTTGCTTTTACCAGAAAAGAATAGCGAAAGGAAGCAAATAGAATAGATTTATTTTTTCTGCAAGTAAGTATAACCAGGTTTAATGTAGCTCAAAGAAATATTTGGAGAAGAAACTGAAATAGTCTCGAATAATTTTAAATCTATCACGTATCAAAATTAAGTTCAGAGGATATATATTTTGATTATTAATTTGATTTGTCTTAATAATTTGTCCACTCTTCTTCCTTCAGCTTCTGAATGTAATCTTCAATTTTGTTAATTTTCACGCCGTTATATATGACACTATTTCTCACGTACTCTGTTGCATTCGGCATGGTAAGGAGAATTTTATTCTCTAGAATTTGAATTTTCTTTCGGTGCTATGGGCCGAAAAATAATTCATTTTTTATAGAAACAGAGGTTTTGTTCGATTTATTAGTGTAATTGTATTAATGTCCCGTTTTGAAGCAACACCAGAGCTACTTTGGAACAGACCTTCTACTTTCCAACCGCGGCCAGATGGCGAGGACGACACCTGAGCTGGCACCTCCCTCTTCAAGTTTCCGTACCATGCCAGCGGGAGGAATTTGACCTCTACGTATGATTTGACGTGCAACAGGTTCACATGCATAGCCAATATACAGTGGAACCGTCCGGTCCCGAGGCCGAGACCTTACCACTAGGCATATCCGCGGCCTAGGTTTATTTCGAAAACACAGTATAAAAAAGGATGACGACAACAGTAAAGTTAAGATTTAGTTTCTGATCTTTGGCATCTCTCCTTTGTTGCCACCTTCCCTACTTCGAGAGATATCTAATCCACAGTGATTACTATCACCTGGTTTCAATAAATATACTAGAATCGGAAAAAAATAGCTAAAACTAAAAAATAAGAATAGTCACACAATGCATCTTGTACATGCAAACGCAACAGTTTCCAAGAATGTAGTGACAATAATACAAAATTAACTAACAGAATTTTTAAAAAACCATCATGGGAGAAAACAAAACGGTAATAGATACAAAAAAAACAAGACGGTAATAGATACAAAAAACTAAACGGTATTAGATACAAAAAAACAAAACGGTAATAGATACAAAAAAGAAGGTAATAGAGACAAAAAGCGGTAATAGATACAAAAATAACAAATAATGAAAATAAGAAGAATCCGGACGAGAACTTTCTCAAAAGTCACTCCCCGCTGGGATTCTAAAAATTCAGAATTGTGATATTCGCTCAAATTAACAGAAAAATAATTTACAATAACCGTACCACTTATGTAAAAGCTGAAGATAATTTAATGTTCAACGGTTTCCCAAAAAAGTTCTTCAACTATGAAAATTTAATTAAAAAAGGGCTGGAGACTTTGTAATTTACTTTAGGTTTTTCTCAATAGATAGAGCTAGATTCTCTGCCGTCCAGATCTGTTTATCTTTGTTGTGTTGCATATATTTAGGCGCCATTTATCGAATCTGTAGCGTTAGCGTTAGTGGTGTTGTTCCCGGGGCAGAAGATAAAGTTCTCTGTCTTTTCTTTCTTCTGCTTTTTTGTTACAAAGGCATATTGTAGTATTTTGAGGAAAGTTTATTTCTTTTTCTTTCAATTCTTGGGATAATTCAGGTCACAGAATAACCATGTCTTTGACTTTTAGTCGGTTTCTCTACAGAAAATTATCCCGATTCTGAATTTTTAAAATGCCATCGGGGAGGGGAGTGACCTTTGAAAAAGTTCTCTGTCGGATTCTTTTTCTTTTTATTATTGGTTTTTTGTATCTATTACCATTTTGCTTTTTGTCTCTATTACCGTTTTTTTTTTGTATCTATTACCATTTTGTTTTTTGGCCTATGATGGGTTTTTATTCTGCTGGTTTTAATAAAGACATACTGAATGCAAAAGCTTGAGAACAAAACACGCAGCTCGCTTTCGATTCTGAGTTCAGAGTGAGAGTGAGTGGGTGGGAAGAAAATTACGTCATGAAAATGACTGTGCTTCACTCGCGTTATTATACACTTCACTTCGTTTCATTCCATAACAGCAGTAGAATAATAATGGAGTGGTGGATATTATTTTATTATTGCCTCCTAAAGTATTCGCTGCTATTGGAGAGTGAAATAGTTCGTCGATGTAACAAGACTGATAAATTGGTCACTG
This sequence comes from Araneus ventricosus, assembly GCA_013235015.1. NCBI lineage: Eukaryota > Metazoa > Arthropoda > Arachnida > Araneae > Araneidae > Araneus > Araneus ventricosus. The sequence goes on from BGPR01000024.1 coordinate 922,055, forward strand.
ATAAATGTTGTGGTCCAATATGCATAATTATGTACAATTAGGAATTTCTAAAATTAAGCTACGAAGTTTTTATTAATTTTTTGCAACACCAGACAAATTTTTTTTAAAAGAAATTTAATTTTTTGCAGCATTACACTACTTTTCGAAGTAATCACCCCGTACATAAAGGCATTTATCATATCGAGAAACAAAGTTTTGTATTCTAGCATCATAGAATGTTGCCGCCTGTGAGGTTATCCAGGAAATTCCATTTCTTTATCGTCATTTAAACGCTGACCACTCAGCAATCGCTTCAAGTGCAAGAATAGATGAAGTCACTTGGCGCTATGTCAGGGCTATACGACGGATAATTCATTTGTTCCAAACGAAGGACTCGATGAGCTGCTGAGGCACACGCGCATTAATCGAACCCATCTTCTAATCATTCCCTCACTCGCTGTACACCTCACAGATTTGTTTATGTATTCCGCATGGTCACTTATTCCTTTCTTTCAAAAAGAGAATTACAGAACAAATTTAACAGTCGGTGGGACCTTCTGTAGTCGTAAACATCTTCAGCGCACGATTTACACGTGTTGGAATTTCACCATAGTTATGACGCATTCTTTAGTCACTGCAGTCGCGATACCGCACAGGCAGATTAGCGCCATCTTCCAGGTGCAGGAATTATTATATTCCGGAACTTAACTTTCCGAACAACCCTCGTATAATTAATTAAGAAAGTACTGTAAAACACAGAATATATAGAAATCCTCACCTGCTCCAGATCCAGTGTATCCGTTGATGGGTAAAATGGAATTATTGGGCATCAATCCGTGCGGAAGGATGTACGGGTTAGATTCGTTTGTTGAATATTTGGCAGACAGGCCTCCTCCCCCTCCAGCAATGGCTAGCGGGATCTTCTGAGCATTGACGGGATCGATCTATTAAAGAACAAGAAGATAAAAATGAAATTTTAGTTATCAGGAAACACCAATGTTGAAAATCGTTTCTAATCTAGAAATCTATTTGTTTAAGTGATAATAATGTCATTCAAACATAAATATAAAATTAAGGATTTTAAGGGCTTTTTGAATATAAATTGAGTCATCTTAAATAGTGAAATTTTCCTCCTAAATCTTTCTGAATACAGTAGAACTTCGATTAACCGTCACCGTTCGGACCAGAGTTGTGATGGATAACCAAATAGACGGATAACAGAATTTTTTTAATATTTATGTACTTTGGAACTTTAGAAAACTGTGTTTCACACGAGAGAAGTTTCGTATCATGGAGATATTTCGATAACGTTACGTTAAAGTTATCTATATTACATCGCCAACTCATAAAATGGAAAGGGGTCGCTTGTAGCTTCCGGCATATTGTGAACTCGAAATTTCACCGAATACAGGGTGCCCGCTAAAGTCCCTTACCACTCTTTTTACTACCAAAAGGCTGAAGGTATCTTCATAAGAGTGGTGTCTAGCTATGGTCAAGCGCGCTTCTGGCTGAAACCACTTACAACGCCACCTGGTGGAAAACGGTGGAGTTAGCGTTATTATCTCTAAAACGGTACGAGATGGAGGAAAAAGTGAATTACAAAGTTGTAGAGCTTCATCGATTCAGTAGAAAAAGACACCTTATGGTCATGAATGCTAAAAACAGAACGCTTAAAATGCACATTTGTTTGTTTGTGGTTTCTGAAACCGTGACGTCACGAAACTATGCTACACCGTGTGCAACGTGAAGTTCAAGCAAGGGTCCAGATGTGCATTTTAGCTGAAGGAGAGAAATTTGAACATCGAAAATCAAGGTATCTTTTAATAACTAGTTTTTTTTACTTTCTACGAATGTTTTGTCACGTGTCAGTGTAGGAAATCGCGAACAAACTAATACGTGTTTTAAGCGTTCTGTTCTAAGCATTTACGTTCACAAGGTGTCTTTTTGTACTAAATCGATGATGCTTTACAACTTTGTAATTCATTTTATTACTCTGTCTCGTACCGTTTTAGAGATAATAACGCTAACTCCACCGTTTTCCACCAGGTGACGCTGTAAGTGGTTTCAGCCAGTAGCGCATAGTCACTTTACCATGACTAGACACCTCTCTTATGAAGATATCAGAAGCCATTCGGTAATTAAAAGGGAGGTAAGGGACTTTAGTGGGCACCCGGTATATACTCATTATGTGAACTGAGCAAGTTTAACTCAAGATCATTGCCTCAGTGGGTTTCTGCAACTCGGAAGGTATTCTATGAAGGGGAAATTAACAAATGGAATTGTCTTAATTCCTCTTTGTCAGAACGACTCGAAGGGAATTAAAAAACGGTTTCAAGTAGTGGAATCTTTCTTCCACATACTGTCAACTCGAACTGCCACCGACTTTAATCCCTGTGTGAACGACCAGGTATGTGACTCTAGATTAGCACTGCCTCCGTGAGTTGCTGCAACCCAGAAGAGTAAGGTGGATTTGTCTTAATTCGTCTCTACCATAAGGTCTGGGCAATTTTAACCCTGGAGGACGCTTATCGGGCCTGCGAGGCCTCGAGGCTGAAAGAATTTATTACAGAAAATTACAGCAAAAAGCTTCCAAATTTACAGTAGCTGAATTCAAGTTCATTCATTTGCTGACCACAGGTGTTTAAAGAATTTCCCCTCATTTGTTATCTCAGAAAACAGACTGTCGGGTCTCAGAAGCTCGATGCGCGCGCTCGTTTATCTGTAAGATTGCTGAAGTGTACTGATAGATCGTGACAATTTATCTCTATTCGTACTACAAATATGAAATGGAAAGATTAGCAAAGCTTTTAGCTGAAATATCAACTAATTAATAACCGATTACTGAGAAAAATAAAGAAATTGTTGATTTTGAACTAGTTACATATCATACTAGTTAATATCATATAATATCATCTAGATAGAACTAGTTAGATATCATCACTAGTAATATATCATCATCATCATAGGTCGAATTCTGAAAAGGAATTAGACAATGAATCGGATATTTGTGACTATACTGATTATTCAGAAGAAGGCTGGAGTTAAAAAAAGAGTGTAGTAAGCGGTTAGATGGCTGGAATTAACAAATGATGTAGGCAAAAATATGAAAACTTTTACACACAACATCGTTATGAAGCTAACCCGAAAATTTTGGTGAAGCAAAAGTTGAATCATCGGTTCAAAATTCTTAGAAATGCTCATCGATGCGATAAAAATTCATTAATCCAGGCGAATTTGGGTAATTTTGGGCGGGAAATCCAATCTTTTCATAAATACCTTGGAAGCACAAGCATTCATTGATCTTCTTCATTCAAATACCTCCCCAGAAGAGATTTATCTGGAAATTATTTTATTAATATTCCATATTCTGTACACTAGTTCAAAAAATTTTTTCTATTAAAATTAATGTCATTTTCTGCGCGTTTTGTTAAAAAAACAGGACTTCCGGGCCTACTTAGCCTGATTCGCGTCCTCGAATAAGTGTAAAGAACGCGCGTTCTCGCGGGCTAAAGATGTCTGTTTGTTTGTCGATATTTTTTAGAACGATAATGGTTAACGAAAACTGACGGTTAATCGAAGTTTTATTATACTATTTCAAATTATCTTCACTCACCTTGAATACATAGGTGGCTCCCCCACCACCGCCTCCTCCGCCTTCAGTCAGTTCTTGTTTAAAGAGCTTGAATTTATCGAAGCTTCGCTTCGTCCTCATCGTTCCGCAAGAAATTTTCACCTGGAAAGAAAAGTTTTAAAAAATCGTTCACACTAGTGTATTGATAAATATCGGTAGGAAAAGGTTGAAAGGTGAAATTCCTGAATATGCCAACGGTATCCAATTATGAAAAATATTATTTTTGTGAATTTTCTAAGATTAGATTTAAAATAAGTGCTGCAGTTAAAGGTTATACTGCATTGTTATTTACTTTTGTGAATTTTAAGGAATTTTAAGAAGAAAAATTTTAAAAAAATCGTTTGGAACTATGAATTTATAAGTAAATGTTGGTTAAAGGAAAAGTTAAAACATGAAGTTCCTGAATATGCCAATAGCATTCGATTAAAAAGAATATTTCATTCTACGAATGTTCCAAGAATAAATTAAAATAAATATCACAGTTAAAGGTAATTTCGCATCGATTTTTTTTTTAATTTGGCGAATTTTAAGAATATTCGGAAATGTTCACTTTTTCAGACTGGAAATTAAAAATAATTAAAGAATTTCTTTTCATTCAAGTTTTCTTGGAAACGGATATTTTTTCATAATTCTATCATTTTCTGTTCCAGAAAAATTCCCACAAAAGGCCCTGATAAACAACTGCAGCCTCTTTCAATTTTGTTTTACCATAAATTCAAAATATGCGCTGAACCTGAAAACATTTGATTTTTTTAGCAGTAAATAAATTTTAATTACATATTTAGATAATTTTAAACGAATCAAAAATTTCCTATTAACTTATTATTGCTACTTTGGTTTTTCTTATTTTATAAAATTAAAATTATTTTTGTATTTAAAAGTGTAATAAAAATGCTAATTAGATTATAATAACAGAATAAGGAAATTATTGTATTTATATTGAATGGAAAGTATCTGATGATGGAAGAAGAAGCTGAAATTTGAGGTGTCGATAGCCAAAGTCTGAAGAGTTGATTGACAAATTTGACAAAAAAAGAAGTAGTATTTTCTCTGCATTATTTGTTGAACTCGTCATTGAATGTGTATAAATAATATTGTGTGGTCAAAACTATACTGCTGTAATATTTCCACAAAGATGATCGTAGAGCTGTACTACTCTTCTCTCTTCATAGTTTTCGATATAAAATTGACAGTATGACGTCATATCCGGTGAAAAGTTTGGCCATTTAATCCACTAATACATGAGTGTATTCTAGTAGTTGTTCAAGAGATTAATGAAAGTTGAGAATTTAAATTACAAATTGAGAAAAGAAAAAAACTACAATATATAGTGACAAATATTTAAATATTTTAAACAGTATTGCTTTTATGCAATAAAACATTAAGTTAATAATATATTATTCCTCATTATGCAAACTACAATTTACAGGCTGATTCTAAATTCAGCCTACAAATTGTTAAGGTGGAAACAATCCAGATTCAAACAGGGAATTGTGACGGGCAACGCTCCCGGGTGACCAAGAGGATACATTAAGAAGTCAGAATGGCAAGGGGGGCCAAAAAAAGAGTTAAAACTCTTAATTTGGTGATAGAAGGCGCGAGTTTTGGAGAAAGCTGTTTATTTGGCACTTGGACGATACTTGACACATTCAGTTTCACAATTTTTCAAAGTTCTTACCGTTCACAATTATGATATTTTACAGCTGTGGCGCATGGATTGAAGCAGTCTTTCAGATATACGATTAATTTTGAGGGCATGTAGCAGGAATGGAAATTCTTGCCATAAGGTTGTCATGTCAGCATTCGTAAACTGTTGAATGTTCTCTGTATGCAGTTGGAACTTTAAATGACAAATATAAAAAGTTCAACTACAGCCCTGGATAACAACGCTTTCTAGCTCATCTGGTCGGCGTTGTCGACTATGTTATCTATATGATTTTGGCTTATTTTTGCATTTTGTACCTCCCTATCAGTTCGTATTTGAATTTTGAATCTCCCTGTATAAGACTTTACATTATCTTGTATGGCGAGTTTATTATCGACAGCAATGGACATCGATACCATTCAGTATATTTTACTGATAAATACAATCTGCAGATTAAGGATTAGCTGAAATAAAAACCAGGACCAAAGCCACACTTACATTTGAACAAGGGTCGACGCCCTTCTGACCGACCAGGATGTAAATGGAATCTCCTCCTTCCCAGTCGAAAGTGGCCCGCAGGGAGGCGCCCAGACTTAGGCCCCTGTTATCCTCTCCCGGAGCTCCTCCCGCACCTTTCACAAACACCCTGAAATAAAATGAAATAAAAACTTATTGGAGCACAGGGATAGTCTACCCATTGACAAATCAGTCTTAAATTATACACAGATCTGCAATTTTGATGTAAAGATAATATAGTAGAATTTTTGGGATCCGAACATATCGGGGCTGGCCTCTGTTCGGATTACAGAAATTTGGATTATCTCAAAAATTCGGTAAAATATTCTTGATATACCAAATGCAATAGAGTATTGACTTTGGGTATTCTGTGAAAAGAGTGCGGAAAAATTCGTATCGTCCAGCAAATTTAGTTCCTTATGTCGAAAGATGATAACCGATTTCGATTCTACTAATTAAGGTGCTGCATTCATTCTTAAATACCAATTCAAATGTTTCTTTTAAGTTAGAAATAAACACTAGCTTTGTTTCTGATTCGTGATTATTATTTTTCCTCCATTTTTTAAAAATTTGTTTTCAGAAAATTAAAAAAGTATTTAAAAGAAAGTTAAAGAAAATTTTTAAAAAATTCAGAAGATATTCGGATGATCCAAAATTTCGTATTCCTGGGGTTCGGATTCACGAGGTTCCGATGTATAACAAATACCATCAGCCATCAATAATCAGTCATCTAACTTGTTGCCTTTTTAGAATTATTTTCTGTTTACACTGGTAGAAAGACTGATAGTCAACCTTTTTCACGAATTCGGTCCAAAATTCGAAACACATCTACAGTTCTGGTGATGAAACCATATGCCAAATTTCATCTATTTGAGAAAGCAGTTCCCAACTTTTATATTCCTCGCGTACCCCTTTATTAGTCTTTTTATTTTTGAGTACCTCCTACTGTCATAACTCCTCCACAACCATCCCTTCGGGCAAAGAAGTGTTTATTAATAATATTAAGGAGTAATGTTAAGTGTTTGAGTAATAATGTTAATAAGGTTAGCTTAAGAGCCAAGCGAGTCGAATTAACAATAACATTCGTGGGATTTTTTATTTTACATTTCATTATAATTTTATAATGAGGGGTGAGTCATAAGTCTCCATATGAATGTGAAAGCGGTGATTAATTTCTTTGTCGTTTTGAAGAAGGTGAACCAATTAAAAAGAGATGCCAGTAACGAAAGAAGAACGGATTGACATTATTCTGTTGGCTGGGAATGGTACTAACCGTTCACAGAACGCAAATAATACGTGACACCGTGGTAAAAGTTATCAAGAAATTCAAAAGGACAGGTTCCGTTCGTCGATGCAAGCAGATATGGAAGACCAAAGACGACAACAGATGAAGGTATTTCAAAACAGGTGCTAGCAGCGGTGGCGACGAAAGGACCCGACGTCTATCTACTCAAATGGGAATCAGTCAAAGCAATGTCATGCGCATAACAAGTGGCACCATATAGGCTGCAGATGTTTCAACATTTGACAGAGGACGATCTTGATCGTAAGAGGACGCTGAACATGCACGAGAATGATCCTGCCCAAATTGATCAGAGTGGCTGTCATTGCGTGTCGACATGGAAGAGAGACAGGCGGAACATACACTATAACTGTAGCATCATATGATACCATTTGTACGAATAAAATAAATATTAGTCGCATCTTTCAATATTTGTGTGGAGGTTTATGACTCACCTTGTAGTTTTATTTCCCTGTCCTTAGAAATAAAAAACACTGAAATAATTTCATGTTAACTTGTGACGGGTGCTAACAATTACTCATCGTGATAATCAACTATTCAAATGGAAGACAATTTCAGTGAAGTTCTAGAGTTGAATTTTATACAATCAGGTTTAAATGAAGGCGGATATAATCTCACGTCAGGAGCTGCGTCAAGCTTACTGTGATATTTGTTATTAATATTCGTATAAGAAGAGTACGTTCTTTCCACAAGTTCTGTGATCGTGAAAGATATTAAATATTTTATTGTTTTAACACTCAGCTTTTCAGATTCAATTTTCACTGCTGCAAAGTAAGCTTTTTGACTTGCGCAAATTTTACATTTCTTACGAACTTTCGGAAACAAAATTTCATAATTTTTTCCCTTTTAATCCGTTATGTTTTGTGTTTTCCGCCATTACCGACATACCCCTAACTAGAGCGTATTCCTAACTGGCCACAAAAAATAATGCTGCCTTTCAAGACTTAGTTTTACATGGATATAGGACTATTTCGAGGAAGGAGAATTTGTTCTAATAAACGTATCCATATTGTTACGAATCTGTAATACAGTTTGCCTTATACAGTCTTATGGCAGGAAATAGAGATTCACAGAGATTCTTAATGGATGCCTACAGATATCCCCCGACCATGGCTACAAAATCAAGGCTCTAGAAAATTTAAGAATTATTGCCCTATCTCTCTTAGAAACGGAGCTCTGGAGACTCTTCTGGAGAATTCCATGTGAAGTCCTGCCTTGTGGGAAAGCTATATATACCCAAGGTGCTCACACAAATTAATCTCTCTTTGGAATTTTCTCCGCAGTGATAGCTGATAAGTTGATAGACGCTGAGCGCTATTGATAGTGTTGTTACTGTTATTTATTAGTGATTTTCTGCCTGCTAGTGTTGCTAATTTGTACAAGTGATGTTTTCCTTGTTACCTGTGCTTCGTGATTTCTGAAAAATTCGTGGAATAAAGCCCCGTTTTCCATTACCCAGCTTGTTGGAATGCCTTCACCGGACGATTTTCGCAACCATATATTCCATCCATCTCATCCAAACATTTCATTGCTAAAATTAATGCAGTAGAAGATAATATTCTTAAAATCCAGTTTCTGAAGAAGTTACCTAAGGGTTCAAAGTTCATTATGGAAAAATCAAATTTCTATGATGCAGGAGTTCAAGATTCTTCGCTAAACTTTCAAGTGCAACTATCGCAATTTTATCTTCTAGTCTTAATTTTTGTATTTTGGTGTAAATTTTTCAACTTACAAAAATGAGTAAAGATGTTCCTTAAATAGTACTCTAATGAATATATTTTATCAGCGTATTTAATTTTTAAGGCTATCTTTCTGTAAAAAAAGATTATCTTTCTGTGTCAAAGTAATCTCATTTTACGGTACTTCGTATAGGAGAAAATAAAAAGTAACAAAAACTATAATAATGTTCCATAAACTGTTAAAGCATATATTTTGTTACTTACTATCATATTTCTATAAATTTATATTTCTGCAATACGTAGGAAAAGTACGTATCTAAGAAAAAATATATATTTCAAACCCTGACTTTGATCATTTATTCCCTTTTTACCATTTCAATCGAATGTATGACTCACCTTTGAGCCCTTCGGCTTAAAAAAATTGAATAAACAACGATACGAAGGTTTCATAAAAAGGAAAACAAACATGAGATCATTCTTCTCCAGCTGAATCTTTTGAAGAGAGGATGTGAATCAGTGATGAATGCGTTGAATTTTGAGCAGTTTAAAATCAGATCTTTGCATTCCGACTCAACAAATCCGTAAAGATCTCAAAAGCGGAGTCACCATTTTTATTTGAAAGCATCTTTTCTGCATTTTAGATGTGGAAGAGCTTGCGAAATCCTTTCATTCGAAAGAACCAACTTAATTTTTATGCTTCTAGAAATTTAAGTTATTTTACTTTATTTATCTTTTTACAATTCTTTGCAGAATGCGCACCGTTCAGTTTAAAAACGGCGCAAGACATTTGAAGCAATGGAAAAATCAGAATTATTTAGTACATCATATAGATATTTACTGGAATTGAGAAGTCTTCTGACTTAATGAAAATACAATAATTAGAAACAGTTAAAATTATGTAATATTATAGAATAATAAAAATTATTTGTGAGACCGTAACATTATAAAAAAATTCGAAAATTTTATTTTCTCTACTTTTTCGCATAGACCAATACAAACACTTGACGTATTGCGCTCATCCTTTACACAACCGAAAATTTTGGATTGAGATGAATTAAAATGTCCAAATATACATTTTTGAGCAACATTTCGTTAGGATTGCGATTTATTTCACGATTTACATGTCTTTAGCTGTAACTTTGGAGCAAACTATTCAGATAAATAAAAGAAACGTCGTATCGGAATGTTACGAGGATGAATCCAAAAAAAGTTTTCAGGGGTGAAAAAAAATTATTTATTAACCTTGGACTGAAAATACAAAAGAGAATTAAGAGGCATACTTGCCGATCACTTTTCTACATAATCATCAGAACTGTTTAGACATTTATCTGAACGCAGGACCAACTTGTTTAATCCGGCTTGGTAGAAATCACGTCCTATCCATTGAGCCAGTTCTCGACAACTGTTGTCACATCACTCTCTGAAGAGACCCTTGTTCCAGATAAGTGTTTGGAACCCAGATTTGGTGCCGAATCTGGGCTGTAGGAGGGTGGTTACTGACTTCCCACTTGAACTTGCGCAGCAATTCTCGAGTTTTGCGAGAAGCATGGGTATTGTCATACAGGAGGATGACACTACCACTTATTATACCATGGTGTTTGCGGTGGATAACTTCACGATGGCCCAATGATTATTTCCTTTTCAGAAACTGAAGGAACATTTATCTGGAACTAGGTTCTCTTCGGAGAGTGATGTGAAAACAGTTGCCGAGAACTGGCTTAATGGACAGGATGTGATTTCTGCAAAGCCGGGTTAAACAAGTTGGTCCTGCATTCAGATAAATGCCTAAATAGATTTGGTGATTATGTGGAAAAGTGATTGACAAGTATGCCTCTTAATTCCCTTTTGTATTTTCTGTCCTATGTTAATAAATAATTTCTTATTACTCTTGTAAACTCTTTTTGGATCCATCCTCGTATAATTTTATAAATCATTGTTTATTTTAAAGTCTGCGTTTTTATAATACTATTTCGCCTTCGTTTCAAAATGAAGTTTACATATTCATATATTTTTATCAAAATAATGCAATATGCGAGATACTTCCATTAAATTTGATATAAAGGTACGCAAGCAAGACTTGAAATTTAAATATATTTTGAAATGTAAACTTACAAATTATTTTAATTAAAGTGCGATAGATTCGTCTAGACATCGCACGCAGGCACACACACACACACACGCTTTTTATAAGTATAGATTTTATTTAAATTTTTATATACTTTGAAGAAGAGTTTGGAACACTGGAATAATATTTATTTTTCATTGTGAATAAGTATGTGGAGGACATATATGTAAATTGCAAATTCTTAATGTAGAGATTTACGTGCTTGTCTGCAGTAACAAATATTAATTATTTGGAAAAGTTTAAAATAGCTCTAACCTACCATGATAACAAGCAAATAGCTGACCAAATATTTTGAATTTTTTTAAAGCGTGATGCATATTTAATAACCATTTCCTTTAGCATCAATTATAAGAGTTCTGAAGAGAAGGTATCTGTATAGTCTCATGAAAGAATGTCCCCCAAAAGAATAAGGCGTCAGAAGGAAAGCTTTTTAACAAATTAAAATACTCTGAACGGTCACGAAGCAGATGTAAACATAAGTGATCGTGTTTTAAGTATTAGCTTAAAACAAAGTGGATAGCGGCACATATGAAAGAAGAAGTCATTTTAAAGAACAACAAGGAATGTCTTGAGGGATCTATTACTTTCATTTAGCCTGAAAATTCAGAATTTATGTCTTCTGGTCGTCCACCCAAGCCATTTCAGGAAGCATGTGCTCGCACCAAAAAGCGAAGAATACAGAAGTTAAGAACTGAAGTGCCAACCGATATCTGACTTTTCTGCTCAAATGAATCTCAAAGCTGAAAAAAATTTATGCTTCCTGAATTGTTAAAGTTATTGTTCAAATCCAGGCCGTGCAACAAAATAGAGAAAAATACTTTGCAAAATAAAGCAGAAAAGCTAGCTTCTGCAGAGGCCCTATCAATTTTTGTGGAAGCTTGTTTAACAAGGAATCAATACGAAATAGCACGATCAGGTACTAAGTTATTATATCCCTGCTGCTCTTTATGCAAAAAGCCCCAA
>BGPR01000024.1:933905-987530 GCA_013235015.1 Araneus ventricosus
AGAAGAAGATGTCATTAGTGAAGAAGAAGATGACATTAGTGAAAAAGAAGATGTCATTAGTGAAGAAGAAGATGCCATCATTGAAGAAGATGATATTAGTGAAGAAGAAAAATTTCATGGATAATCGCATGAAAAAAATCTGTTAATCTTATTTTATGATACACTAGTTAAAATGGTGATACTTACAAATAACATTGTCTCGCAACACTGAATAAAATATTTAATTTTAATGTGTGTAATTAATATTTACAATCTTTTTATGGTTATAAACTATTATAACAGAGTTAAAATATATAAATGTAAAAAATATATATGTCCTAGGCAAAAAATTACGAGAAAATAATATTATCCATTTTCTTCATGCGAATGCCCCACTGTGTGCTGATCCAAATTCGGAGTCTCTCACCTATGTAAATATGGTCCATTTTACTTTTTCGCGTAGAATTGATGTAGATTGGTCGCTAGAATTTCGTGTAGAATCGAAAAGATTTGGTAACTGGGAAACCACCACCGACCCGGCCTACCAGAAAGGATGTAAGATCCGATACGGGCAGGCGGGGAAAGCGGGCGTATGAAAAGAGTAGTAATAGTCCAGAAATCTCGCAATTTTAATGAGTCTCCTCGTTTCTGTGCTCCTGCAGCTCTAAACCGCCATTTTTGGAATTTCAGTAGAACCTCGTGAATCCGAACAAATTGGGGCTGACCTCTGATCGGATTCCGGGAAATTCGGATTATCCGGAATATTCGGTAAAATACTGTTGATATACCAAATACAGTAGAGTATATTCTTTGGGTACTCTGTGAAAGCGTACGGAAATATTCGCATCGTCAATCAGGTTTAGCTCCTTACGTCGAAAGAAGATAATCGGTTTTGTTTCTACTTGTATTACTTAAGACGCTGTATCCATTCTGAAATACAAATTCAAATGTTTCTTTTAAGTTAGAAATAAATATTAGCTTTGTTTCTGATTCGTGATTGTTATTCTTAATCCAATTTTCATAACAATTTTTCAGAAGATTAAAATTCGAATTCGAAAATTATCCGAAATTCGGATACCTAGGGTTTGGATTCCCGAGGTTCCACTGTAAGCTTTTTTGTCTGTTTTTGTGTATACGAACACGAGAACTGCAAAACACTATGATCTAGATAGATAAAATTTCGCAGGTGATTCTTTATTCAAAAATGTATGAAATATATCAAATTTTGTTATAAATCCAGTGCTATTATTATTTTTTTCAGAATTTAAACCTGATCATTTTCCTTTCATGTGGTGATCTATTACTGTCTTAAAATAAAATATAAAGTGAACTCCGCCGTTTCAAACCAAAGAATCCATTAAGGAGAACAACTTCATTTTAGTTCTTTTAATCACATCAGATGTTTCTGATCTTCTTCGGCTTAAACTGAGAATTACTTTTGGAATTGCGCAATTCTAAAAATCGTTCCAACCATTTACAACATCTTACAGAAGTATTCATTTTTATGAAGATTCCTGATCCTAAGGGTATTAACATTACAATATTGATCTGTTTCTCTAAATCTCTATTAGTGGTAAAGAAGAAAAGTCAATCTGTAGAAGATTTTAAGAAAAGAACTAGATTTTGTAAATGTATATTAGGATGAAAATCTGCAATGCAGTAAAACCATTTTTTCCTAATGACAAACCCTTTTTAAAAGGATCACAGCGTTTTCTTGGTATTTTTACTGCATTACTGTAAAATTTTAAGAACAGTTCTTAAATTAAGTTATTTCCTAGATTCTGCGTAGGTGTTTCAAAGAGATTTTCTACTTTTAAGTTCTACTAAATACGTTTCTCTTACATAGTTTTTCAAATTAACTTTCATCCATCAAAGCAATTTTTTAAACGCTCCTTCCCACTCCTAATTAGGAAGGTACTCTAAATTTTAATAGGCTGCAGCTAAAGCGCAAAGAAATATAATCCAAGAATTTTGTTTTTAAATTTATGGAAATCATTTGATTTGGATTGGATGGATTTTGTTGAATTTTTAAATCTCGTACACTTAATAATCTCAATAAATGTTATCTTAATATAAATAAAAGTCATTGTGGCTATGTATGCAAGTATGTGGCTATGTTCCACATCTCCTCCTAAATTAATGGACTGTTTTCAACCAAATTTTGCACACTTATTATTCAAGACAAGGAAAAAACACTTATGAACTTTTCAAAGTCGAAAATTTAATTAAACAGTCAGTTAATTAGAAATTAACCGAAACTGTTTTTTCGCCGTAACTTCGGAGCAAATTGTCCGACAAAAAATATTTTATTCTATCTTAAAGTTCAAACTTTTACCTTTTCAATGATACCAATTTTTTCTGTGACATTTTAACTTCAATTTTTATTAATTTTTTTAAAGTTTATTAATTGCTAATTACGTGCAGACGATTTTGAAATAACGCAAAATTATAGCTACTCTGTTGCTAGGCAACTGTTAGACTTTGAACTAATTTACCTTTATTTCTGAAAATTTTGCTTATTTTTAGAAATACCTATAATATAAAACAGAAAATACATGTATCTCTGTCGGTCACAAGAACTCCTCCTAAACTGTGAACGGTAGCGACATGAAATTTACGCACGACATTCTAGAGCATATTTCTAGGTCAAGGGTGTTATTTTCAACTTTCAGAGTTAATTAGTTCTTAAGATATATAATTAAATAACGAAAAATAGCCTCTTTTAAGCCTAATGCTTAGACGTTTTTTGCCTTTTTCTGAATATTTATTAGACAACAATTATTTTTATGCCACTTTAAAGAGCAGAAAATTATCTTTTTAATGATATTAATTCCAATGCGATGAAGTGTTTTCTCTGATGGTTATTAAGGTTTAAAATATTTTTAATACCTTTTTCTAACAATACAGTACAACCTCGATTAACTGAGCTTCGATTAACCGAGGTTTCTGTTAACCGAGCCGATAACGAAGTCTGAGTTTTTTATATTTTTTTTCCTGAATGAGCCCTGAAAAAGACCACACTTTTTAGTTCACTGTCCGTGCTACAGGCTCTTCTGCCCCTAAAAGCACTCAACTTCCAAGAAACATTGCACCCTGAGAAGTCAACAGCGAACAATGCTTTTGTTAGGGGCGATTGAAGCGATGAAGAGGCATTACAAAAAGAAAGTTATCACTCATATTCTTGAATGCGAAGAAAATCTAAATGAAGCTCTAAAAAATAAATGTGAAAGACGTAATCCACAGATTGCCCACGCATGGCAATTAGTAAAAGCAGCTACGATCCGAAAATCATTCCACAAAATAATTGTTCAAAAGAGGAGAGAGGATGAATCCCAGCAGACAGAAAACCCACCAACAGACGGAGAACTTTTTGAAATTATCAATGGCATTGAAGAGTGTGAAGAAGTTTTGAAGAGGACATTTTCGAGTCGCTGGACGTTGAAAACCAACATCCAAGTTTTCAAATCCTTAATGATGAAGAAATTATACAAGGCGTTGATCCCCTCATCGGACATTAATGATGCTGACAATGAGGACCAAGACTTTGAGAATTTAAGGACTATAAGTCATACTGAAGGTGTTCAAGCACTAACAACTGCCCTATTTGGAGCACATAAGCGATGTTATGCCGATAGATCTTCTGTTGCTCAAAAATTGGAGTGATCGGGCAGCCACTGATAGAAATTCTGGACTTTTGCGACGAAAGGTAACAGACTCTATCTTAAAAAAATAAAGTAAATTTAACAAATAAATGTATATTAAATTTTAAAAATACAATATTTTCTTGAGGTTTGTGTTATTTTTGAAAAGGCATCTTTCAATATTTTACTTAGTATAGTTAAAAAAATTTCAATTTGCTTTCTGAAATTTACTACTAATTGTTGGCTTCCTTTTAAAATTTGTTGAGCTGTGAAACTTAACTTTATATATGTTTAGTTTTATCTTTAAAAAACTTTCTATTGTTTTTTTTATTTTAAAAGATGTTAAATTCGCTAGCACGGCTAGATTTTATACACAGTTTCTATTAACCGAGATTTCCGATATCCGCCGTACTAGCGGTCCCAATTAGCTCGGATAATCGAGGTTCTACTGTACTTTTTATTCTTATAGAAATAAATTCAAGCCAAATTACTGTTTCGGGCGCGGGCTTTTGCCAGTGTTAAAGTTAATATAAGAAAATATTGCTTTCTTTGACCATAAACAACAAAGGAGACTTTTCACTTCCGGTTTCCTGTTGTAGCATTTATAGATTTTAATACGGGTTACACAGTGATCCAATGACGTTAGTGAATTATTCTCTCGATGTTTTGTTTAATTTTCAGAAATTTTTAACTGATCCTAATAAGTGTATGCTAAACCTTCAAGGCTACTTAGTCCGGTTCCTATGGTAGGAAGAGAAAAAAGGGAGGGGGAAAAAAGATGTTCTAACGGTCTATCTTGTCGCGAGAACTCCTCCTAAACGGAGAATTTTCTTAACATGAAATTTGCACATGACATTCTAGGGTCCTTTCTTAGATTAATTCTACTCTTTCGAACTTCCAAAAAAATTACTTCCTAAAATATTTAATTAAATAACGAAAATTAAGCCAATTTACGGCGTTTTATCTCAGTTTTTCGCCAATAATTTCAGAAAAATATAGTGCACGTAGATTATTTACATACCATCTTAAAGAGCAGAAAATCATCTTTTTAATGATTTCAAATTAAATGTTATGCGTTCTTTTCCTTAATTTAATAAACATTTCAAATTTATTTCATACATAATTTGTAACAATGCTTTCTGTTATTGTAATTAAATTCAGTTAATTCAGAGTTAAAGTAAAAGAAATAGCATTAGGCAGTATGAAAAAATAGGTGCTCAACGAAATTTTTAAAAATAATATAAAGAAGATGAATAAAGCCTAAAACATTATCATTGCTGCCATGTTTCGGATTAGAGGTTCGAATGTCCTTTAAATTTTTTCAGACACCCCTAGTCTTCAGGGATAAAATGAAGATGACTTACGTGTACAGTCCACTTTCAGGCACCTCCCATTTCTGTATCCCCTCCATGGTCGGATCGGTCAGCACAGTGATCTGAGTTGAAGTGTTCAGATAGGCGTTGCTGCACTGTTCCTCGTTGGGTCCAAGTCGTCCGACGGCGCCGCACGTGCTGAACACGTACTCTGGAAATCAAATGATTAATGCTACCAAGTTTCCTTCATTAGTTCCAAATATACTACATACTACCAGCATGGATACAAAAAAAAGATTACAAGGGTAATGAAAAGCCTATGCATTAACAATCGGCAAAAAAATACAAAAGGGAATTAAGAGGCACACTTGCCGATTATTTTTCCACATAATTCTATTTAGGCATTTATCTGAACGCAGAACCAACTTGTTTAACCCGGCTTGGTAGAAATCACGTCCCTGCTCATTGAGCCAGTTCTCGGCAGCTATTTTCACATCCCAGATTGATGAGAACCTTCTTCCAGATAGGTGTTTGGAACCCATATTAGGTACCAAATCTGGGCTGTAGGGAGGTGGTTCCAGACTTCCGACTTAAACTTTCGCAGCAATTCTTGAGTTTTGAGAGAAGTATGGGTATAGTAATGCAGTAGGATGACACCATCACTCAAAATGCCGGGGCGTTTTCGACGGATGACTTCACGATGTTACTATTACCAGTTACTATTTCCTTTTTCCGAAATTGAAGGAACACTTATCTGGAACTAGGTTCTCTTCAGACAGTGATGTGAAACAGCTGCTCAATAATCTGGGACGTGATTTCTACCAAGCCGGCTTAAATAAGTTAATCCTGCGTTCAAATAAATACCTAAATAGATTTGATGATTATGTAGAGAAGTGATCGGCAAGTATGCCTCTTAATTTCCGTTTGTATTTTCTGTCTAATATCAATGAATATTTTATATTTTTATTACCTTTGTAAACGTTTTCTGGTTCTATCCTCGTACGTTGAAAAAGTTCGGAAATTTATTTTATTACGGAGGAATGAATACATAACCGGATGTTCTGAACATGTACTCTAGAAAATAATGACTGATATTACCAAATTTCTTCCAATAGTTCCACAGGTAACACTACGTTCAAAAAGTTCCGAAACTTATTTTGTTACGGAAGAATGTGCACAGATAGAACCAGTTGATTTTTGTTTCCTTTACAGTAGCTACCTTATACAACTATACATATTTGCAACCTTTTCATACAAAGTTGTAAATCCAGATCACAAGCTCCCTTTTGCCACCTTCTCCAGTGTCTTCGTAGCTGCAAGTCTTCAAAACTTGAGAATCTTTGCCCTTCAAGCAAATTCTTCATCCAAAGAAATAGTCACATGGTGCGAGATCAGGCGAATTAGCTTGTTGTGGAAATACTGGATTGGAATGTTTGACAGGTAATTTAGCACAAGACTGGACCTGCGAATCGGAACCTTATCGTGATGGAGCACTAATGACTTGGCTTTCCCGCGAGAGTAAGTATTAAATTAGTGTAATCACGAACTACTACTTATTTGAACTGGATGCGATATATTCTGAGTCGGTCATAATAATAATAAGTCGGCTCTTTGCTTGTTCCACAGGTAATAGCACAATGCATTTACATTTGGAAAATAATTTAAATATTTCGAAACTTTTTCAATGTAGTAGTACGTTTTTATTTGTTCTAAATATTGTTTTTCTCTAAATTTAGAAGTCATTTGTTTATTTTTAATTTCTGTTTGTGTTTAGTAACCGACAATTACTCCCTTTTACTGTTGATAATGGAAGTCTGGAAACAGTCTTCACTCAGTTATTAACGAGTCCTGGTTGCATAAGAAGTAATCATTATCTCGGTGAAGTTTTTTCCTGTATCTGATGACGAATATATTGTCTGTTAGTTTCAGAGTCAGGAAAAAGTGCCATTTCAAGATTTTTCAACCTTGTTTCAGGGCTGAAATGCAGAGGTAAAAATGGAATGGCGAAAAGTCTTGCCTCAGTTTTTTGTGAGTTACGAGGAGTTTGTTACCTGTGCGTCGAATATCACTGTCATCTCCCAAATGAGTACATTCTTTGTGTAATTTAATTTGCTCTCTTCGCATTCAAAATTGAACTGATACTCATAGTACATTCCAGAGACTTTGCGTCGTCAGTTGCCTTATTCTGTTAATAAATTTTTCTTTGCCGTTTTACATAGAATTGCAACTGCTGCAATTCACCACATTCTCGAAATAATTAACGTAAAATTATTCACCTCGTTTCAACCTGATGCGAATGGATGTAACAGACGCTCCAAATATCATGGCTGAATTTATTAAAAGATTTAGAAATATGATGGTAAGTCAATTAGGTTACAAACCAATTTGAGAGCTCGGGAATTAGAGTTAAATAGTTACCAAATATGTCAAAAAGAGGTAGTACAATTCAACTGAATGATGATCATTTTGTAATTTATGAGATAACAGTTGACACATGCGCAGCTGCATTTGAAAATGGTGCCTGTTCTCGAGGAGTGTACGCTAGAAGAACAGAGAAGTATCGTGCGTTTTTTGTGGGTGAAAGGTCTTCCAGCAAATGATATTCGCAAGAAAATGCATTCTGTCTATTATTAGAATTGTTTTCCCCTCAAGCGCTCTACTGCAAAATTGTATCGAAACTTCGAGATGCAATTCGAAGAATTTTGACCTATTCACATGGCCCACATACACAGCGGAGCTTCAGTGAAGTCGGGTTTCGAACCTGGAACCCTCCGGCCCCAAAGCCTAGACCTTACTACGTGGCCACCGCGACCTAATTAGTAAATCAGGAAGCTACATTTGGACGGAAGGGGTTTTAGGTATTCTTTGAGTAACTAACCATTGAGAAATTCGTAAAAGATGCCAATCAAGTGTTTTATTAACTAAGAAGTCATCCGTGTGGAAAAGTGGTGCATTCTTTAATATTTGCAATATATTGCAAAAGATAATTTGCAATTTTTAATATTTCCAACAAAAATTTTTGTTGTGAAACCTCAGATTCGTAATCAGCACCCAAAAAAGCATATAGGAGCTAAAAATTACGACTCCACCAGAATTTGTTTTAAAAAACTACCTAATGACTGGACTATTTGTTTCCTTCGTGTTAATGACTCTCTTACTACTGGAGATAGAAATATGACTCAAATTAAGCTATTTATTAGCTTATCAAAACGACCCTTTGCTGAGTTCGTAGACGGGTCATCTATATCAAATGAGATGGAAACTTTTTTTTCCTTTTTATAAATGATTCTCTTACTGCTGGAGATAAAAATATGATTCGAATTAGGCTAGTCACTAGCTTATCATAACGAAAAACTTTTGAATAACAATTTTTTTGATAGCTGCCACTCTTTACGAGTTAAAGGTCATTGTGTTCATCGACTGTTGACAACCTACGCAATCAAACACTCTTGGCAATTACATTCTTTTTCGATTCACAAAGCTTCAACCTTTATGAATTAGGCATGCAGATGGAAAGGTATGGGGTAGGCCAAAATGTTTTACCTATATCTTTTTTGCTATTAAGATAGAAATCTGATTAAATTTAAGTGAATTGCTACCTCATATAGCGAACAACTATTGCTCTAAAAGTTGTTTTCTTCTTTTTATATCTGCCACGTTTAGAAGTTAAACTTCGGTAAGACTCTTATCTCGTCTAAGATACTGCAATACTTAATTGCTCTTGTACACAATCTACTAATCTTAACTGAGAACAAAAAAACTCAATTTCGCCTTCTGGATTTTTTGAACTTGGTGTGGCAGACATGCACCTATTGTGAGGAGAGCCGAGGGCAATGGGCGAGCGGCTCTGAAATAGATCTCCTAGCAAGTTTCTGCATACCTGTTATGTACCTTTTCTACTGATAGAACCTTTGAGCCTGCAGACATGCACCTGTCTTAAGGACAGCTGAAGGCGATGGATGAGGTCATTGGAAAAGAATCCCGTAGCAAATTTCTGTATATCTGTGATGTATCTCTTATTCTGACAAATCTTCAAGCATTCAGGCACGTACCTATTGTAAGGAGACCTCAAGGCGATGGAGGAGGAGATCGGAAATAGATTACTACGCAAGTTCATGCACACCTGTTATGTACCTTTTCTACTGATGGTACCTTCGAGCATGCAGACATGCACCTATCTTAAGGAGAGTTGAAGGCGATAGACACGGTGATTGGAAATGAATCCCGTAGCAAATTTTTGTATATCTGTGATATATCTCGTATCCTGAAAGAACGTTCGAGCATTCAGGCACGTACCTATTGTAAGGAGACCTGAAGGCGATGGAGGAGGCGATCGGCAATAGATTACGAAGTAAGATTATGCACACCTGTTATGTACCTTTTCTACTGATGGAACCTTCGAGCGTGCAGACATGCACCTATTATAAAGAGAGCTGAAGGCGGTGGACAAGTTATTCGGAAATAGAACCCGTAGTAAATTTCTTCACATCCGGTTATGTATCTCTTCTATTGATGGAATCCTCGAGTATTCAGACATTGTAAGTAGACCTGAAGGTGATTCAGGAGGCTCTCATAAATGGACAAGATTCTGCTGTTATGTATCTCCTTCACTAGTGGAACCTTCGAGCAAGCAGACGTATCTATTGTAGGGAGAGATGAGGGCAGCGAGCAAGCGTCTCGGAAATTGATTCCGTAGAATGTTTCAGCACACATTGGATGTATTTCTAATTATGGAAATTTCAAGCACCTCTTGCGACATCATTAAGTTTATACATCTGCTACTCCCTTTAATTAAATGGATCCAATAAATGTTTCTCTCTTACATTCGTGTTATTTCTTCTTGATGTGGCTTTATTTACATCTTCCAGTTAATGGGCTACTACTCAGTTACGGTTATGTTTTAATGTAACGATCTTCGTAATCGTTTATTTTAATAATTTTGTGACGCCCTGCACATGAGTACAAGAAGGGAGGTACAGGAACAACATATTACATCTCATATTAATGAAATAAATGAAAGAAACTTACTTTTTACGTTAAGCAGCGCTCGTGCCTTCTCGAAAGCTGCTGAATCCTCTTCGGGCGGTTTAACTAAAAGAAATTAAATGGAAAAATTTGACAATCCATTCATGTCATTGAATACGTAATTAAACGTTACGCAGATTCGATATGCATAAAGTATTAATTAATATAAAAGTAAATTATTGTAATATGTTCATTAAATCTGAATACTTTTTATTCGTACACTGAAGACAGAATTTGTCCCCTAAAATCGACAAAACTAATCAATAAAGCAGTATGTTACCTTCAAAGAAAAGCTTCACCGAGAAGCCATGTTTGTTACAAGGCGGATAACACGTGTCTGCAAAAAATACCTTTTGAAAATTGTTTCTGTTTTGATAACTGATCGTTATATTATTTTCACTACTTATTTCAAAAATGAAATCTATTCCTTTCTTTCACGTAAGCTTTTTCACAAAACGATTACATATTTTGAGAGAAATAGCTCAAATCAAAATATTTTGACATTTTTATTTTGTCACCTCATAAATACATATTTTATATTTATATTCTAGCTCTGTTATGATTTAAATGATAAATGAGTTTACAAAAAAATTACAAATCCTTCTGGTAGAGTTTGCTCTTTTTCTAAAAACGTTTTTACGCGTTTCTTCTAGTGAATTTCCCCAGGATTGTCTCCTTCCAAAGTTTCGCTGTAAGTGGCTATCATACTGATATTCAACCTTCCTTTTTGATATCATTTCCGTCATGTATTAGTGAACTTTTTCCTGAATTGCCAGGGAAATAGTCTAAGTGCAAATGGAGAAAATTAATTTATAAGCTCATATTACATCCTGATTTCTTGAAATTTGCTAACATTTCTTCTACAAAAGATTTCTAGTTCGGGTCCCGTTGGTTTCCAAGAAAGTTAGTTACTTCTAGTTTCAAAGATTTCCAGTGTTTTCTCTCGCTTGTTCCCATTTTAAACTCAAAATTTTCATTGTTCATCCATTTCCTGATGTTAGGTTCTACAGATACACCTTCCTTCAAATTTGATAATGAAAAAACTCTGGAACTATTCACGAAGATATCTGAAATATTTTCTTTCTTTTAGTAATGCCTTAATAAATTGCTTTATAAAACCCACTTTTAGTACATGAAGAGGCATTTTCCAATGTCTTTGGAAGGGGCGGACCAGTATATCAGGTCCATGAGGGACAGGGGAGTTTGTAGATAGGATGTTAGGATAAAGTACCTTCTTTTTGTTCTTTAGATTGAAACCATTCATATTGCATGTATAAAAATAGAAATCATCAGTATGACTTTTATACTCTCTCCAAACCATTAATATCGCAACAGAAAAGTTTGTTTTTTACCTTGAAACCATCGCCTTAATTCTTCTAAACAAACATAACAATTTTTATGTGAAACCTAAGGCTTGTATTTATCGCCAATTTTCATGCCAGAATGAGCAGTTACACTTTTCCCAAAAAATATGATATGTTTCTCTGTTTTTTACTGTATAGTTACTACAGATATGGCAGAAACAATCTGGCAAATTAGCACATTCTCTGGAAACCATATCTCTCAACCGCAATAGAAATTAAAAGTAAAAAGCTCTTCTACTCAAAGTTCGGAATTTTATATAAGAGTATGGAATTGAACTAAGAAAGGCATTAGTGGGGGGAGTAGGAAAACTGGCACGAAGGAGAATAGTGAAGCGAGGGAGGCGAAGACAGACATGCACCAACAAGCTAATGATTCGGTTTGAACTTGTTTTCTCTGGCTTCACTGTTGTGTTTAACATGCATTTTACCAGTTTAGAAAACAAATATTAAACTAATCACAGTTTCTTCTTTCTTTGATAGAATTCATATAGAACAATTATTATTATAAGTTTAATAAGTTCATACGAATAATATTACGTTGCTCTTAAATATACAAAATACGTACATACTAGACCTGTGATAAAACTGTAAGTGAAGGATTTTTTTTATTTATTTTATTAAAATATTTTTAATATTAGTAATTAGCATCCAAAAAAACTATACAAAACTCTAATTATTTTTAAGCCAATTTTTTCTTTGCAGACCAGTGCATTTAGTTATATTTATATGCCGTTTAGAAACTATACGAGAGCTATTTTAGGACAGATCTCATCATTTTGAACCGTTTGTGGATGACGAAAGCCCCTTTTGTCATACTACACCAAGGCCAGGTTGTTTGCCAGAGACATCAAGTTAAACGTGCAGCATGTCCATACATGCGACGGATCTTCGGGGAATTTTGGTACCGATCCCGTGATCTCCCGATTTTGAGTAGAAGCTAAACCATCAGGACCATCGTCGACCATTTTGTTAAGAAATGCGGGACCGGTATTGCATCATACAGTCAAAGTAAAATTTATTTCTTAATTATTAGTCCTTATTATAAAAAGTGATCAATATTCGCCATTAGCCGATAAAAATTTTGGAAATACCGCAAAATTTCGATTAACCGTCATTCGAACCGTCAGAGAGACGGTTAAATGAACTATTATCCATAATCCGTCACTGTTAACCGTAATCATCTAAAAAATCTAATCTGTCATTTCTGTACAATTACTACTCTCATTTTGAAGTTTATATTGATCGTTTTGAAAAATTGAATGAAATACGTATGTATTATTAAGTTTAAAAGGATTTTATTTTAATTTTCGTCCCAAGCCAGAAGCGAAATCACATTACTGTACATATGTATTAAAAGATTTCTAATATCCGTTCATTCGATTATCCGTCACAGCCTGGTCCGGATAATCGAATTTGAAGGTTAATCGAAGTTTCAATGTAGAATGATTTCGTCATATTTAATTGAACAGGATTATTGTGACGACAGGTTGTCGTTTTGGTTCTTTTCGAAAAACAAATAAAGAACCATTTGTTGAAAATACGTCTTTTCGAAAACCCCGTGTTGCAACTAAGCTATAATTGAATGCAAAGATGGCGCTGCATGCACTGTTATCTGCTGCGCATATGTAAGAATTGTGTGCTCAGTGTTTATATAGTATTTTTATTGTATTGTAACAACGCTAAGCTGTTGGAATTCAAATGAAATTGTTCAGTCACTGAATGAAGCGTATCTCATTGGTTTATTTCGTGACGTAGCCGAAGTTACGGCACTAGTCGAAGTTGATTGGTTGTTACAATCTATATATATTGTTCATTTGTGTTTTTAAAACAAGCAGTCTAGTCAGTCGAATGGATGGCTGTCAGTGAGTGTGTAAGCTGCAAGACAGCAGCATGTCTCTTTTTCTTTAAGTAAACTGGATTAAAGCTATTTTGTATTTTAAACTGCCTGGTATCTGCGTTACTCTGCAATTTACACTCATGACATGCCAACAGTGGTTATGGGCCGTGCGATCCCGTACTGATGATTTCCAGATGCAGTTTTAAGCCATGCTGTTTAAGTAAACCGAAAGGATTGTGCCTGTTTGTTGTGAAGTCTATAGGGCAGATCGGAAGATGAATATGCCGGCAGAGTCTTCGCCATTTGCATTCCCGAAGTTGGATGGTTCTAATTATACCTCATGGAAGGAAGACATGAAGGTCGTGCTGATGGATCGTGGTTGTTGGAGCTTCATAATTGAAGATAAGCCATGTCCTGAACAAGCTACTGAGAAAGAGAAATTCGAGTATGATTGGAGAAAGCAGAGATGTTACACTACAATTTACCAAGGCATCGAAAGAAAATTCCTTCCGTTAATCCGACACACAACAGATGGTAAAGAAGCATGGAACATTTTAAAAACAAATTTCGAACCAACTTCCAAAGTCCGATTGGCAGTTCTTATCGATGAATTTTTCGAGCTCAAGTTTAATCCAGTAGAAGAAACCATTGGAATTTTTTGCAAGCGAGTCGAAGAGAAGAAAACTCAAGTTAAGGAAGCGGGTTTTGAAATTCCTGAACTTTTAATCGCATTACAACTTATTAGAAGATTGCCAGCCGAGTATGATCATTTGGTTCAAACCCTCTACAGATTGAAGGATGAAGAATTCAACCGTCGGGAAGTTGAAAAAGAACTTGTAAACGAAGCTGGACGAATTCAACTGAAGCAGAAGGATTTGAATCTAGATTGTACAGAGAATGCATACACCGTTGGATCATTTCGTCTGCAGGAAACTCGCAAGAAATCTTCTGAACGCAGTGGAGCAGTGTTGTACCCTTCAGGAAACCCTGGTCAATACAGGAAAATCGGTTACCCTAAAGGAATGGGGCCGTTTTGTGACTTATGTTCCCGCAAAGGACACGATGCATCTAAATGTTATAAGAAGCGGAATAAAGAAAAGAAACAAGCTTTCGCATCGGAAACTTCGTTCTGTGGGATTAATCAAGCTTTTGGAGTATCGACGGACTGGGATCAATTCCTCATAGACACCGCAGCTACTTCCCATTTTTGTTATGAACGTGACTGGTTCAAGAACTTTAAGGAAATAACAACGACAAAAGCCCTTCTTGCCGATAAGAGTGTGAAGTTAGAGGAATTGGTGATATTGACTTCATAGTTAAAGACATTAAAGGTAATGTTAAAATCACTTTAAAAGATGTATTTTATACTCCAAACATGAGGAGGAATTTAATTAGCGGAGCAAGAATGGACATAGCAGGACTTAAAATAATTTGGTCCAATAATGTAATGCGTATATGTCATTCTAATAATGAATATTTCTTTTCAGCTTTCCGGCAAGATATGCTTTATATAGTATCAGGTTATCCTCTATTAAACAGTGTAATGTATTCTAGTGTAGATTTAAATTTAATTCATAAGAGATTATGCCATATTGATATTCCTCTTATTAAGGATATGTGTAAAAATAAATCGGTTAAAGGGTTGGAGAAAGTAAATATTAAAATAGATAATGAATCTTGTATAGCTTGTAATGTAGGTAAAGCAACAAGAACGTCTCTGAAAAAGAATTATGTGTACAAACGAGTAACAAAGTCTGTTTTGGACAAAGTCTACATGGATTTATGGGGACCTGCATCTGTTAATTCTTTAGGAGGAAGTAAATATTTCTTGTCCATAATTGATGATTTTTCTAGAAAAATAGATGTATTTACTCTTAAAAGTAAAAGTGAAGTATTTTCAATTTTTAAAGAGTACTTATCTAGGGTACAACGTGAATTAGGAAGGAAACTTAAAAGTGCCAGGACCAACAACGGAATGGAGTTTTGTCATAAAGATTTTGAGACATTTTTAAGAGATTTGGGTATTAAAATTGAGAGAACATCTTTCTATACACCGGAATTAAATGGTATAGCTGAAATATTCAATAGGTCAAGTATGGAAGCGGTCAGAACTATGCTGCAAGATAGTGGCTTACAACAAAGGTTTTGGGCAGAAGCACTTCATGCCTTTGTTCATACTAAAAATCGGTGTAGTCATAAATTAACAGAGGGAAAAACGCCGATGGAAATATGGTCGGGACATAAACCCTCCATTAGACATTGTCGTACATTTGGTTTACTAGCATATGTGTATGTACCAACAGTTAATAGAAATAAATTGCAACCCAAAGCTAAAATTGGAATATTGGTAGGTTACGCTGTGAATAGAAGAGGATACAGGGTATGGTTACCTAAAGAAAGGAAAGTTGTAGAAATTATTCACGTTAAAATTTATGAAACGAAGAATGGCGTGAAAACTTTGTTTGGTAAAGTTAAACGTTATGACTATGCTATATATCAATTGGATCAAAATTTAAATAACGATAGTGATTGCAGGGCACAGGATGAAAAATCTAGTTCACCGAAAAAACCCTCATCGTTAGATATTTCAACTTGGATAAGATTAGAAAAACCTAGGAAAAAAAGTAAAAGGATAGATGTGTATTATTATCCTCCTAGTAAAGAACGACTTAGATCCATAAATGATGTTAAAATGTATTGTGAGAAAAACAAATTAGAGTTTGACCCTAATCAGTTTAACTTTAAACCAACAACAACAAATACGCGTTTTGCAGAAAAATCGGAATGTCATAATGAAACTAGTTCAGATTCCGTAGATGAAGCAAGCTTTGTAAATGATATTTTTCAAAACGAGATATACATGACTGAAATCCCCAAAACATTTAAAGAAACTCAAATTTCTCCTGACAAAGAGAAATGGGACGAAGCTATGTCGGAGGAAATTAAATTAATGCAGAATAGGAAGGTTTGGGATCTTGTTGAACCAAAATCGAATATGAAAGTTTTAGGTTGTAGATGGGTATACAATATTAAACATGATGAGAAAAATAATGTAAAGAAATATAAATCGAGATTGGTAGCACAAGGGTTTAAGCAAAGACCGGGTGTTGATTTTACTGATGTATTTGCACCACTTGTGAATTTTGATATAATTAAATTTTTATTTGTTTTGTTAGTATGTATTTTAGGGTGTAATCATTGTCAGATTGATGTAAAAGGAGCATATTTGTATGGAAACCTGGATATTCCCATTTACATGCAGCAACCCGAAGGATTTGCTGTAAAAGGATGCGAGCATTATGTTTGCAGGTTGCATAAGAGTATATATGGTCTTCACCAGAGTGGCAGACAATGGAATATTGAATTGAGTGAAATTTTATTTGGACTTGGATTTCATCAAAATGAGTTGTGTAATGGTCTATATACTAAAAATAATTGTATTTTATTGGTATATGTAGATGACATTGTCGTTTTCAGCAAATCGCAAAGTGATCTTGAAGATTCAATTCTTAATATAAAAATTAAATTGTAGATAACAGAGTTGGGACCAGTTAGATACCTACTTGGTGTAAATTTTGAGCGAATAGGGGATTCTGTGTATTTGCATCAGAATACATATATAAATAAACTTAAGACTAGATTCAAAAATTTACCAAGAAGGCGAATTACGTTACCTTTGAAAGTAGGTTGTATTTTACCTGATAGAGCAAAAGAAAATGAGATAATAGAAACGGAACTTATGAGACAGTTTCCGTATAGAACGCTAATTGGATGCTTATCGTTTATTGCGAATAGGTCCAGGCCAGATATTGCATTTGCTGTAAACACAATGTCACAATTTTGTAATGGATATACGTATCATCATTGGACTATTCTTGTTGATATTTTAAATTATGTGTTTAATACAATGCATTATAAAATAAATCTTTCGGATACTCATAATACTAGGTTAACTATGTATTTAGATTCTAGCTGGGGATGCAAGTTAAATGATAGACATTCTACCAGTGGATATATTATGTTATTTGGAAATGTACCAATAACTTGGAAGTTGTAAATGTGTTGCTTTAAGCTCAATGGAAGCTGAATTTATAGCACTAACAGAAAGTGTAAAATGTATTATTTGGTATTCTAAAATTTTTAAAAGAACTTAATTTTATTGATTTCAGAATGCCGGAATTGTACTGTGACAACCAAGCAACTATCCATTTTTCGAAAAATAATATTGAGAATAGTAAAACTAAACATATAGACATAAAATATAAATTTGTTCGAAAATTATTATATGATAAAGAATTTGAACTAAATTATATAAATTCTAAGGAAAATTTGGCCGATTTCTTAACAAAACCTCTTGCAAAAGAGAAATTTCTTTCAGTAATAAAGGTTATATTTCAAAAGGATTCAGTGACTGATGGGGCCGAATGTTGGAATTCAAATGAAATTGTTCAGTCACCGAATGAAGCGTATCTCATTGGTTTATTTCGTGACGTAGCCGAAGTTGATTGGTTGTTACAATCTATATATATTGTTCATTTGTGTTTTTAAAACAAGCAGTCTAGTCAGTCGAATGGATGGCTGTCAGTGAGTGTGTAAGCTGCAAGACAGCAGCATGTCTGTTTTTCTTTAAGTAAACTGGATTAAAGCTATTTTGTATTTTTAACTGCCTGGTATCTGCGTTACTCTGCAATTTACACTCATGACATGCCAACATAAGCTACGAATGTATTGGCACTATGAGACTTGAAAAGAGATATTCTGTGACGTTCCTGTCCGTCCTAGATGTAAATAAAATTATTAGAAACCTGCTCAAGGGTAAGATTATTTCTTGAGTCCTTCTTGACTAAAGTTTAAACTAATGCGATAGTTAGAAGTTGCAACACAGTCTGGACGTCGGGACCTCAGACGGATTCCTCCACAGATACTGACCAAACGTGTGTCTAGTGGGCACTCAACCGTCATTCTGTTCCCAATCACTAAATATATTGAAACCATCAGTGGGCACTGTAAATATTCCCATGCCTGTTTTATTAAATATTTATCCTATATTCAATGGTTGTGCGTAGTTGAAACTTGACTACAGCACATCACGCCACGGGCACCAAGTTGTATCACAATCACTCAAGACCTCACGCTGACAGTTCTCAAGATTGGCAAACCTTTATGGGCATTGGTGTCACAATTCCCATATTGTGCCGACCTAACGTCATGGGATTCGAGATGACAACAAACTCATTGCGTGTGTAAAAATGTGGTGTTATCACCAACCTTGCCGAACTTGCATTCGTGTCTTGGACACAAAGATGGCAGCAGGGTAGTGAAGCAAATGGATCACATATTCAGTGGTACGAGGATGGATCCAAAAAGAAGCTTACAAGGGCAATGAAAAAATATTTATTAAAAATAGACAGAAAATATAAAAGGGAATTGAGAGGCATATTTGCCGATCACTTTCTTACATAATCACCAAATCTATTTAGGCATTTATCTGAATACAGAACAAACTTGTTTCACCCGGCTTGGTAGAAATGACACCTGCCCACTGAGTCAGTTCTCGGCGGCTGATTTCACATCATTGTCTGAAGAGAGCCTTGTTCCAGATAAGCGTTCCTTCAATTTCGGAAAAAAGAAAAAGTCAGTGTGTGCCATATTTGGACTGTATGAGGGGTGGGGTGGCTCCAGACTTTCTACTTGAGGACCTGTAGCAATTCTTGAGTTTTGCGAACAGTATGGGTCCAGGCATTGTCGTGCAAGAGGATGACACTATCACTCAACACGCCAAGGCATTTGCGTCAGATGGCTTTCGGATGCGGACAAATTATTTGCCCATGAGAAACAAATTACGGCTCGCATCTCCAAGCGAGGCCACTTTTCTAAACGCCTTGCCATTTCAGTCGCTCTGACGCGTCTGCGTTCTTACACCACCAATTCGCACAACCGCTGTAAGATAACTAGTGCCATCTGTCTCTTCTACCTGCAAAATTTCATTTCTCTTGCGCTTACCACAACTGAACTAGAGTGGATTGTGCGGTACTCTTTGATCGACCTTTGTATATTTCTCTTGTTTTTCATCTGAGAAAGGGCTATTTCTAATAACGTTTTTCTTCTGTATCCGCCATTGATTTTGATATCAATTAACATGATAATGTTTCTCCTTACTATCCACAAATTGGGTGATGCGACATGCGGGATGCAAAAATCGTTCAAAACGCTCAATATGGCAGACAGTTAGACCTAGAGCTGACACACAATTACTTCTTGAGTATTGGGTGACAGCTAAGAAAGGCTTTCTCAGAATTTTAATTAGATTTTTAATTAATTAAAAATTAATAGAAAATTTTAATATTTTTGAAGCGTATTATTGCACACAAACCATTTTTATACTACTTTGAAATTCAAAACATTAGCTTTTTGGTGATACCAATTTTATTTCACCACAATTTCTTTCTAAATTTTAAAGAATTTTCAAAATTAGCTTTAAACACAAGCAATCCTTTTCCTGCATAGTATAACCGCGTGTAACAAAGTAGAAAGATTGTGGATAATCAATATGTATATTTTAATAGCTCTTGAGCGACAAAGCGAAAATAAATATTAGTTTTTCAATTTATCAATAAACAATGCCTTTATATATTTCTGAACACTGGAATATATTTAGCAGCATAGCATTTAATAATGGAATTCTTTCTGTAAAATTGCGTGATTTAAAATTCGTTACCCAAGGTATGCAATGGCAGATGCAATCAAGCCAGAAGAAGACAAGGAAGACGAATTGAGCCTAAAACATCATCATGCAGTGATGGCGAACCTCTTTGAGAAGTGGGTCAAGTTTTGTTCATTATTTTTTTTAGCACTAGGCCGTGGGTCACTGAGTAGATGGCCTCGATTGGAAAACTGGTTCAGGGGGTGGTAGAAAGGATACCAATAATTTGGAAACACCGAAAATTTGTTAACAGAAAAACTTGACAGTCTACCCTTTTTTCCTCACTTTTAAAATCTTGTACAAAAATTTAAATTTTCTTTTTATTTCACAACTTTTTTTATGCAAGTGAAGAGCAAAAAATAAAAAGATCGGCATTAAAAAAGCCAAGGTCCACTTGGAATTTTTTTATATAAATTCGAAATTAGATATTTATACTTAATATTTTTAATATTTTCCATTTTCTGATCCCCCTTTTATGATATAAAAATCAAAGCGTGAGGCATTTAAAAAGCCTTCGTGGGTCAGTTTCTAACCCGCGGGTAATTGGTTCGCAACCACTGGACTAGAGCTTTAAATCTACTTTAATTTTTTCTATTTATTTATTTAAATGTTTGAAACTAAGATTGCTTCGAAATATCAATCCATAGTAACTTACGGGATTAAATGTAGATACGTCTAATTGAACTAATAAAGCTATTCGGCAATATCTATCATGGATGATTGCTGAAACTATCAAGTGAAAACCTCCTCTCATATCACCGTCAGTAGACAGAAGCTGTAATTCCAGCTCTTATTACACCAGTAACCGAATCCTTTGCAGTTGCAGAAACACGATCTGCAATTTGCAAATGAAAGACGATTGGAAGGTCTGGATCATAATGGGTCGGCTACGGTTACAGTGAGCGGCGTTAGTTTCAAATCACATCCAGACGATTAACTGTCTAATTGAAATTCATCCTCCGTTGCCTCAGACGGAAGCAGTCTGTGGGCGGCGCGGCTTGTGCCATTCGGAGTCCTTTGACTGAGTGGGCCGCACTGAATTTGATTACAATGTTTCAAGACGGGCTTTCCTTAAGCCTACTTACGATACAGAAATCATCTCGTGTAGAAAAGAGCGGATAAGGAATTAAGTGAAGACGTGAAAACTGTTCATTCCTTCAGAAGATTAGTGTACTGTTAATACGGTGGCCAACTTTTTTACATTGAAAGGGAGGACACAATTAAATTGAAGAAAAAATACCATAAATAAAAGAAGCTTTTCATCCATTGCAACAATAACGCAGTATCACCATAACATGATAAATGCATAATAAAAACATTCGTAACATTTTATATTGTTATTATGTTTTTCTGCATGCCTATTAATTATCATTATTTAAATGAGTACTTTTCCACTGATTGAATATTTTTTGTCAATGTTTTATCTTTTAGCAATATATTGGAATTATCTCGACAAGAAATATGTTTCAAATTGAATTTTAAAGTTAAGTGCTGCGACTAGAGTACCAACATTCAATCCCGTTTTCTCACTCATCCAAAAATCCTTAGCAATTGAAAAGACCCGATTATCATCGATCGAATACGGAGATTTATATATTAGTCTTCAAATATAGAAAAAGGAGGACATTTAGGAGGACACTTTTCGAGGGAAGACAGAAATTACAAAAAGAGGATGGTTCGTCACTTTATGTTAACTCCTTCTTGGTCGATTTTTTTTGTCCTCGAATTTCAGACCCAAAAAGTAGCCTTTTTTTATTGCTGAAAATTAATATATGTTCTATCCTGAATTCGAAAATGCAAAACATTTTTGTCAGTGAGCAGTTTTTGATTGACCTTCTGGTGGTCACATATGTGATATCTCGTTCACTGATCTCCAGTTTTCCTTGCAATACACCCAAGTTTTAAATTGAAACAAAATACTTTCTGATAATCGCCATCTCTTAGCAATATTCAAAAATGCAAAAAAAAATAATCGCAGAATAGGGGTTAAACGTAGTGGTCTAGTCGCAAAATAAGCAGTGTCGGAACGCTCTGACCATGCGTGACAAAACTCTGGCTATTTTATCCCCTTTAGTCG
The DNA here is from genome assembly GCA_013235015.1 of Araneus ventricosus. Classification (NCBI taxonomy): domain Eukaryota; kingdom Metazoa; phylum Arthropoda; class Arachnida; order Araneae; family Araneidae; genus Araneus; species Araneus ventricosus. The sequence goes on from BGPR01000024.1 coordinate 955,845, forward strand.
GAATTAAGATATAATGCAGTGAGACTTTTTTCCTTTTGTGCACTATCTATTACTGCAAAGGGTGTCTCATAAATAATATTTCAAGCTTGTAGGTGAAAAATTATCCTATGTCTGGCATCCGGAGAAAGCCGGATATTTCACAGGGAAAAAAAGATGAACAATCACGCAAATTTCATTGTAAAACGGTTGCCAAGGGATAAAATATTGCACAAGCATTTTAAATGGTAAAAAAAGGATTATATACAAGAAATTATCCTAAAGACAGAATTCATCACATAACTCCATTTTGCGAAGAGCAGAGGTTTTAAGGAATTGTTTTGGAAAAACTAAATAAATGAAATGATTTCGTCCCCGAGACAAAAAATTCTTGCAAAGATTATAAGAATAAGAAAGTCGAGAATCAAATAAAAAAACAGCATGTAATTTCACCAATTATTGAATTAATAGGAGCAGTTAAAAGTTGATGGGAAGACCACGTCTGAAGCGGAGAAGGTTTTTACACTTTTTTTCTTGTTTATTTCTCATAAAACGTAGTAGCGCCGGAACGGCTTTTTGGCTCCACTACACACCTGGTTAAACGACATTTCAGATTACTAAAACTAACCTAAGCTCGCATAATACACTTCCAAGCCGAACAGTTAGCAAATCCTTCGCTAGCAGTTGGTTCGCAAGTTGGGACAGGGTTTATAACGCCGGAAGAACGCTGGCGAAATGTTCATGCTGGGGAGCGTTGGAATGTGGTTCGTCTTTACCGCGAACATCCTTCGAATCAGCTATGTAAAATCTGCAAATCAAGATTTATTCCAAAGCACCTCCAAAGATCTCACCTCCTCCACTGACGACTAACAAGCGATAATTAATGGTTCCAGGCGGGTTTGCTCCTTTCCCATGGTTAGTAGTTGGTTCGTCGTGAAAATAATTTCTTCGAACGGCTCGCATACGTTTACCACCTTTACAGTGGAAGAATTTTACATTTCTACTCATAAAATGAAATATATACAGGGGGATCGCAATTCCACCGAAAAGCTTCTAGGGGTGTCCGTAAATCTCAAGATTGCAAAACAAATAAAAATTGCGAAACAATTTTTGTTATGCAAGTTGGATCTAAAGGGCAAAAAGGGACCACGGCATTACCAGTGAATTAACTAAAAAAGAAAAGGATGTGCCAAGTATAGTATGCAACCAAAGTTTAATGGAAGACTTCTTACTTCTACAATAGATTCAACTCATTTTTTTTTTCTTGTGTTGTTATGATGTTCTGCTGAGGTACTATATATTCCAACCAAAGATTACAATACAAACGAAAAATACAAAAAACAATATTCTGCATATTCTAGACTTTAACTCTTTTGCTGCCGACCGAAAGTGTTGTACTATGTGAAGAATGTCGGACCAATTTGACGAATTTGCTAAAGTTTGTGAAGAAGCTCATAAGAAACAAAATAGGAATGATGTTTACAAAATTCCAAAATGAGCATGTTACGAAATAAAGGGAAAATAAATAAATGCTAATTGTATTTCAATACTTATTGAAAATCATACGAATGACATAAATATAAAACATTATGAAAAACAGAAAAATCGAATATTATCTTATAATATTAATCGAATATTATTTTATAATATTAATCGAATATTAATTTATAATATTAATCGAATATTATTAGTAAATCAAATATATTAATAAAACCATTTATAACGTTTTATAAATGTATTTTGAGATAGAGCTCTCTCGCTATGTGAATAGTAAGGCGCCATCGCATGCGCAACGATATATCGTCGTTGGCACTTTGCGGAAGCATGGCGAAAGACGTTATATCGTCGTTCGGCACTAAAATGGTTATTTTACAAACATCTCTACATATCCAATGCTCGTCAGCGTCGGATTAGACCCAAACGGTCTCTGTAAACATAGTTGGAAGCCACGGTACTGAAAGGAAAACGGCACTTCAAACACGAAAGGCTTAAAGCAGAAAAAAATATCATCAAATGAATTTTCAGAACCAGAAAAATGCTTATTAAACAATGGTTGGCTTCTTCTCGGGTATTCCGGGATACTTTTCTTATTTATTTCTAACCAAAATTCCTCGAGCCGTATCACGCATATATGCTTTCCGAAATATTTTGAAGAGGTTCTTTCATTATTCCACGCGAACTTCAGAACGAAGGAATGAAAGAATAAAATTTTATTTAAATGCAAATAAAGTGATTATACAATAGTTAAAGGAGAATTATTGCTACAGAATAAATTTAAGTACATTTCACATCTCTATTACTTTTTTATTTTTATCAATGTTAATTGCTCTTTTCTCGGTTTCAGGTACATTCGAAAAATATAAATTGCATTTCTTCACAAAACAAGTAAATGCCGAAATGTTATGCAGGGGATGTCGTCTAATATGAACCACTTGGGCATTTTTTAATGTTCAGTGATGGAGAATCAATCTTAATAAAAAAACAAGTATTAAAATTTTTTCGTGGATTATTTAATTTCAGAACAGTGTAATTAATTTTTTATGAAATTCAATTTTGAAAAAAAGAAGAAAAAGCAACTTAAAAAATTATCATAGGAAACTGGTTGCCAATCAAGGAAACAGGTTGCCCAGATTGGACCACCAATTTCGTTAAGCACAATTAAAGCAAAAATATTTTTGACCGAATTCACACCAGCACATAATTCATGAACACAACTATGACATTTTTATGCATTGTATCATTTGTTGTTCTCCATTTTTTTTCCTCATAAATGATATAAATGATACGTGTCCGAAATTTTTATATTTTTGATCCAACATTTGACGGCTTTAGTGCCCTTTCAGTTTTTAATTTGCTCCATTTCCAATTTACAAGGATTACTAGTGGTGGAAAAGTTCTTTTTAAGATATTTCAGTAATTTAAGATAATAATCCCATTGATTTAAATGATTCAGTTTAGGCTACTGGTTGTTGTCCAATCTAGGCAATCTTTAGACAACAACAAAAAATCCCTTAACATTATTTTAAAACTATTTTCATAAAATGATTATAGTAAATTGGAGCTAAAACATTTCCTATTTGAGGATATAATAACAATTTTTTCTGTTTAATTTTAAAAAAGAGTAAGGGTTTTTGGTCTTTCATTAAAATAATTAATGGATGATACCTAAATTTAAACACTTGTTCTGTAAACGAAATTACATAACGCTTTCGCTTAAAAATGATTTCATGCACTCCTTTTACATTTTTACAACATAATTTGCCTATTTTACGGCCCAAATATTTAACAGAATTGAAGCTATGACACCAATCCAATCTAGGCGCTTGTCCTAATTCGGTGACACTCCCCTCTCATGGTCATTTTGTTTTGTCCAGAAGACAAGGACATTTCGGCACTAATGCATACACTTAACTTTCCATATCAAAACTTATTATTACATGATATAATAAACAACTTATAAAATAAACAGTTATTATATATTTCCACCTTTATTAATATATCCTTTATATTTTGCTGTCAAGATTTTCGTTCCTTTCTGAAAGTGCCGTAACATTTATGAAGAAACTAATTATAAAAGTTTGAGGGTTGGAAATTTAATAATGACAACTATATAATTACAGCTGATATAACATAGATACTAGGTTGAAACTTTTAACCCTTACGGCCCTAATGGGCATATACAACCCGAGGATTAGACTTCATTTCCTATTGATAAATAAATGCCACTTTTTAATGTTATCAGTATCTTTGAGGAATTAGAGAAAATTAAGATTAAAGAAGCTTGGAAACACTCTCAGATTGCAAATGACAGAGTTATGTTTTTGTTGTCGTCGTAATAAAATTATTGTTAAAGTTGTAAAGTTGTTTCCCTGACATGATAATCTTATGGCAGGAAAGAGAGATTTACAAATGTTTTACTGGAATTGTCCCAGTCGACTCTACGATTGGGACATATTGTCACAGGATATTTCCTTGAAACAGGAAAAATGAAGAACTTTGTACTCATAGTATACTTCTTTTAGTATGTCAACATTAAATTAAACTACTTTTCATATGGAAAAGAGTTAGCTATAAAGGGTTAAGATGCTTATACACTTGCAAGCCGAACGGCTTGAGAAATGCTCGCGAGTCGTTTGAACAGTTTTCGAAGAATTATTTTCACGACGAAACTACCTCAAACCATGGTAAAGCAGTAAACCCACTTCGAATTATCACTTGTCAGTTGACATTGAAGGGAGGGGATTGGAAGCGCATTCGAATACGCCTTCGTTTACAGATTTGCAAACCAAGCCTTGTCAGGCCTTGTAGGTTCGAAAGATGTTTTTACGGAACGGCAAACTTAACTCGAACACGTCTAAATTTGAACTGCGAATCTCTTTGTGTTCTCCGAATAACTTATAGGAATTGGTTCGCTGCGAACGGTTTGCAAGCCCCGTACAAAAACTCCGTCCACACCTACGAACCAGCTGCTCGCGAGCGGCCCGCGAACTTTTCGTCTCGAAAGTGTATACACACCTTTATAATCCTTCGATATAATCATCAGAGACGTTTGCAACTCGTTTCCAGTGATCAGTGGCGGACTGGCCAGGTTGCCAGCTTGTCTGATGGCAAGTGGGCCCCCTTATTAAGTCAATATAGGCCCCAGGATGTGTGAGTAAAAGAGAGAGAAAGGGAAGAACTCTTTTTATCTATAAAATATCTTGCGCCTTTTCTGAACAAAATTGCAAATAGTTTTATGTTAAACCACACAATCTTTTCTGCACAAGGCTGGAAAGCAATAACCACGAGATTTTTATTATTCTAGGAGGCCCCCGGCAAGAAGGAGAGATAACCCCCTCTGCACAAGAAGGGTGCGACCACCCTTGGAGGTGGCTAAACAACTTACATTTTGCTGTCGTAACACTGAAGGACGGGCGAACTCGCCTATTTTCTAAAGTAAAAGAAGAAAAAAAAATGTTCTTCTGGCCGCTAAAACTGTAACAAGGGAGGGATATCGCGTAATTTCAGGACCAAAGGATATCTTTGAAAATGTTCCATTTTTCTTGGAAAAATGATGTAACGATATTAGTGAAATTTCTAAGCTAAAGATCATAAAGACCTTATTAAGAAATTCATTGTGAGGCCGTGGTTGGCCTAGTGGTAAGGTCTAGCCCGTAAGATTCGCCGATAACTTATGAAATATTTATCGCACGAAAATTATTTTTACACCATCTTAAAGAGCAATAAATTGTCTTTTTAATGATACTATGATACTGCGATAATCATTGAGGTACAATTTTTACTCTAATTATAATTAGCATTTCAAAATTAATTTTAAACGCAATTTCTAACAATGTTTTCTATTGTCATAAAATTAAATTCAAACCGATTCATTGTTTCATTAAATCCTTCATTCTCGTCTTTTTGCCACTTTTAAAGTTACGATAAGAAAATTTTGGTTTCTTTGGACATTAACTCCAAGACAGACTTGGGGCCGGAGTGTCCTAGTGGTAAGGTCTCAGACTCGGGGCCGGAGGGTTCCAAGCTCGAAACCCAATTATACTGAAGACCCACTGTGTATGAGGGTCTGTTGCACTCTAAATCATACGTAGTGGGTCAAACGTCTTCCCGCTGGTGTGGTGCAGAAGTTTGTAGGAAAGGAGAGCCAGCTCAGGTGTTGTCCTCATCATTTGACCGCTTTGAAAATTATGAGGTCAGTCCTAAAATAACCCTCGTGTTGCTTCAAAACGTGAAGTTAATATAAATAAAACTAAACTAGAAGAAATTCATTATCTGAGGAGAACTTGGACTCTATTGAAAAGGAATTGGTAGATGATTTGAATGCAGAGTAATTATTGACAAATTTACACAGTCATCGTGAACTGACTTGCCACTTAATGAAATGGACAACATGTAATACATTTCTGTACTTTTGAGTTGTTAATTTTTGACAATAAGAGGTATTCTTTAAAAATATTGGAATTAGTAAATAGTTTGCGCTTATTTTCTGTTTGGTTAAAAAAGTTACAGTACTCAAAGTTACAATACAGTTACAGTACTCAAAGTTACAGTACAGTTCCAAAATTGCAGTGTGCCGTACAACCTTCAAAATTATTTAATTTTTAATCGGAAAATTGTATTTATAGTTGGTATTTCTTATTTCCTATCACATGTATACTGTAATTACTAATATATAAAACAGACTTTGAAATTAGGAATAGATTTAAATAACTTACTAATTTTAATTTATTATATTTGTAATAAATAAAAATAAAAATATATGTAAGATGGCATGCTAGATGTGATAGGGCCCTCATACTCATGGCAACCATTATTTTTAGACCCAGTCCGCCACTTCCAGTGATGTGAAAGTCGTAGAATATCTGAAGAAGTACCATTACTGTTCATGATCCAGAACGAGGGGTCTATCATTTTAAGAATATCTGAAACAGTTCGGCGGTCACTCGTGACTGAGAGTTGCTCTACCATCCTGCATGCTCTCCGGATTGAAGCAGCTGTGATTATGATTTGATTCCAAAAATGATACTCAAGTAACCGTGGAAAGGCTCACTTCATAACATTCGTTTCCCAACTGTTTCATACGAGTTCTTAAAAACGATTGGCCGCTCCATCCGACAGCAGCTACTCCATCTGGCACGCTACAGATTTTTTCCGACTTACATATTACTGGAAACAGCTTGTACAAAACGCTGCTGACGACACAGATGGACTATAAATGTTTCAAGCTTGCACCAGTACTGCTTCGCCTGTAATTATTTCGTAGCTACTGTTAAATTTCCAGCCTTTGTAGTTTAAGATATGCTCATTTATATAACAATATAACCGTTGTGTTAAAAAATTGAATTCGTAGTTTCTGGTGTTTGAATACAAAGTCGTATACAAAGAAAAAGTGCTGTAACCATCTAAAAAAATTCAGTCTTCAGATTGAGATGAATCAACGCGTTTTAAACCTCTCTGAATCCAATAAAATAATTCATTTTTGGAATTAAATCTGCCTTTGCATTAACCCATTAACTCAAAAACGGAACGAAATCGGCGAATAAAATTTGGCACGTCAATATTTGGTTTCACCAAAACTGAAGAAAAGTATGAAATTTTTGACGAAATTCATCGGCTTGTGTGTCCGTCCATGTGCATGTGAACACAAATAACGCAAATGTAACGTGGTAACTGCATGTAATTTAGCGTATTGTTTTATCATCAAAATTGAATATATATATATATATATCAATGTCATGAAAGTCAAAAAATGTTGAAATAAAATGGAGAGACTGTAGTAAATCGGTAAAAGCGTATAGATGCTCATCAGGGTAAGTAAAATCTATACGAACCGCTAAAAAATTAGTGAAATCATAATGTTTTCTGCGAACAGTGCTGGCATAAGGCTAAAAACACTGTCCTTTAGCCCGAACATTATGATAAACCAGGAATTTGTTATATATATACACAGGGTGTCCAGTGAAATTGCTTTCACCCCTCCTTAATTTTAGAACAACTGCAGCTATAATCATAAAAGTGGTGTCTTGGTATAGTAAAGTCGCTGAGAGCTACACCATGCGACCGCATACAGCGCCACCTGCAGGCTAACTGCGGAATTAGAGTTAATATCTCGAAAGTGGAACGATACAGGGGGGAAATGCAATCCCAAAGTGATAGAGCATCATCGTTTTAGTGCAAAAAGACACTTTATGAACATTAACTATAAGAATAGATTACTTTAAACACACATATATTTGTTCGCGATTTCAGAAACCGTGGCGTCACAAAGCATGGGCGAAAGGAGGAAATGTTTTCTTTCGGACAAAAATGACCCCAATATACATTTTCTGTGGGGATACATCAAACAGTACGTGTATGCGACCTCTCCACCAACTTTCAGGACCTTCGACGACGTATTACTGATGCTTGTGTCAGTGTAACACCTAATATGCTTAAAAGTGTATAACACGAAATCCGAATGTGTATTATAGTTAACGGAAAACAGTTTGAAAACCGAAAATAATGATATTTTGTGATTTTTTTTTCTTAACCCGTTTCGTCATGTCACAACTTCGTAAATCGCGAATGTGCCTTTTAAGTTATCTATCTTTAGTATTAATGTCCAAAAGGTGTCTTTATGTACTAAATTGATGACGCTCTACAACTTTGTGTTTGATATTTTCCCCCTATCTTGTACCGTTTTCGGGAAAGAAACACTAATACCTGATTCCTCCGCCAGTTGGCACTGAAAGTGATCTTATGGCGTAGAGCGTAGCCACTTTACTATACCTACACTCCACTTTTATAATTATAGCTGCTGTCGTTCTGAAATTAAGAAGAGAGGGGATAAGTTACTTTATCGGGCACACTTGTATATACACTCACTGCCAAAAGTTGAGCACAATTCTTAAGATGGGAAAAATTTGGATTTAATATGAATACTATGGTGTAGAATCGTGGGACATACTATCGTCGTAACTCGCATTTTACAGTGACAGTCATGAGGGCAATTAGTGTGGACACCAGAAAGAGATGAAGGCGAAAATAGAGTTTGACCCATCTTGTTTCACAGAAAGCTGATAACGAGATGTAACTTTTATCAATGGTTATGTTTGATGTGCATAGTATTTACATGCATTTTCGTAAACACAGCACAAATATTCGGGAAGATATAAAGGTGTTCTTAAAAATATCCCAAATTTCCCCGCGTGTTTTTTGCTTATAACATGCAGAGTTTTCCTCCAAATTGTGCGAAACTTACAGAATTCTTGGCAATATGCAAAAGAAGCATTGTATTAAAATTTGAATAAAAATATTTCAATATTACAGGAAATATAAGCATTTGTATTACATAATTTCTTACTGCGCATGTGCAAAACGTAGCGTAATTTTTCTTTCATATCGTTAGAGTCAGAGATATAGGAAATCTTATATAAAAATTTCAGTTAAATACCATTAGTATTCATAAAGATATCGACATGGAAACTTGAGGAATTTCGGTACACTCTAAGAGAAGCTAAAAACCCTTCATCATTTTGTTTCTCTTAGAGAATAAAAGCAATGCAGCTCTTGCAATACCTTATTTGAATACTAATGGTATTCTCCTTTCTGAATACTAATGGAATTTTTGGAATTTTTAAATTAGAATTTTTATATAAGTTGCCTTATATATCTGGCTCTGAAGATGTGAAAAAAAATTATGCGACATTTCGCACATGCGCAGTAAAAAATTATTTACTACAAACGCTTATATTTCCTGTAATATTGAAATGCTTTTATTCAAATTTTAATACAATGCTTCTTTTACATATTGCCAAGAATTCTGTAAGTTTCGCACAATTTGGTGGAAAATCTACATGTTATAAGCAAAAAACATGCGGAAAAATTTGGGATTTTTTAAGAAAACCTTTATATCTTCCCGAATATTTGTGCTGTGTTTACGAAAATGCATGTAAATATTATGCATATCAAACATAACCATTGATAAAAGTTACATCTCGTTATCAGCTTTCTGTGAAACAAGATGGGTCAAACTCTATTTTCGCCTTCATCCCCTTCTGGTGCCCCCCATTGCCCTCGTGACCGAATCTTCACTGTAAAATGTGAGTTACGACGATAGTATGTCCCACGATTCTCCGCAACTGATTGCGAACCATAGTATTCACATTAAATCCAAATTTTCCCATCTTAAGAGTTGTGCTTAACTTTAGGAAGTGAGTGTATTTATATCAAATTTTGGACCAAATCCATTATTAGGTTGACTGTCTATCGAAATATTAACCATTTTGATGTGAACATGATGCCTCAAAAACGTAATAAGCTAGATGCATGAATTTTAGTATGTAATTATTACACCAAGAAAGTTTGGAACAACGTCAAATTAACTAAGTCAGCTAAAGGCAAATAGTGTTAATTTACGAATTGAAGTAAACATCATGGATCATAATTGGGACAATATGACTTAGGGGTGTAAATTCTGCCACGCAGTTTTTATTGGAAAGTGGTCTGAAATCTAGAAGATGGTACGCACTCTTAAAACGGCGTGACATCGCCAAAGCTAACGAAAGCAATCAGGTGCAGCTGTCAAGGTATTGCCTTGGAGACTTGGCGCCGTTTTAAGAGTGCTTACCAACTTCCAGATTTTAACTGAGAAGTAAAATGAGCTCAAATAAAAAATAAACCAATAACTTTCGTGGTTATGGAGAAGTTTTAGATGCATATGATGCTGAAATCCATACCTACGTTTTCGGGATTGTGAAATTTGTATCTTTTCTTAGACATTAGAGCGCAGGTGTCCTGCGCGGGATAAGCTGGTAAATAAATGTTTTTCTTCCAAGGAAGAAAAAATTCATTTCTTAAGATTACCTCAGGAAGAAAGAGACTGGGGTAGAAAAAAACGGAACAAACTATTCTTAATGGAATTTGACCAACAATTAATGGCTTTATTATTTATCATTTAAATCTCAAACAAATAAGCTGCTCTTTGAGAAATTTATGAAGAATAAAATATATATAAATGATTTAGCATGTAAAAATTGAATATATTTTTTTTACAATTCTAAAGAAGAAGCTAATTATTCTGAAGAAATTATAAACATTCTAAATTAAAGATGTCAAATATTCTTCTAAATCTAAATCAGATACAAATAATACACCGTGGGCGTACAAAGAAAATCAGCTAAGTCCACAAACGTTGTTCTTGAGAAAAGTCAATTTCATTTTTCAAATCCAAACATTCTAGTGTGGACTTAGAGGAAACAGCACTCTAATTTTTCTGGCATTTCACTGCAAATTTCGGACTTGGAGGATTTTCTGAATGAAGAAAGTAGTTTTTTTAAACTTGGTGGTGATAAAATATAAATTTTAACATAATTGGACTAAGGTCATTTTCCTTTCTCGTCCACTATACAGGGTTCCCACTTAAGTAAGGACCAACCCATCTTAACTTCAGAACGACGGCAGCTTTAGTAATGAAAGTAGTGTCTAGGTATAGTAAAACGTCTATTCGCTATACGATGAGACAACTTACAACGCCACCTGGTGGCAAAATTCGAAGTTAGCGTTCTTATCTAGAAAACGGTACGAGATAGCAGTCAATTAAAAAGTTGTAGAGCTTAATCGATTTAGAACAAAAAGACATATTGTGCAATTAATACGAAGAACAGAATGCTTAAAATGCACATTTGATTGTTCGCATTTTCCGAAATTGTGACGTCACAAGACATGGACAAAAGGAGAAAATGTTATTTTTCGGACAAAAAATGCCCCGATTATGATTTTTCCTGTGGTAATAACTCAAACAGCAGGTGTATGGATATTTCCGCCAACATTACAAGACTTTTGATGACGTATCACTGTGGCTTGTGCTAGCGCACCAACAATATGCTAAAACGTGTGCAAAGTGAAATTCAAACAAGGGCTCAAATCTATATTGTAGATAACGGAGAGCACTTTGAACATCGAAAATAAAAGTATCTTGTGATAACTGATTGTTTTCTCTCTTTTTAACCCGTTTTGTAACGTCACAGTTTTGGAAATCGCCAATGAACAAATGTGCATTTTAAGCATTCTGTTCTTCGTATTAATGTGCACAATATGTCTTTTTGTTCTAAATCGATTAAGCTCTACAACTTTGTAATTGACATTTTCCCGCTATCTTGTACCGTTTCCGAGATAGGAACGCTAACTCCAAATTTTGCCACCAAGTGGTGTAGTAAATTGTCTCATCGCAGAGCGCATAGACGTTTTACTATAGACACTACTTTACTTTTACTAAACACTACTTTCATGACTAAAGCTAGCGTCTTTCTGAACTTAAGGGGAGAGGGGGTGTCCCTCATTTAAATAGGAACCCTGTATGTTATTTATATCTGATTTTAACTTTCATACTGAACCATCGAATTCAGTTCGAATCGTCTCTAACTTATGGCATTTCTCATTTCAACAAAAAAATGTGAACTGAGCATCATACCTCCGTTTATTTTTTATTGTGTTATCTGATCTGATCGCTTTCATTTTCCGATTTTTTTTATGAAAATAGCTAACTTCTTATTATTTCCAATTTGAGCAGCTAATTGTTCTTAGAAGAAATGCAAATATGTAGTACTAATGTAGCATTTTATTTAAAGGTTCATCAATTAACGAATTTCTCAGCCAATTTCTGAACATTGTTTAATTTTATAAGCACTGTTATTCCTTGCGTTAAAATAACTGATTTTTTTAACATTTCCACTTGAATTTAATTTAAAAACTTAAATAATTAATTTAATTTTAAAACTTTTTTTATTCTAATTTATATTCACAGCGTTATAAAAGTTAATTTACACTTGATATTTCTTCTTAAAGCTTTTAAAATAATGATCGTAGTAAACTGATTTCCTTTCAGATTAACCTTCCAAGCTGAAGAAACGATTATGATTAAAATTAAGATGATACTTACGATCATCTGGAGCGATGCTTTCATTTTCGGGGACACCTAGAAAAGGCAAATTTCGATTAAGTAAAGGTACTTTCTGAATTATTAAAATTTAACAAGTTCAACAAGATATTAATCTAGACTCAAAGATCTTTATTATCAATAAACCATTACAAAACTTTCACACAATAATGGAATTCTATAAAATTAAAATTTATACTATACGCACAGGAATAGGATGATAGTTTTTGAAACAAAGCATGCTCAACCTTGAAAAGAGTGACGATTGTGCGTATGCAGACACTTCGTTTCCCTGTTCAATTCATTATGAACAGTGCCAGTCGACGTCATGCAGGCGTTGATGATAGAACAGCGTGTTTATGCTTTCGACTGTTTTGTTTAGAATGGCAAATCGATTTGTTGCGAATCAGTATAAGTTTCATCGCAGATTCAAAATGATCGTGTTTGCTCGCGTAACATAATGTTACGTTACATTAATAATTTTTGTTTTAGGGGTTCATTAATAAAAAAAACACCTGGTAACTGACAAACGGTATGCACTCCATAAAATGTAGAAAGGTTTAAGCTGGGCATTCACGAGAAAGCTAAGCTATGCCATTTGTCCCAAGACCGGTTTTTCCACCCATTTTAGTCGAAAAATTAGGCAAATCATTCACTGATGTTCCAAAGTTTGTTTACAGATAAGGTTCAAAGTCGCAAAATGCCTCCCACCCTTTACTCCTCCTCCCCCACACGGGGATTTTGAGTTTCATTTCTAGCCTCGACGCGGGGTCCCAATGTAGGCTGATTCTTTGTTCTCCCGCTACCCTCGCATCGAGGTCCCAAATTGGAATTGACGTATGGAGTTTTGAATTTTGAGTTCTTTGGAATTCCACCACTTCCAATTTATTTGCTCCAAATTTCATCGGTTTCTCACACTGACGAAAAGTTTTTCCTTCCCGTGTTTTCCCAAGATTTCATATTGGGACAGCTGCGAATGCTCCGTTTAAGACAGGGTTCACGATACATCCCAGTGAAATGTAGACTGAAGAAGTAATTTCAAAAGGTTTAGATAGCCATATTCAGAGCGTGCTCGTGGCTATCGAATGCCCATCAGTGGCCGTGATCGTGCTTCACACTGTCTGGCTGTGAAATGCTACCGCAAGGCTGTTGCCCGTGTGACCAACGGAAGTCACATAGGGTAATTATTACATACTCAAAGAAAATTTAAGCTTCCGTATGTATCGAGTTCAGCATTTTTCTTCCTATCACTGCTTACAATGATCTTATTATCTGGAATTTTTGGAACACAGGAAGGAAAAACCTATCGTCAAGGTCGAAAACCTATGAAATTTGGAACAAATATATTCGAAGTGGTGGAATTCAAAAGAACTCAAAATCCAAAACTCCATCCTCCGATTCCAATTTGGGATCTCGATGCGAGGGTAGAGGGAGAACAAAGAATCAGCCTACACTGGGACCCCGCGTCGAGGCTAGAAATGAAACTCAAAATCCCCGTGTGGGGGAAGAGGAATAAAGGGTGGGAGGAATTTTGCGACTTTGAACCTTATCTGAAAACAAACTTTGGAACATCAGTGAATGATTTGCCTAATACTTCGACTGAAATGAGTGGGATACAAACCAGTTGTGGGGACAAATGGCTTAGCCTTTCTTTCTCGTGAATGCCCAGGTTAATAATTACCCTAAGTGACTTCCCTTGGTCACACGGGCAACAGCCGTGAAGTAGCATTTCACAGCCAGACACTATGAAGTACGATCGCGGTCCCTAATGGGCATTCGATAGCCACGGGCACGTTCTGAATGTGGCTATCTAAAACTTCTGAAATTACTTCTTCAGTCTACGTTTCGCTGCGATGTGTCATTAAGCCTGTCTTAACGCCTACTGAACGAACACTGAAGGAACTAAAGGTTCGCATGGAAGTTACGCAATACTTCTTAAGGAAATGCACTACCGGACGAATGTTACCCGTGTAACCAAGGGAAGTCACATAGGGCAATTATCACGTACACAAACAAAACTTTAATCTTCCTTCTGTGATGCGTTTTCGTCTGTAATGTGCAGGAGTCAAGTTTTAACTACACAAGTACGCACAGCAATTAAATCTAGGACAAATATTTAACACCAATATATATACAGGTAAAATATTTACATTTTCCCTGTATTTATATTGGCATTCTCATTCAAGGGTTCAATATATTTAAAGATTTAGGAAGTGCAGAATATCTCACGGTCGACGCACGTCTGGACAAAACTTCTGTCCGAATTCATCTGAGATCTCCACGACCAGTCACAGTTGCGGTTACGAACAAATCTCCAATAATCCCAGAATTCCCACGAGCATTTTCACAGTGCGTCACAAACCACATTCAGTCATTTGACCATCAATATCCACATGCACATCTGGAACGTGTCTGTAAAGCACCTGGAATGCAATTAGCACACCTTCCTACCTGTGAATGGCTCACTGAACGAATACGTCACACTTCCTATCATTGATCACAAGTAAGTTATAGTCATATGCAATCTATGCAATAATTGTTTTGGATAACTCTGTATTTTGCTCAGATATTTTCGTTTCCACCCATATAACTTGATGGTTGTGCAGAAACTGAAAGAAACCGATTACCCGAATAGAACGTCCAAATTTATAGGTGGCTCTTGGGAAGAGTGGAGGCGAATCTTATAACTGAATAACGAGTGTTTTGGAAGCCGCATACGTGAAGTATTTATACAGATACAAGGTGGCGCAGCGGGTAATGTTTGAAACGAATCAGAATTTTAAAACAAATAAGAGTGATGAAATGATTTTAATGATATATATTAAAATTACATAGTAAGCAATTAACGATAAAGGGATTCGAAGTGACCACCTTCTTTCACAAGGACAGCAGTGAATCGGTTCTGGAATCCATCCATCACGCGTGAGCAAACTTCGCTGTTAATCGTGTGGACCTTACCCTTTTAAAATCCTTTTGTCCGACCAGTTCTTGTTGTGAAACTCCCGTGCACTGCCTTAACATTTTCATGGCACTTTGCCATTTCGAGCACAATAAACACTCGAATATCTGTTGAATATTTATTCATTTTCGTTTGTGACAGTCACAACTGAACAACACACATAAAATCACCGCTCGCTAACGAAACACACACCTATACAATTGCCCTCTCTGATGATCATAAGCACCAAGTTTGGTCTCACTTACTCGCAGCTAGCGCCATCTATTAGATTGTTTTTCAAACATTACCCGCCGTGCCACCAAGTATTTTCGATAGCAGTACTTAAAATTTCTGTTCATGAACCCACAAGAACTGTCTAAGCAAACGATGATACCTTAGACTATCTCTCTAACAATTTAAAAGCAATCTAAATAAGAAATTTCACTAATTTAAAAAAATAAATGTATCGATAAATATTATTTTTACACACCTATTCCAAAGCATTCGGGGCTCAAAGTGACGTCGTCTATAGCAATATCACTGCTACCAACTCCGCGCCCTGCGACGAACTGCACTTGATATCTGAAAAATGAGACAATAAAACCATCATAACTGTGTCCAATTTACTTGTTTAATGAAAAAGCACTACAGATAAGAATCCAATTACAGAGATCATGACATAAAAAGAACACAAAGCACACAAACAATAAAAGCTATAAGCAGCAAACCCTAAAGACATTTCAAATCGTATTACAAAATTAAAAGTTGACTGTCAATAATTAAAACATGAAAAATATTAAAAGCAAAATTTGTAAAAACCTTAAAACCTTAAAAACATAAAGCAAAAACGCAACACATTAAAAAATTTAATAAATGAATACAGGCATATAAAAAAACATTAAAAAAACAATGCTGATTTAAAAAAAATTGAACATAATAGAATATAAAAACTTTAAAACTGAATACAATCGAAATGTAAAAAGGTTAAAGAAAACACAGAATGAATGTAAAAGGTGCAAGCACTTCATCTTAAAAATACAAAGAAATATTTGAAAAACAGCAAGTTCTCCAGAAAACCTGTAAAAAATTTATAAAATTTGTACAGCGAGAATTTGTTTTCATAATTAAGTTTTGAAAACACTGATGGAATCGCGAGATTAAATATTTTATGATAGTTTTAAATACGATATTTTGGTGTCGTTAATCCGTTAGCGCCCGGATTCCTATTTGTAGGACAATTATATTTGACATTCGTAGTTAAGCCTAATGCATTTCATTGTTTCTTTTTTGCTTTGTCTACCAAGTCAATATGTATTCTCAAACTCCTAAACAATTTTCAACTGGCATCCAACAGTCAGCCAGCTTTTGAAGTCTAAGCGTCGTCATTTAAAATTTTTTTTTTTTTTATTCCCTTTGATGTAATTTTGAGGTAACCCATAGTCCTAAGCAATTTTCAATTGGCCTATACCACCAGTTAGCCAGATTTTGAAGTCTAAGTGTTGTCATTTAAAATTTTTTTTCCCTTTGATGTAATTTTGAGGTAACCCATAGTCCTAAACAATTTTCAATTGGCATATACCACCAGTTAGACAGCTTCTGAAGTCTAAGTGTCATCATTTTATTATTTTTGTTTTTGCTTTCCCTTTGATGTAATTTTGAGGTAATTCAAGAAATTAGAAAGTTATCTTTATTTTTTAATATTTTACTATATTTAAAACTTTTTTTAATGTAAATATATAAGAAAAAGTTTTATAAGTGATTTTATACAGATTTTTGGATAAATTTTCTAAAACAAATACAAAAAAAACTAAAAAAAATATTCGGAAAACAAGAAATTTGGAATTCACTGTTATTTAATCTTAGTATTTTAAGCAAAATTTGATAAAAAGGACCGCTTATACTTCTTTCAAGGGACTGACGTAAAACGACTTATAAATGAGAAGACGATCGAACCTTTAATAAACGACTTCGATCGTCACAAATTTAATGCTATGCCACTAATGCAAATTCATTTAAAAGTAATAATTTTAAAATTTTTCAAGATATTACTAATATATACCACATAGTATTGAAAGCAATAGTGAAATGATAAAATTTTATGCCTCGAACGGTAACGAAGAGAGTCAAGTATGCAAGCATGTCATCGTAATGTGAAATGAGAAGAACAGAACATCTTGATTTACCTTCTGGTCATGTTAGGCAAACTGACAATCGCCTTCCACCAGGTGTCACCCTTGTTTCCGTAACTCCTCCACAGTTCGACAGGTTTGGTGTCGCTTCCCTTCGGTGACGGTTCCTCCCGGCTATAAACCCGCAGGTCTCCGACACCGCTGCCAAATTTGTGAAAGAAAAACCGCACCTTCACAAAGATACAGAAATGAAACATTGATGAAGTACCATCGAAAATGTATTTACGTAATGATTCAAATTAGAAATTTCTTAAATCCAATTCTGTTTTTTTTAAACTTGAAAATGTTTCTTTTTAAGATTATACTAGCCGCATTCGTCGACAAGCTGTTCGTACACAATATTAATGAGCTCAGAAGCTCGCTATAAAAAAAAACTGTTTGAATTGATCAGGGAAAAATTAATTTAAAAAAAACGAAAAAAGGTATTTTAACGGTTCTTTTTTAAAATCCGACAGAAACGTTCCAATTATAAGATGAAAAAAAATTGAAATTGATAGCCTTATTAAAACGTCGGATGCAAGCATTTTAAGAAATCCAACATAAGAAATCTAACATGAAAAAGATTAATTTTCAAAAAACTCTCAACATTCAGTAAATTACGTTAGAAATTCAAAACGACTTCATTAGAAAGAAATAAAAGAAATTTAAATTAAAAGAAAACAAATTAAAAGAAAACAATGATAAAATGAAAAATAATGAAAACAATAGACGTTTTTGCGTGCAAACGCAGCAGCAAAAAGTAATTGCTTCAACAGAAATTTTTTAAAAAATACAACAAGAACTATAGAGAAACCAAAATTTACCAATACTTAGAACAATTTGTTAAGAAATTATTCAAAATGAAAAGGAACTAAAATGGCTCACTCATCAGAAACCACACGCCATTTTTAGTTCAAAAATGAACAAGATTTTCTGTGGAAAGGAACGACAAAAAGTCAAAATTTATTCCTTCCTGTGGTCTGAATCTTGTCCGGCCACCAAATAAAGAACAAAAATCCAAAATTTTTTTTAAATCCATAATCAAAAGAAAGAGATAAAAATTTACCTTCTTTCAGAAGCAAGCCAATCAGAAAAGTGACGCAATAGATACAAAACAATCAACGACCTAGAAGCTATCCAGTAGCTCCATCTATGAATAAAAATTTGAACTATTTCTCAGGAGAACAAAAACTAATTTTAAAAAAATCAAGTTTTAAGGAAACAAAAAGGGAATCCGTTATCCTTTAAGTTATTATTTAAATTACCTAGGGCTTTGACAAAAGAAGAGTGGTTATTACAGATGTGTTTAATCCTATTAATTTGAGAATAAATAGAGTTCTTAATAATTCATTAGAAAGAAAATTGTTTGTTCTTTCCGATGGCGTATTTATTTTTCTTCCTGCGATTATCAAAACCGATTTTATTGAGAAATAAGCGCAAAAAACTACCCAAGACAACACAAAATATTAAATAAAAAATTTTCTAGAGTAAATTTTAACATTCCGGCTTTGAGGTGCACTGAGTCACCATTAAGACTACCTGTGTGCCAAATTTCAAGGCTGTAAGTCGCACGCACACACAAACATTGCTTTTTATAAGTATAGATTTTTGCCTATTTTGAATTTATTTTTAGATTTTTATTACTTTTATGTTAAGAGGTTTTCTATTTTCCCGATTTTTCTACATTTATTCTCATCGGAGAATAGTAATTTATTTTTATATCAGTGTTAGTCCAAATTTTTCCGTCCTAATAAGAATAATTTGAAGCATCGGTTTAACTTTAATGATTTTTGGAAATTTTTTAAAGCTTTCGAAACATATTTCTTCTGCAAACAATTTTTTGCGCGTGATGCGGAATATTATGCTACCGTTTTTTCATTTATAAATATCGGAAAACAATCATTGTCCAGCATCTTTCCCCCTCTCTTTTTCTGTCTTTTGATGATATATTTTGCAACATATATTTTTATTAACATTTTAAAATCTTAATGAAACTTAAGTAATCTTTAAGAAAGTACTTTCTTAAAGATTACTTAAGTTTTATTTTTTTAATCAGCGATGTTGGGAAAATTCTGTATAGTATAATTGTTCATTTCAAGGTTATATTAGTTATTATACGGTATATTGATCAGAATAAATTTTCTTTTCGCAAATTTCTCGCGTTTTCATCCAAACCATAGTGTTATAAGGTAATAAAAAGATGAAATTGAAAGTTTTAATTCAACAGAAAAGGATCCAAAGGAGATTTAAGTCTGTTGGGAAGGGTAAGAAAAAATATTTGTAGAAAAAAATGGAGATGGGCATTTGAAAAAAGATGTATCCCGGGTCATCAGCTAGTATGAAATAAAAATTGTTGAAATCGGTTCAGTAGTTGGAGCTGGGTATTCTGTCATCGTTATTCCCCATAGAAAATGTACAGTGAAGTCGTGTTTTTCGATTTCTCTCGAAAATGGGAGGGGGAGAAGAAGACCATTGATAACATATCTAGACGTCATAAGTTTCCCTATGAAATAAAAGCTGTCGAAATCAGTACAGTGATTGGGGCTGAATGACTGGCCATTTGGTTTTGCCAATTATTTTAAATAGATAGATTCGTGTTAAGAATTTTGGCGGAGAATTCAATTCATTTATGAGTTGAAATAATTAAACAGATCAGCAAACAATTATCGGAAGATTGTTTTTCGCTAAAGAACCAAACCAAATTAAGGATGACTTTTGAAGAAAGTAACTTGACATTTTATTTTAGCAAAAATTAATACAACTTGCTTGCTTCAAAGCACAAAGAAAAAAACTTCTATGTGACCGGAGTAAGAGTAGTGAGAGGTGGTAGTAGTAACGCTGCACGGTCAAGGTTTACATACAAAAGATTAACAGTCACTGCACATTAGTAGAGTAAATTGCACGATCATCGTATTAAGAATTATGACCTGGTTCTACGTAATTCTTTTAACTAGTAAAATTAGTACAGAATCTACTCAAATCACTTTCTTCCCCAAAATTTTGCTAAAATAAATTAAAACATATCCTATATATTATTTCTGTTGTTAACATCACTTATTCTCAAATGATACAAAGCCTAGTAATAAATAAGATATTTCTGACATAGAAAACTCAATTTAAGTTAAAACATATTGTTTGAGAGGAGGGATTGAGTGTGCGAAAGTTTCGGATGAATTTGCTATTTACAAATTTCTTGAGATAGCGTGGTCAACCTTTGTTCGTTTGCACAAATAATACTTGAGGGAACGTTATTTTAGTACTTCAATAGAACTAAATTCTATTTATCAAGCAATATCTTTTTTAACTAGGAATAAATTTTATAGAAGTGTCAACAGTTTAAAAGTCTCTCAAAGAGCGTAACAAGGAAATTCAACGATGCAACATTCAACAATTTAGTTTAGAGACCGCTTTTAATGTTACTTCCATGCAATACGAGTGAAATGCCTAAATGAAATGTGTAAGCAAATAGTTTCTCAATAATAAAATTTGTCCTCAGTTCACTAGAAGTCGTGTATTATATCACCATATTACTCCTATATTAGCAGAATCAATTTGTTGTGAATCTCAACTGGATGACACTAACAATATGAATAAGAAGATAAATTGACATTTATGCTCCTGTTACAAATGACGATGCGTTCTAATGCTTATTCTTTGCTGTACTTTCAAAATAAAATTATTTTTTTTTCAATGACAAATCATAATAAAACTGCCTATCGGTGGACCAAGTGAACAGAGTTAGAACTGTGTTTCTCTAACTTTTTGTAACATGCTCCAGCTAAGCCTTTTTAAAATTTTTATGCCCCCCATGTATAGCGGTGCCATAATTTACCATCTTTGATACGGGACGTTTAAGTGCTAAATAAATAAAAGGTGAAAAAAAAGTGAGTAGCTAATATTTTATTTTATTCTGATAAAAAAAAACAATAAAGTTTAAGAAATCTAATAAGATGAACCCTGATAATTGCAATTAGCGAAATAAGAAAGATGCAAGTCTAATCCTTTCTGGCCCAGGAATATTTTAACTTCATTTTACGTTCTTAATTATATCAATTTCTCCTTTCACATAATGTAAAATTCGGCGCAAGTCATTTTAAAATTATAATGAAAAGTCAAAATTGCTTCAACTGTCTCCACTGATAACCTGTTTCTTTCGTCCGACCATTGAATTGACATTAGGGACAATATTTTCTCCACATTTTCATTGTGGGCTGGAATGGAAATATGTATTCGCATGGCTTTATTAGACATGATTCATGATCAATATGCATTGTATCTGCACAGAACTTCAGCCACTTCTCTTCCATACTCAATTTCATAGTTGCTTCGCAGTTTTGGTTGGTATTATTTTTCTTTAAATAATCTTTTAGATATACAAACTGGTTGAAGAGAATCTCAGTGTTGCCAATATCGATGTTTCTTACTTATAAATATGCAATACTACATTCTATTCCTTCCCGGCATCTCACGCAGAGTTTAGAGAGAAAACGGAACAAATAGTGATATGGGACTGAGTAGTGAAATACGGTCATAGTCCCGTGTATACGCCACCATATCAATGATTCGAAAGATAGTCTGCAGAAAAATGTTTATTTCTGAAAAATTCCTGAAATAATCGTTTCTCCTGTATTTCTCTGCCCTTACAGTGACTTAAATGCAGAACGCCACTTTAAAGATCCGGCCACTGAAGTTAAAGAGCTTTGCTTGTTAATAAAAGAGCAAGAGAACGCGCGACGAAACGCATTCAGTTGCACGCAAATGACCCCTGCAAATGAAGTTCCTTATCACCCATTAGGAATGAACCTCTCGCAATTATAAACATACTCTCGCCAGACTTTCAGTTCGTTCATTATCTTCCCTATGTTCCGGAATCTCTTGCAAACAGACTTGGCGTTACTACAGTGGTACTGATTTTTCTTCGCCAAAATGCATTCACTGACCAAACTGGCGCGTTCGAGTGAATGCAGATACTGGAATAAAACTTCGTTTTAGTGCCCGGCTGTCTTTTTATGAGTTACAGGAGAGGAATTTTATGGGTGGTGTTTTTTTTTTTTAAACGGAAACCGACCATGGCTTTTAAAGAGAATAAAAATGCGTTTTTAAGGCTATGTTTTGTAAGAAAATTCGAAGGAAATTTTCACCAATGCTTTCATTCGTTTTAAAAATTGGTTATTTGATGCGTTTATTTGATTTGATGCGTTTGATTAATTATGTTAATTAAATTACATTATTGAAATCGTTTGAAAAAAGAATAAATAAGTTAAAAATGTCTTCCCGAATTCTTTCCAGTTATTTTTTCTTTCAAACCCGCAGGGTGCCATTGTTTATACCGTTTCAGTTTTTGCAAAATATATATATATATATATATATAGTTTGATATGATATGTAAGCGTATTTCTTATTATGCCTGACAAAAGCATGACTGCAACATAATTATTGTATATCAGCGTACGATATCAGGTAAGTGGCAACAGTAAGATGTTGCGCTACTTTGAATTTGATTTTTAGAAATAGCCTAGAGAGAGACGATTACGAAAAAGAGACCAGTACGGTACGATTGAACGAAGTTACGTTGTATATACAGTTACGAAGTGTAATGGTTGTGCTAAATAAATGTCTGTTTTGTCTTAGAAGAAGTCTTATGAATGTCAATCGAGAAGCCAACAGAAATCAGAAGTGGGATGAATTAGAAACCTGTGACTGAAATTCTCATCGACAGTTAAGTAAGACGGAAGGAGTTTGAAATTTAAAGTAGGTTACGAAATTTTTTTGTCGTTATTTGTAAATAAAAGTGTAGTAAAGTGCGAAGATGTCTATTTTTGCTGGAGCACGGAAGTGCGATTTGAAGATATTGGCTGAGGAACTTGGAGAAACGGTCAATGACAGCCATAAATTGAAAGATTTGAAAAAGACTTTTTTGGCGAGAAAAGAGTACGATGAAGAAAACGCCAAGGAATGGATGAATACGATCATCAATCAAAGGAAGGAAAAAGAAGAAAATGAACGAAGAAATGAAGAAATTCAAATGGCTGAACGGAAGCCGAAGGAGGAACAAGAAATTCCTGAACGAAGACGCCAAGACGAAATCCAAATTGCTGAACAGAAAAGGCAGGAAGAAATTGTTGAACGAAGACGCCAAGACGAAATCCAAATTGCAGAACGAAGACACCAAGAAGAAATTGAAATAAGAAAACTAGAATACGAAGAACGGAACAGAAAGGATGAAATGGAATTTGAGCTGCAAAAAATACGTCTTGCAGCAGAAGATAGGTCTTTAAATTCAAATTCCGTCGCCAATCAAAATGTAAACAGTATGCAAATTAAGCCAAAGTTAGAAATTCATCATTTGACGCAAAAATTTAATTCCGATGAAAACGATATAAGCTTATATTTAATTATGTTTGAACGTCTGGCCAAACAAGCTGAAATATTAGAAAACACTTGGGTAACTCATTTGCTTGGCTTATTGCCATATGACGTTGCGCAGTTAATCGCCAGAGAACCAGATGAAATTGCAAACGATTATGACGAAGTTAAAAAGATATTGTTGAAACGGTATAAGTTAACCCCAGAAAAATTTCGCCAAAAGTTTTTTATACATAATAAGAATTTAGGAAGCACCTGGAAGAACTTTGCCTATGAATTGAGAAGTTTTTTTAATGAATGGGTGAATGGAGTTAAAGCAGATAGTTTTGAAAAATTGAACGATCTTATTATAACAGAACAGATAAAACGCAAAGTGTCTCAAGAAGTAAAAGATCACTTTATAGATGACTGGTTTAAGCTGAATTCGCCAGATGATTTAGTTGTTCCAGCGGGAGTGGTCTCCCCTAAACTTTCTCGTATACATTCTAAGTGGAGATTCGTCAAAATTTCGAGTTCGAATTTTTTTTGACGATTACAATACTTTCTCTTTCTATACTTCGTATACGAGAAAATAAACAAAAAAAACAAACAAACCTGAAATCAAATATCTGTTGCCACGTTTCAAAAAAATATTACTTTGAAGCAGGTGCGATAAAATAGGCAATGCAATGAATACTAAAGCGAAAATTCTGCTTTGGAATTGAATTCCCAAGAAAACAATTTATACTACCACAACCGTAACAATTGCAAAAGCGCGTGAATAAAAAATTTGCTAAAATAATGAGATCGGTTTGATTTACAACAATAAAAAAATTGTTAACAATTGATGTTTGAAAACATTATTTATTGTTGTAAATAAAATTTACAACAATAACAGATTGCTACCAATACGCATGCGCATGAGAATCGGATTAAAAGAAATTGAATATGCAATTTGAACGCCTCTTTTTGACGGATTTGGCCCAAACTTTTATACGGACCTACATTCATAACGATAAAACTGTGTACCAAATTTTATCCATTTAGCTATTCAAGTTTTTGAGTTATAGAGTTCACATGACGGCGGACATACAAATAGACAGACTTCCCGTGGACGGATTTTGTCCAAAATTTGATAGAAACCTACAAATTATGTACAAAGACCACATACCAAATTTCATCCCCGTAGCTCTAATAGTTTTCGAGTTATCGTGTTCACAGACAGACAAACACACAGACACACAGATATACAGACATAATTCCAAAATTGTGTTTTTCGGACTCAGGGAGGTCTAAAACGTGGAGATCCGTCAAAATCTCGAGTTCGAATTTTTTGACGATTACAATACTTTCTCTTTGTATACTTCGTATACGAGAAAGTAAAAACTGGACGATTATGATACTTTGAAGTCAACTTTCAGGAGTAAACAAAAGCGTAAGGAATGGCATTACGACAGGCAGAACTCCTTTAAAGATGATTCGGCTTTTACAACCAACGAAAAGAAAAGGCTGTACGGTATTACACATAACGAGAGGGGTGAACCAAAATGCTTCCACTGTTCTAATTTCGGGCACATTGCAAGGAACTGTTCGATACCCAAATCAGTTTTAACATGCAGAGAAGGTAATGAAACAGGCCTTAAAATTATAAACTGTGTTGCCAAGGAAACGAATCATGCAAGTGAAGAAAGCTTATCTGTTAGACTAGTTGGCGATAATTCAGACGAGAGTAATTCATTTTTGAAGAAAGCGAAAATTAATAATTGTGATAACGTGCAAGCTTTAATTGATACAGGAAGTTCGTGTTGTCTGTTAAAGATTTCAGTTGCCCAGAAACTTAAACTGAAATTTGAACGTGCTATCAATAAAATATACGGTTTTGGAAATCAAAAGATGCCTGCATTAACGTCTATTGGAAAAATTAAAGCCTATACTGAAGTTGATAATGTAAAGGCCGAAAACATAAGCATATACGTTGTTCCTAACGATGCGCAGTCAGTTGATCTTATCATCGGACGGACATGGCTTGATCTTCCTCATATTGCTTATACAAAAATAGGAGAAAGAGTCCACATTGGATACCGGGAAGATGAACTATTTAGAAACTTTCCGATTGATGAAAAAGTAAATCCAGTCTGCCTTGAACGTCTTGAAACAGCTCAGTCAGAGAGTGAAAGTTTGCAGACTAAAGACACTTCCCAGCAAAAGATGATGGGCAATTTAGCGGATGATCTTAAAATGGTAAAGAATGAACTACGACTTCTACAAGGAGATATTAAGAACTTTAAGGAAGAGCGACAATCGTTGCTTCTTCAAATCCAGGAAAAGAATAATAATGTTGACAACGTGAAAAGCAACAACGATTCTTTAGTGAAAACGAATTCATATTACGACAAAAACAACTCAGGTAAAGTGTCGCTTCGTAAAGGAGACATCGTGGCAGTTAGAAGAAAACCTAACACGAGAAGTGAATCAACAAAGACGCAACCACGATACCGAAGACCCATGGTTGTCACAGAAGTACGCCCTAGTGACACATATAGAATCTCACAGCTAGAACCTAGAAATGGCCGTCCTTATGCTACAATAGTTCATGTCAGTCAGTTAAAGGCCTGGAGAAGCTGGAATGAAGATGATGATGACTCTAGTACGAATTCTCATAATGAACCTGAGATGCAAAGATCCAAACGAACTGTACGAAAACGACTGCGTTATGGAGATTTTATGCCGGACAGATAGAACTTTTTTTAAATGTTATATTTCACTTTATTTTATCTTTTATGAATGTATTTTTGTTTTGTGTTTGTAATGATATTATTGAATGTAAACAAAATGTGGTTCAATTGAGGTCAATTGAAAAGTCAGGATGGTCGAATATAAGCGTATTTCATATTATGCCTGACAAAAGCATGACTGCAACATAATTATTGTATATCAGCGTACGATATCAGGTAAGTGGCAACAGTAAGATGTTGCGCTACTTTGAATTTGATTTTTAGAAATAGTCTAGAGAGAGACGATTACGAAAAAGAGACGAGTACGGTACGATTGAACGAAGTTACGTTGTATGCAGTTACGAAGTGTAATGGTTGTGCTAAACAAATGTCTGTTTTGTCTTAGAAGAAGTCTTATGAATGTCAATCGAGAAGCCAACAGATATAATATAATTATATCATATCATACGTTCCCTGTATATAATATGATTTTCTTTGAATGAACCTGGCGTTATTTGATTTATCTCTACGAAAAATTATGTGAAAAATCTGGATGGTATGGGAGGAAAAATCTGTTTTCTTTAATTTTTTTTATATTTAAATGTAAATATTTAATCCCTTAGAATGAAGACAATTCATGTGAAGTCATTCATATTCTCTCTTCTCCCATACAAAAGTCACCACAAATTCAACAACACAAAGACTTGGAAGAACAAACAGTTAAATTACAAGATATTATTATTTTTTGTTCTAAATGTCCTCTTTTTTGTATCCTTATATAGAAAATGTTTTTTTTTTGCTCTGGCTTTTTCAATAAAGTTTCACGCATACCCAACCAACCAACAGGTAGCCGTCCTGCCTCCGATTTCGGGGGTATGCTGTGGTGTTAAGACATAATAGACGAACATCTAATAATAACGATAATATAACGTAACGAACATCATATAACGAATCAACGACATAATATAACGAACATCTAATGCACACTATGGTGGAACATCATGTATTTTTATCTCCTGTAAAATGCGCAGCGGATTCCAAAATTAAATTAAAGCGACATATTTTACGTATATTACGTGGGCCGGAATTGACTCTATTTTTATAAATTTTTGCACTTAGTATCGCATCAACGACGATTTTAAATTATTTAAAACATAAAAAAGTACAGTAAAACTTCGATTAACCCTCACCGTCCGGACCAGGCTCTGACGGATAACCGAATAGTCGGATAGCAGAAATCTCTTAATAAATATACAGTACAGTAAAGGAATTTCACTGCTGGCTTGGGATGAAAATGAGAATAAAATCCTTTAAAAGTGAATAATACATAAACGTTGAATTTAATTTTTACAAAACGATCAATATGTACTTCAATATAAGAGTAGTAAAGTACAGAAGTGTATTGCAGTACTATAAACCTTTAAAATAATCTGTGATCTCCTTCTGTGTCTTTGAGTCGACGGTTAGTCATTTCCGCCATCATACAGTACAATCATTTCCAACTTCATACTGTACGGTGTAAAGGTAACCATGGATAATTTTTAAGATGTATATTTGTTTGTTATTTTTTAACGATCAGAGATAAAGAAACAGCCGGCTAAACGAGTGACGGTTAATCGAAGTTTTACTGTATCGTTTTTCAAGCAAAAAAATGAAAAAGAATTTCTTCCATTCTCTAAAAATTCTTGTTTTTACTCCTTCTTTTTTGTTTTTTCGAATATAGATGGCGCCATGGTACTAGTATTTCTTTATCCTTTGTTTTTTGTTGGAAAATTTCGGGCTAAGAGAAGCTATATTTGACGAAATGCAAGCTTCTTACAAAAAAATTTCCGAATTAGTTTGAATCCATTTCGAATAAAGTCATTAGCCCTTGAAAAAATGGACTAGAATGGATTCCTTGCTTGTTTGTTTTTTCGATTCCCTCTGAATTTATATTTGTTTTTTGACTTTCTTTGAATGATATTGATTTCCACTGTGTGTAGAACCTCTTCTGAATTTGATGACAGCAGGCATTCTTCTAGGCATGACCTCTATAAGTTAGGAAAGGTTAGGATAGGTTACAGAAATCGTCGAGGAGGAATATTAGCCATGCTAACAAACTGGCAACTCTTAATTCTCCCAGAATGGATGGAAATCTGTCTGCGGGAAGCCCATCTGTTCGCCTGCCGGTCTGTATGTGCATACGCGACAAAACACATACACACACTGAGTAACCAAAATATTAGGAACACAATGTATGTTGAATCTCTTCTGGATTCTGGATTTGATGACAGCAAACATTCCTCTAGGCATGGACTCTACAGCTTACTGAAATGTCGAGGAGGAATATTAGCCTATGCTAACAAACTGGCAACTCTTAATTCTCCCAGATTGGAAGGAAATCTGTCTGAGGGAAGCCTATCTGTTCGCCTTTCGATCTGCATGTAAACATGATAACTTAAAAATGCAACGAGCTGCGTAATGAAATTTATTACAGTAGTCACCGCTTGTAGTGATCATGGATTTAGCGATCAATCGGTTGCAATGATCAAAATAGCGTGGGACGGATCTCCCATTTCTAAGCAAATTGAAAATCCGTCGGTTCTAGAGTTAAACAGTTCGCTTGTAGTGATAGGTTTCGATGAGATGACGCCGCAGAACACGAGGACAATGACCGTGAAGAAGGACCTGAAGAGAAACCACCATCAACCCAAGAAAGTTTCAAGCCCTTCGTATTTTAAAAGATCAGTCCTATACAGTGTTGAATCTTTTGATTGTTCATCTGAACGATTTATCCAACGAATGCTTAAGGAGAAAGAAAAACGTGTTCCTAGAAATCAAAAACTTTTTTAAAGAAGCTTAGAAAATTAAATGTATATAATTTCTTTATCAATTTTGTACTTGTATCGATTTTCTTTTTCTGTTTAAAATGAATGAGTACATATCATCAATGTAGTGTGGTCAGTTTATTCTGCTATCCTTGTATACCTATAGATTCATATTACTTTTATGGCAGTTTGGATGCATTAAAGTGGGTAGGTAATGGTTTATTTTATTCTGATAAAAATTAATAAAGTTTAAGAAATCTGATAAAATGAATCAAATGATAAAAAAGATGCAAGGCTAATCCTTGTTAGCCCAATCATATTTTAAAGTTGATTTTATTTTCTTAATCATATCATTTTCTTCTTTCACATGATTATAAAATTAGGCGTAAGTCCTTTAAAATTTATAATGACAAATCAAAATTGCTTCAGTTGTCTCCACTGACAACCATTTTTTTCTTCCAACCATTGAGTTGACATTAGGGAAAATATTTTCACCACATTTGCATTGTGGGCTGGAATGAAAAATATGTATTGTCGTAGCTTCCCTAATCATGAATTCCGATCAATTACTTTATATCTGAAGAAAACTTCATCCATTTCTCTTCCATACTCAATTTCATAGTTGCTTTGCAGTTTTGATTGGCATTATTTTTCTCTAAATAATCTTTTAGATATAAAAACTGGTTGAATAGAATTTCAGTGCTGCCAGTATCGATGTTTCTTACTTATGCAATAGTACTTTCTATTTCTTCCCAATCAGGAACTTTGTTGGGAGTCATCTAAGAACGGGACAAAAATGGGGCAAATAGTAATACGGGACTCAGTAGAGAAATACCGTGACAATCCCGTATATACGAGACGTATGGCAACTCTACCAATGTAATATACAAATATACATAACTTTTAATATGCAAAAATTTAATTGTTCACTGTAGAAACTTAAATGACAGGTTTTAGGAAGAAATCACTAGGAAACACAGTAAGTATATTTTTGAACGTACTATAAGTAATGGAGAACTGAAATTCGAATACGAAATTATTTTAATGACAAATTTTTCTTTGTTATTTTAATTATTAGTAATGATTTATTATTTAAATTTAGTGAGATCCTTGCGCTTGATTCTTCCTGTAAAGAGATTTTATGCTAGGTTTCAATTTGGTATGTTCAGTCTCAAGTGCCCCCGTTGTGTGATATCCAGCCGATTTCTTAAATTATAATCTTTTATTCAACGTAAGTGTCTAGTCCACAAATCTTGAGATCGATATCTTACCCACTTCCAATCGAGCTACAGCTTTGAAATTTAGCACAGTGGTGGTTTTCCTGAGACAATACAATATTATACAAAAAAAATTGCAATCTATAACTATTTTAAACTTAACAAAATGATATTAAAATTTTAGCCCTATATTTGGACGATAAAGTTTGGAAGGCGGTAAACTCACGTTACGTATGGTTGTAACAACATAACTAGACGACACACAATAGAAGGGGGAGCGGCCTGTGAATCATCCCCATTTCGGAGCGGCTTGAGGGCCAAAGGTCAGATTGGGGAAGTGAGTCTTGTTCGTCTCTCGGTCTGTGTCGCACTTTTTTCAAATTCGTAATATGTAATATTCATAACGTATATTTAATGTGTTTCATAATGGAGAATTTTGTAATTGAATTTGGTTTACTGTTCTATATAAGGCGCCCACGCTTTTATTCGGACTATGCATTTTATTGTAATCAGAAAAATTATTTTCAACTTTTGCGTTCATTTTTTCGCATGAATAAAAAGCTTATACCTTAAATTTTTTTATTATTATTTGTTGCTATTGTTATTTGTTTGTTTGTTTGCAGCAAATCGTTTATGGCACTAAATACACAGTCAGCTAAATATGAGCGTGGAAACGGTAACAATAGTTTTCTTGCATATTTGGTTGCAGTTGGAAATTTAATTTCTGTTTCGTCACAATGCCATGCAATCGCTCCTTCTAAATTAAAGTTTTAACCAATTAATCATTTTTCATTTCTATGCGTACTTGTTGATTTTGCATTGCCCCCTTAACAGTCAAATCTGTCTAAATATTTCTATAATATCTGTATAAATGTTTGCCCCCCTGTGGGCAAACGTTTGCCCAATGTCGGGAAACACTGCGTTAAAACTTTGATAAAACATTCCAGTAAGTGTAGTTTACCTGGCAGCTGTTGTAGTATGCAGAGTGCACGTTTCTGTGATAGTATGGAGGCGGCGTGAACCATGGACTTTGCAATTCTGTTATCTCTCCGAAAGATCTGCCAGGTGGAAATTTGGACACAAGATATGTTCCTAAATAAAAAAAA
>BGPR01000024.1:987540-999561 GCA_013235015.1 Araneus ventricosus
AGTTACCCGAGGTTAATAAGTTATATGCTCAGTTATATTGACGTCTCGTTTTGAAGTTACCCGAGGACTATGGCAGAGCATGCAACTTTGAACTATAATAACAAGGATGACACCTGAGCCGGCAACCCTTCACCAATTTTCCACGCCACTCCAGCGGGAGGATAGTGATCCTCGACGGAATCCTCCACCAGGAAAGTATAGACGGCGGTTCTTTCATGGAATCGGGACTCGAACACGCGACACGCTCAGACTCTTCCACGAGATCACCGTTGCCTCAGTTGCTTGCTATATTGGTTGGATTTTACATAGCTGTCTATGAAATCGTTGTCGGTTCACGATTGTATCACTATGGCAACTTAATATCCCACCAATTTGCTTTACCGTTATTAAATTTTCAAAGTTAGAATCTGTTTTAAGATTTAAAGCGTGGAATCGCCATCAAAAAGGTTGATTCAAAACTAGCTTGATAAGTAATTAGATGTATGCTGAAATTACATGTTTAAAAAATATTTACGAAATATTAACAATAAAAAGCTATAAGCACCTGTCGAATTCTGGAACGTGTGATCGAAACTTGGACCAGTCCTCGCGTTGGGAGACACACCACTTCTCACTATCCACTCAGATCCACTCACCACCTTGGCTACTGTCCACCCGCACATGTCTTTCTCGAACGTGCAAAAAGCACTCCCGGGAATCTTGTCTGTAGAAGATACAAACACAGTTAGTACCATCAATTACATGCGTAAGAATCATAAATGAATGTCCGAACACACAAACACAATGAGTTTTAGTATTATATATTACATGCTTAAGAAACAGATATGAATGTCCTTTTTGAAAGTGCAAAAAGCATTCTCTAGAGTTATGCTGTAGAATATTCAAACACAATGAGTTAAATCCCTATCAATTGCATGCTTAAGAAACAGAAATAAAGGTCCGAACATACAAGCTCAATGAAACTTTAATACTATGTATTACATTCTTAAGAAACAGATATGAGTGCCCTTCTCGAAATTGCAAAAAGCACCCTCTGGAATTATGCCTGCAGAACATACAAGTAACAATGAGTCGTAAGTACCATCAATTACATTCTTAAGAAACAGAAATGTATCTCCTTCTCGAAAGTGCATAAAGCCCTCTCGGGAATCTTGTCTGTAGAGCATAAAATCGCAATGAGTCATTAGTACTGTCTATTAGATACTTAAGAAACAGAAATGAATGTGCTCTTTGAAAGAGAGAAAAGCCCTCTTGGGAATCTTGTCTCCAGAACATGCAAACACAATGAGTCATCAGTAATATGAATTACATGCTTAAGAAACAGAAATGAATTAAAAAAATGAATAAAATTATCTATTTTAACTTTTCCCTTAGCGACGTTCGGATTTTGTTCCAATCGACTGTTTTCCCCTGTGTATAGGGGGTGCAAAAACTGTACCAAAAGGCCAAGAGAATTGCGTTCCCTCATGGAAGTTTCTTTGTCTGTCCTATAAAGCCCCTGGAGAAGAAAAGGATGTTCGTTCAGTTTTTGAACATTTTTAAGGAAATATGTAAGCGATTGATTGGTTTAAAAGAGTTTTTATATTTTCACTAATTTTATTCTCAGACGTTAAATTGTCATCTCCTATTATAAAGCTTATTTTTAACCCTTAAAAGTCCGATTTTTTAAAAATTGATTTTGCCTTTCATTTTTTTGAATAAAACATGGAAAAAATACTTTTAAAAATCCTATTTTGTTTTAAGTATGGTTTTTGTTACCAACTGACAACACTGGGCTTTATTTCAGAAAAATATTTCTCTGATAAAATTCTATAATGTCAAACACAGATGAATTTTAACAAATAATAATACTAATAAGGGATTTACTTCAACATTGTAGAATAAAATATGGTATTCTCAAGCGTACAAACAAAGCTAAAAACATGCAGCCTCAAGTGAAAAGCATTAATTTATTTTTATTTTTATCAGCACTAATGCTGCCATCGATAAGTTGTAAATCGATTTATTAAAAATGTATTCTATTCGCAACAACAGGCATTAGAGCTTCAGTCTTATTTTCAAGATTTTAGAAGACAAAAATGGGTATGTTGCTTAAAGGGAACCCTGGGTCAATAAGGGATAATTAAAAAATGGCAAATGCAAATAAACAATGGATTGAATTTCTAGTTTAGTTATATTAACGTCCCGTTTGAAGCTACAGGAGGGTAATTTTAAAAAGGACCTCGTGATTTTGAACAGTGGTTAGATGTCGAAGAGAACAACCTGAGCCAGCACACTCATCTGTTTTCTTCCGTTCCACACCAGTAGAAGGTCACATGACCCTCGAAGATTTAACGTGCACCATGCCCGTATACAGATCAGATCTTTTGTGTAATCGGGTCTCGAGCCCGCAACTTTCCGGACTCTGCTACAAGACTCCGCTGGTGCGGTGCAGAAGTTTGGAGAGGGGGTTCCAGCTCAGGTGTCATCCTCGTCATGTGACCGCAGTTCAAAATAACGAGATTCGTCCCGGAATAGCCCTCGTGTTGTTTCAGAAAGGGACGTTAATATAATTAAACTAAACTAAACTGCCACGAGGCCATCGCAGTGGATATAGAAGGCTATGTATAATGGTTTTCCGAAGAAATATATTCCTATTCTGTTATAAACGAAGAGGTAAAAACATCTAATCGCTATTTCTAGAGAAAGAATAAATATGATTCTTAACAGTAAATGGTAAAGACGCAAAAAATTTGTAATTTACTGAAAATAAGAAGAAAACATATGCGAATATTTTTTCGTTTTAATAAAATAAAATCTTGAATAAAATCTTGAGATCTTTAAGTTTTAAATAAAATAAAATCTTCCAACTCACAGAACTGTTTCAAATTTATTGAATTGAATTACTTCAACATAAATATAGTAATAAATAGTGATTACAATCTTAAAAATATACAGGGGTTCCAATCAAATCGCGGCCCAACAGCTGATTTCTAAACCGTTAGATAGGCATATACTGCGACTGCAAAAAAACGCTTTAAATGACATAAAGAATTATATTTCATATTGTTTCAGTCAATAAATAAGATTCTGGAAAAATTACGAGATCTAATTTTTTATACACTCCT
The DNA here is from genome assembly GCA_013235015.1 of Araneus ventricosus. Lineage (NCBI taxonomy): Eukaryota > Metazoa > Arthropoda > Arachnida > Araneae > Araneidae > Araneus > Araneus ventricosus. Next base: position 990,648 of record BGPR01000024.1, read on the forward strand.
CTGTCCTATTAGTCATATTTAGTTAAATACCCTTGACACACTAGCATTTACAACAACAAAAAATGATACACTCTTCTGCGACAAAAACTGACCGACTTATGAAGTCTCGAATATTACTCTTTTCGATAATTTTAGACCATTTCAATGGGTGCTTCTTAAAAGATCCACTAATGAAAGCGCGGTGACTGCTCAAGGTGGCCGTTGATTGGCTAAATTCTATATTTGGCCAAAGCTTTTTCATGTCATTTGAAGCATTTTTTTCTATTGGAAGTTTATACCTATTTGTAACGGTTTAGAAATAAGCCATTGCGTCATCATTAGAGTGGATACCCTGTATATTTAGGAAATGAAATAGGTGTTGTTGGAAGTGCAGAGACATTTTGAGGGAAGTTCAGTCGTAGCAAATAAAGTATTAGTTTAATATTTTTAAGGAGAAATTTTAGCATTTTCCAAATCCTGACTAGTCAAGGGAAAAGCGAAGTGACACGTTAACAGGCGAAAGGGGAATCTTGAAAAGAGAAAGTTGGATCATCATGTTAATATGACGAGGAGAACGAAAAGGTAATATTATCATGAGGTTATTTTCTTTCAGTTCTTAATATTAGCATACACTGGCAACTTGGCCTCTAGGTCGTTTTTTAAAAGGACATTTAAATCACCGTAGTCGCAATCATTTTCATCTCAAATTGTCACAATGTATATCGAGGATATAATATCTTTTCTAGGATATGTTCACCCGGTCTTCATAATTTTTCTTCATAACTATGAAAATTATACCTAATTAGATTGTAAATGAGTAATATGTAAGAAAAATGCAATTTGTAATGCGTTAAAAAAAGCTAATAGATGCAGATTGCATGGGAATCCTATCGGGGAACTATCGGGAGATTAAAGCAAAAGAATCTGTTATTTTCGGTAACTATTCTTATTTTCTCACAAGTTCGCTTCGTCGATCCAGCGAGAGTATTCGTCGTAATCTGAGAGTGAAGCAAAAATCTTTCCGGCGTTTTTCATGCCCGTCTGTTCATTTCTAGCCATTAAGGGGAACCAAACACAAGCAGGGCCATCTTAATAAATTTAGGCGCCCTAGGCAAGAGTAATTTGGCGCCCTATCAGGACCATATCTAGGAATTTAAGAGCCTATGGCTCGACGGAAAACGTATCTAATAAAATAATTTAAGAGCAAAAGAAAGCCACCTGCTCTCTAATTAGCGCTTTGCATATCGGCGCCTTTTCAAAATAAGATTTTACAAACCAGATTCATCCACTCCGGATAGTATAATGATAAATTTTAACGATTATATTATAATTCTATCTCTTCGATATAATCTTCTCTTCTTCGATCGAATTCGATATCTTTTTAATACAAAAATACCATAAATTTAATATTTAAATTAATATTATAAAACATATAAACTTTTCGAATTTTATTTCACGTTTTATAAACAATTTATTTATTCACTACAAAAAATGCGCATCTTAATTTGTACTATAAGAAAAGTATTACTCATGTAAAAACATTTACGCATCCAGATAATATAATATATTACTATCTAGTTACAAGCCCTAATCGTATTTTTAATTTTAAGATATTTAAAATTATAACTAAATAAATCTTTTTGGTTCAAAGTTAAAATAAAATAAGAATAGTAAATTGTTAGGTGCCCTTGAATCAATGGCTGCTAGCCCAATCAGCCCTGAACACAAGGATGCGTTGCAGCTAAGTGTATAGCAGTAGAGTAGAGTAGAGTAAGTAGAAACTTTGAGACGTATGCTTGTGAAACGCTGCTTTGTCTCAAATTTATAAGAAAAGATTGAGAGTAAAAACTCTGCTTTGAATTGATTGACTTATTGGTAGATTACAGGGAAATAAAATGTCGGAAAACATCAAATAACCTTAAGCGTGATGTGTTTAGCTTAGAAAAAAAACATTCAGAAGTTCAAAACAGTTGAAAAGGAGCAAAAAGTAAAAAAAGGCAAAGTTGAATGTGAGGCAAGAAATATATGATAAACAAAGTTTTTCTTTTTCGCATCATCTGAAAGATCAATGAGAAGGAGAGTGGAATGCAACCAAAATGGCGTTTTAGAATATCTCTATGGTTCTCATATTTTATGCACTGAAATACGTGCATAGAACTCAGAGCAGTAAAATATCCTGGAAACATACCGCATTCTTGTTCTTCGTCCTCTCCGGCGGTGCAGTCGGGGTTGGTGTCGCACACTTGAGCTGCGTCCACGCAAATCATGTCGTCGCACTGGAATTGACGGGGCGTGCAGTCTGTCTCGATTTTCCGCTCTGTAACAGAAAGGTTCACAACTGATTCAAGACTGCCTACGACAGCTGGTTAGAACATAATTGGTTTGTTGCTTTTTTGCCCGTAAGGACCAATTCAGCGTCTCAAAAATAATCCTATATTATATTATTTCTATTGCCAGCATCCTTTTCTCTCAATTAAGAAAAAGCCTACAGTTATCAAGGGAACTGTGACGTTCTCGACAACGAAAATCGTCGAAATTTGAGCTGTTAAAGAAAGAGGATTTTTTTTTCAAAGTATAAATTATATCTGAATTAAAATATAGTGCGTCTGGAAGAAAAGTGATATCTACATTATAAAACAGCATAAAAATATTTGTACCCGAAATTATTTGTTTGTTAATAGCAAATCGAATAAATGTTATGTTGGGATTACCTGCATATACTTAACCACAAATCTGTACGCTAAGGAAAAATAAAATTCCGAATAAAACCACCCCAAAAGTAGCATAATGTGTGAGCAAAGATTCAATAACTACAGTAGACTTATTTTTATTTAAATGCATTTAAAATAAAAATTTAAAATATATGCTGAATAGCATATAACTTCAAAATCTAAAAGAACGTGATATTTTCCATTATAAATAACATCTTAAAAATATATTATTGTCCAGAAATAAATAAAAATAAGTTTAACAGAGATGTATAATGCTGGTAAATATTCTGGTATAAAATTTCATATCTATGTAATGTATAAAATTTTATATATACGCAACTAAATTTGAAAAAAACGTGTTATGTGAAACATGAAAATAACTCTATATTTTTATCCCACGGGCTCCTGTTGTTTACAATTTTAAAAGTTAATTTATGAACTTTAAACTAATAAAACCTATATGTATTATACATTTATGGACTCGGTGAAATTTCCCCTTATTTACGAGGCTAAAATTGAAAAATGGATTTCTTGACCATATAAAACGTCCCATTTCCTTGCATAAGGTATCAGCGAATTTTGGGACTGGTCCAAGATTCGCAAATCAATGCAACTGAGTTAAGAGTGGCAGTTGAATTGCATTATCTCGAAATTATAGCTAATCTTTTTCATTATTTCTGACGTCAACATCCCTTTTTTCTCAACTAGTACAAAGCCTACAGCAATGACTAAGGATTGGATATCATTATTATAGATGACTATCGTTGATAAGGAAGACTATCATTAACAAGAATGACTATCATTGATAAGGATGACTATTATTGATAAGGATGACTATTATTGATAAGGATGACTATCATTGGATAGGAATTTTAACAGACTTCTGACATAGCATACTTAGTTAACTTTAGAAAACATTACTTATTCAAAATTAAAGTTACATTAAAAGTAACATTGGAACACCACAGTTGTGGCATTATGAATGCGCAGTACCTTCACAACTTTTTTTTCTATTTTGCAAAGCAAATTTCACTATGTGGCCAAAAGTATCCGGATACTTTTTGATTTACATATTATTTCAAATTTCTACAGAAAGGCTGGAGAAACTGCACTTGAATAGACTTGAACTCACATTTTACAGTGAAGATATGGTCACGAGTGCATTTACAGGACCGAACAGAAATTGATAAATATAAAAGTGGATTTCGGCTCACCCCGCTGATAATGATTTGCAAATTTCATCAATGGTTATGTCTAATATTAACTTTGCTTACATGCATTTTCGTAAAAATAGCGTGTATATTCTGGTTTTCTTAAAAATTCCCAGATTTTCCCTCATGTTGCTTTGCTTATAACATACAGAGTTTTCAACCAAATCGCACGAAACTTGCAGAATACTTGCAAATAATTTAAAGAAACATTGTATTAAAATTTGAAGTAAACACTTGAAATATTAGAGGAAATATGAGTATTTGTAGAAAATAAATTTTTACTGCGCATGAGCGAAAAGAAGCGTAGTTTTTCTTTTATAATTTGGAAGCCAGATATATAGGGCAATTTTAAAAATTTCCAGTTGAATACAGTTAAGATGTAGAAAGATATCGGTATTGCAGAAAGCAGAATTTCAGCTTCTCTTTAAGAAAAACAAAATGACGAGTGTTTTTCCACAAATTTATATTTTTTATACTTGAATTTTAGAAAACTTATAGAATTTAATAAAGATAGTATACGCTAAATACTCAGGCATCTTATAAATAAAATACATAATTTAAATTACAGCTTACTAACAGAAGATTCAAATTTAAAAATATGAATTTGTGGAAAAAAACATCTTCATTATGTTCCTCTCATAGAGAAGCAGAAATTCTGCTCACTGCAATGCCGGTATCTTCCTAAATCTTAATGGCATTCAACTGGAATTTTTATATAAGCTGCCCTATATATCTGGCTTTGAAGTTATGAAAGAAAGAAAAAGTCATTAAATCTTCCAAAGTATACATGCTATTTTTAAAAAAATGCATGTAAGCAATGCCCATTATAAACATAACCACTGATGAAGTTTTCAAATAATTTTCACCTTTCTGTGAAACGAAGTGAGTCTAAATCCCTTTTCGTCTTCGTCAATTTCTAGTCGGTCTTCTAAACACCCTCGTGACCGAATTTTCACTGTAAAATGTGAGTTCAAGCATATTCAGTATATGGTCGAAGTTCAAGTGCAGTTCCTCTACACTTTGTGGAGAAATTCGAAAAAAATGAGTAAATCCGAAAGTGTCTGGATAAATTCGAAAAAATGAGTAAATCCGAAAATGTCTGGATAAATTCGAAAAAATGAGTAAATCCGAAAATGTCTGGAGAAATTCGAAAAAATGAGTAAATCCGAAAGTATCTGAATACTTTTTATTATATAGTCTATATATATAAAAAAAACATTTGACTTGAAACATTTGAAACATGTAGAATGCAGCGAAAAAATGGAAAGTTGCGCTATCAAATAGCACTAGGTGGCAAAACTTGTCTATTGGCTAGCATATCACGGCTGAATTTTTCAGAATTTTTGCACTTCATCTTCATTTCCCGCAAGAGCTTCAGAATTTTACTTTCTAGAAAACAATTCACATATTTTATCATAATTTTGTCGGGTATTATTTCTAAATGCATAGTTCTTCACTGAACTAGCACTAAAATAAGCAATTTCCTTTTATTATAAACCATTAATTATACCATAAAATACTAATTAAGCTTTCTTATAATTATTATAAGTATATGCAATTATTTGCTGGTTTTCAGAAATCACCCAGAACTCGTCACGTGGAAGTGGTTTCATATAGAGTTCCACCCATTCCCATCCAAACCACCCTACTCTACTTATCAATTATACCGGGTTCATAATTTGCCTGAGTCTCTAAAGCCGGCATAATTCGACTGTCTACTATTTTTGCTATGATGCGGCCATCTCAACTTCCATATACTTGAATAGAAGCCCCAGCGACTGCTTTCACACTCATTTCTACTGCCTGGATGTGACAGGCAAAGTCGCAAATTAATAGAAGGGGCGAACTTTCTTCGGTTAACCTGGAGTTTACGGTGCCCGCCTACTTCGTTCCTCTTAGGATCGCCAAATCTTTGACGCCAAGAACGGCGATTGATCCTTTCATCGGTGTTTTGCTTATCAGGCTATATTGTGCCACGTTTCGATTGGACTGTTTTGTTCAACTCTTCGATGCAATTGGTCGATAAATTCGAATTTGAATAAAATTTCGTTTGGAATTCTTCGGATGGAATATCGGTTCAGTACCGTGTTTGTTATTCTGTGTGTTTCGTTTCTCAATGAATAAGCGAAGCTATGATTATTCCGCTATGCTGAAAGCGAAGCCGCTGATGTTTTTTTAAGTTAAAAAATTTGCCAGGTACACACTTGAAATGCCCCAGGCATTGCGTGCTATCTCTCGTTTTCAGGTGACGCATGCGCAATAGAGTAATAAAAAGCGTACTGCACATCCAAAACAGTATTTGGCGGCGGCACATGAAATTGCGTCAAGAAGAATTGGCGAGAAGCGGGCTGGCACCGTAAACTCCAGGTTTACCCTTTCTTCTATACAAGCACGCAAATCTTTTTTCGTGTCAAGGATGGTTCTGTAACTTCACATTGTTGCCAGTTTTTTAAGGTTAACTTAATCTTCACCCCGAAATTAATTTTTGGTATTTCAAACTTACGGACAGATGATTGTTATGATTTTATTGCCCGTTCACAATGCTGCACATACCTAGCTACCTTTCTCTATAATATGTGATCTTTTATCAGTAAGCACAGCAATAAGTATGCCTTTTGGTTGTGCGAAGAAGCAATTTCTCTGAATGTTTGCATCCACGGTTTTTTTTAAAATTTCATTGCTTAGGCATAGTGAGACACTCATAGTTCGGTATAGATGAACGGGAAGCTTCCAGGATGATTGGATTGCATTTAATATAAAAACACAAAGGAGCATAAACATTTATTATGAACCTAGAAATCTCCTTTAATTTTTCAGATGGCCTTCTTGGGCTTATATAAAGTCGAAGCAATCGACCGATAGTTGTCGCAATTGCCAATCGATCTGGCATGTGACAATTTTCCAGGATTTTTATTAGAAAGACTTGGTAAGTAACAGCCATACAGATATCCCATAGGTATTTTTGCTCCGTTCTAAAATTTTCGCTGACATTTTTTTTCAATAATATGAAAGTTTCTTAAAATTGGTGGGAAAGTTTCATTAATCGGTAAATTCTCTCAGTTACTTAACGTTTTGCTAATTGACACAGAGAATCCTTTAGGACCATTGTTGGTCCTTACAAGATTTCTATCAAATGCCTTAGAGAAAGTTCATTAGAATGACGTTGATAAATTGCCCACTACAAGAATCTGTCAATCTCCCTTTCAAATAGGCATATAATGCCTCCACTATGTCTGTATTAACAGCAGTGCCATCGTACCACCAAACCATTATATGCTTAGATAAGTCTATGTTTTGGTCGGTGAAAAAGATCCAATAACACAGTCTTGATACTCTGTGCTGAAAGTGGTAAAACATGCCCAAGATACACATTACTAGGGTTCCTTGAAGAATTATAAGGTGTTCTTTAACTTCACACCGTCGGTGGATGTGATGGATCTTCCGGCTTTTCTATCACCAAAGTTTTGTTTTACCTATCGTCAAAGTAAATACCTTGGAAAACTTCTATTCCTTCCCTCAGTGCTTATTTATAAAGATTACGTCTGGATTTGATCTCTCTCTTCAAACTTTACTTCTATAAAACATTATCTGAAAATTTTCACCTGATTTTCTAACTATCAGTAGAGTAGGATATTGATATGTATGGTAGGGTGGTTTGGATGGGCGCGGGTGGAACTCTATATGCAACCACCTCCAAGTAGCGAGTTCTAGGTGATGTCTAGAAACCAGCAAAGAATTGCATATACTTATAATAGTTATAAGAAGGCTTAACTAGTATTAATTAATTACTATTATTATTACTAGCTTAATTGTTTAATTAAAGGGAATTCCTCATTTGTGGTAGCTAGTTCAGTGAGTAACCATGCATTTAGAAATAATTGTCGCCAAAATTATGATAAAATATATGATTTTTTGAGGAATTTACGGGGAATGAAGATGAAGTGCAGAAATTCTGAAAAAATTCAGAAGTGATATGCTAGTCAATAAACAAGTTTTGCCACCTTCATAGGACAACTTTTCATCTTTCCTTCTGCCCTTATTATGTAGCCTTTTCAAGAGTCACTAAATCTAACAACATTTTTATAACACATATCGAAATTGACCAAATAATCAATATGATTGCATTCTAACATCAAATATTTTCTGCAAAGAAGTACTGTAAATTGTAAATACTTTCACATCAATAAAGTCATTTTATTGCATAGAACGCATTGATGCCTTTGATGAAAGTTAGTAAACGCTTTTACCTTTATAAAACAACAACAACTCCAAGTTAGCATATTCAGTTTATGAGTTTCAAATTAGAGTGGTGTAAACTGGACTTTTCAGAGCAGCCAGTGATTTTCGAATATCAAACATTTAAACCTTCTAGTTGTTTTCCTTTTAAATACTTCCTGCAATCTGAGGTAAAAATACAGAATAAAAGGCTTGCAAAGAAAGGATAGCAAGTCCTTTGAACACTTCGTTTAAGTATTTCAAAAATTTGTTGTTGATATTGCGTCCTATTTGCTGTTGTATCTGTCATTCTATACGGCTTGTAATGTTGTTATTCCTGCAACCGTATTATTAAATCTGTGTTTTACACTTTATCTGCCATTACGAGGTGAAGTCCACGGGTTTTCCAGTAGACGGTTGACGGGGTGTGTTAATGTGATCTATGGATGGGCTCCGTGCCACGTGTGTCCTCCCAGTGTCTCGTGCTGGTGGAGACTTCGTGGTAAATGTCATCATCTTTCAACCGCGTGCTATTTGCAGGAAGGTGAAATCTTTAGATCCTTTTTCTTACTTAATTCACTGGCAAAGGGCCCTCTGCGGCGGTCGCCTTTTCTGTTTGCGACTCCATGCTCCATTGCAAAAATGAATTGTTTCTGTATACCAGAATCAACCTTAAAGTTTAAAACCGACATTTTGGGACACACTATATTTGAACAGATTTAGGTTTGAAACACAAGTATTCGATATTCTGCAGAATGAAACTCTTTACCTACAACAAAAGTTGCCTATTTCCAAAGA